>CM059998.1:23600171-23937567 GCA_030463065.1 Aphidoletes aphidimyza | reverse complement strand
ATTATCGTTAATTTTTGTCTGCAAGTCTCTGACATTGTTGTCTCTTCAAGTTCAGCTCACATGAACAACATAGAAAATTGTGCGTGCAACCAGATGAAACTGAAAAAAATCACGTCAATTTTACCGCTGCGTTGTTTTTGTTCGAAATTTTAGGACTTCGTTTCGTAATAATGAGAACACCAACAACACCATGACAAGTAGAATAAAATGATAAAAAAACTTAAATTGAATGAAACGGAATATGAGGACGAAAAAAAAAACACGACAAAGAAATGAACCGAAGCAAAAAAGAGTGAACACATTTTCAAGGAATTTGAGTGCTGCTCATTTTAAGATGAATACGTGCATCAATTAAGAATGAGCTAAGAACGTAACGAAACGAAACGAAACGAAATAAAATGAAATGGTGATAGGAGCACAGAACGAGCGAATCTCATATCCAAGCATTTGTTATATCGAATATCATATTCTTTTTTTGTGTGAATATTCTCACTTAAATTGTACAAACAAGTTGTAGTATTGTGTGCAGTAATCCCGTCACAAGTATTCCCTCAAATAAACGATATGATGCGATAAAAGGCATCGACTAAACGAATCCTCGTTCACGTTCACGTTCACGTTCACGCGTGCATTCACACATATAAATACGCATCAAATGCAGCAGTAGACAAGTAATTATTCGGGTGGCGGCAAAATGAAATTTTACTCAAGCAAATCGTGTCGAGAATGTCGACGATGCTACCTTATTGCGACGGTAGAATCGGATAATTTTCTGTGCATATTCACACACACACACACAGTCGCATTTTATGACACTTTTGTGAATCTATGGAATTTGTGCTAGTTTTTTTTTTAACGTGTGATTCGCTCTTTCCCGAAATCCACTGCGATACATTTATACGCATTAAACATTACGTGTAAAGTGTGCACTCATTATGTTGGCGTTTTATTTTGTGTGCGACAAATACAATCGAAAAACGTTGGTAAGCTCATGCACAACAACATTCTTAAGAAGGCTTAATTATGGGATTCGACAAACAAAAACAAACGAATTGAAGACAATCTGCCTCTCTCGCTTCTCCACTGCTGTCATTCCGAACAGCAACAAAAATTCAAATAAAAAGAAAAAAAACGAAACGAAATAGTGACGAAAATGGTGAAAAATGGAAACAGTTGTAAGCCGCAAAATGGTTTCTTTTAGCTCATCGTCAGAAATTTGCTGCGGTTTTTAATTAACAGTCGTATTCTTTTCTCACTCCATTTGTGTTGCGTGCCAATTGTCTTGCGCTTTGCCGTGCTGAACAGTGAGAACAGGCATTTTCGGGATTGATAAATTTGCATATAAAATTTAAGTGCTGTTCTTAGCTGGAGAAGTGAAACAAAACAACTTGAATGAAAGTCTCGTTTTTAATTTGCGTTTTCCTCCCGCATTTTGTGAAAGACACAAAAAAAATGTGTAAGTGGGTCGTTGCTTTTTTTTTCTTCGTTTGTTTGAAATAAAAGTTATTTTTGGTAATGACAACGGAAACCCTTCTGTTTCCATTTTCAAAAGTCATAATGCTTCTGATTAAAACAACAATAAAATAATAATCACTTTTAAGTCATTTAATGTCTGTTTTTTTTTTCTTCTGTGGGTGAGACTCAATTGAGAATTTGGTGCGATGGTAATTGCTGAAATTGAGAGATAGAGTGGTGCGAGTCAACGACCACATTTTGCATACCAATGCCTTGGATCTGTATTTTGGAGATGCTGAAATCGATGAAATAAAGTTTTGCATGTGTGAACCATTCTCTCTCTCTCTCTCTCTCTCTCATTCAGTAGCACTTTGTCGTTACGTTTTTCTTCTCTTACCGCAAATCATAATATACAAATGGGAATATTCGCAGGGAAATGGGAATTGCTTGTATATTTGGTGCTTCTGTGTGCATTTTCTAGCCAAACTGATTGATATTTCGATTGATTCGACAATGTTTTACTCTGCACAAATAGATATTTCGAAGCATCAAACAAGTCGAGTATGGGCGAATGATATTGCACAGAGTGAATGGAAAATTGTTTATTTGCGAGCGAATAAATACATTTAAATTTTACAGACAATTGCACTTAAACACTATCCATGCACACACAATGGTCTCAGTTGGATCATTTGATATAGTGTTTGCTCGTTGAGGCAACAACACAGAATTTAGGTGCAGCCACCGCAGCGGGGTAAAGACCGTCCGATAGACACACAAGAAGGCAGCATCAAACACCATTCAATTTAACGTGACACTGAAACTGGATAAGATGACTGAAAATCGGTATCTATTCGGTGTTATGTGTACATTATGTGCATTGTATGTGTGTGTGTGTGTGTTTGTACCTTTCGTTGAGATGTCTTGGCTGTTTGGCAGCCAGACCGAACAAAAACAATGAACCACCTCATAATGACACAGTGAAATGCAATAAGAAGTTTGTGTATCGCTGTGTGTGGCGTATCGCCATCTAGCATTCACTCAAACTTAACTAGTCTCCCTCTATGTGATCAATAGCACCGACCTTCTTTTCATCGCATTGTGTTCACCGTTCACTCTCGGTATTTTATTTTTTATTTTTATTTCATTTTTTTTCGTTCTTCACATCGGCTCTTTTCTATACCTTTCTATCTCTTTGGCGTCGCCATCGTTGTTGCTTATGTGTCATAATAAGTCAACAGAGAAATTTACTCAAATATCATGTGAACATTAAGTGTAGTTCTTTTTAAGTTCGATTCTCTTTGTTTTCTATTTATTTTGGTTTGCTCCGTTGTTATCGACAACTTCTATCTTTCGCTTTTATTGCTGTCAATGACATATAAACCCATTGACAAAGTGTGCTGCAGTTTATTGCCGTCACGGTTTCATCATATCGCTGCATTCAACGGTTCGCTTCGCCGTACATATGTATATATATATATATATATATATATATATATATACGTAATCTAGGCATTGAACGCGTTTAAACCCATCCAAAGCCATTTATAACCCGATTCATAACTATTGATTAATCGTTCTCAATTTTAAAATCTGTTCACTGCGTGTGCAGTTTCATTCTCACGAACGCGGCATATGCACAATTGAATTGATATGCATCAACGCTTAGGTTCTATTACAATTTCTAAGCGACATGTTCCTTATCAGGGCATAACTATCGAGTTTCGAGGGAAACTGAACGAAAAGGAATTTCCAGGCAATTAAAATAAGTGACATCGTAACCTCACTCACTCACTCACTCACACACACATGAACACATGAACACTCACACACAAAACGGTACTCGTTGTTTATATCGCCCTTCCATTTTTCAACCGTCAACAATTACTCTTTTTTATAGCAATCACGAGACCGAGAGTATTTATGAATTGCAAACCGAATGAATGAATGGTCCGGAAAAATTGAATTGTGTTGCGCAAAATGTGTATCAATGTTTTTCTTTTTCTCTCTGTTTTTTTTTTCTTTTGGGGGTAAACCAGCAAACCTTTTTGTACGTATTTCACTTGGTCATGGAATTGAATCAAGTAAATCAGTAATGTTACATTTACAATTCTATTCATGGACGAATGAGGAAATGGCTGGAAAATGTTTCGATCTAAAGAATATATGTATATAGCATAAGTGAATGTATGTATATTGTATATTGTCTATCACGTGCATGGTTACAACACAACAAGCCGAAATATACAAAATGCAATATAAAATACAACACACACACACACCATACGAAACTGTTTAGAAATGTGGCTGCTGTGTGTCGAATAAAAACAAAAATGGGCACCAATTTATCTGCAGGACATAATTATTCGAGAACGTGTTTGTCATTATGTAAGCGCGTTCGTCCATTCTCTCCTTTCACTCGCGTGCCCTTCACTCTCTCTCTCTCTTTCTCTCAGACTCTCTCACATATGCACGAGCATTACATTAGTATTTTTTTTTTCTCTTCTTATGTAGATTTTTCTAACGCCAAATTCTCTACACTTGTTGTTATGACGGCGAAATTATTTTGAAAATTGGTTTGACTGTTGCACACACAACATATTTAATCACACTGGAAATTAGAACTCTCGACATTGGGAACCATTTCATATGTGTGCGATTACATTTTGTCGATGGTTTCGAGCAAATTGTAGTTGGGTTCTTGTTTTATAAAATAATAGTGTTGAAGCGTAGCGTTATGAAAATATACACGGTCTCGTGTACCTAGATAAATAAAAATAAGCTAAAATCTCATTTAACCATGCACGAGCACTAGCTTAGTACTGTCAATGGTACTGCACAGCACAGTCACACAGACAATGTTTTTGGTGTTCATTCAAATTGAGGCAAAAGAGCGTGTGGACCCAAATTGAGAGCGATAGTGAGGATTTGAACGAATTTTCGGCAAGTAAAGAGAGAGATAGAGTGAGAGCGAGAGAGAGAAAGAGAGAAAGAGAGAAAAGCAATAAATAAATAACACGCATACTTAACACCCTTAAAGCCTTGTGGTCGGAATAGAGAAACAATGAGAGCCAAATGTCGATCCTATTTTTGTATGTACATCCATTGTGGCTCATCAAGAATAAACAGCAAACAAGGTTAAGCACCTCTGGCCACTTTTCATAAGTACACATTCTCAACAATGCGGAGACAGGGAGAGGAAGAGAGCGAGAAACAGCCACACTTAAACGATTCATCATCTATTCCTTGGCATTCTTTTCGCCTGCTTTCGGTGTAAATATACACATACATCATTTTTCGAATGTGATGGGAGCAACATCATGTGAAACAATAATATAACGCCAATCTTTCGTTCTGTTTCGCAACAGTGGTCGATCTGGCAGAAGGACCGATGTCAGAAATTACAAATCAAAAACAGACGAGCCGAAATGAAAAACCAAACTGAAAATGAATGGAAAACATAGCAAAGGAGCTGATGAGTGAGGAAGAGAGAGAGAGAGAGAGAGCGAGAAAGAAAGTGAAAGTGTAAGAACGGGACAGAATTTGAGAACAAAATAACAAACATCTTTCTCTTACTGTGTGTGTGTTTGTGAGTGTCTGTTGTTTTTTTTCGATTTGTGCAGCCCAGATATTTGTTAAGTGCTAGCAGCTAGATGTCGGTGATGATAAATTCAACGAAAAACAAATTTGATCGTGTTGTGAAAACATTAGGCTTCATACCATTTTCATACCATTCTATATCGCATCACAAGAACATATATTTTATCAAACGCAAGCAAAACTGAAAAGAAGAATGAACGCAGTTCAACACACAAAGTGTTGAAAGACATAGACCAAAGAAGCGAAGTATCTGAGCACGAAAAACGTGTATGAAAAGAAAAAGAAGAAGAAGAACACGGTGCACACATTCACATATATTGCAAGGCATGGTTCAACATACAAGCTCACACCATACGAGGCAAAACATGTAAACGGTTAATAGATAATGAATGGTTTTTGGCGAAATAGCGAACTCTACCTAGTCCGTTGGTGAAATATTTCAATTAAACCGCCTTGATATGAAATCAACAATACATTTGTCTATATTTTTTTTTTTTTTTTTAGTTAGTTTTGCTGTGTTATTCTATTGCTCTCTCTCTCTCTGTTCGTGCTGTTCCTCATACCTTGTTCATATGCAACAACAGTACAGAACCGTACGCGTTTGCATTCACCAATCAAAATGTGAATGCGACCATGATGTGCAAACAAAAACCCAGAATCGCATTTGTGGTTGGGATACGCGCTAAGATTTCTCAAGATATATGACCTCTCAACACAAGCTACTTATAGCCTCGAATGCCACATGCACACACGGGCTCAAGTAGACAAAATACATCAGTGTGTAATGTATACAAATACACATCGAGAGAGAGAGAGAGAGAAAGAGACAGAAACCACATCACTATCAATGTTCAGCAATCTTCATTTTCATATGCGCCACAAACTAAACTAAATACACAATTTATCGTCTTTGTCTGTGTATTCCTTTTTATTTACGTTTGATAGGATTTTGTTGCCGTTGTTGCCACTGTGGTTGTTGTTGTTGTTGTTGTCATTATTATTGTTACCGGTGAACACGATGAGTCCACTCAACATCTGCATGGCGCTTGATGCAGCCTAGTGCTAAGTGACTTGCAATTTATTCGTCGATCGCATTGTGCATACTTCTTTTTAGTCTTAGAATGAATTCGAGTGCCGTGAAGCTGGTACATGAGAAGATATTTGAATCTGTGTGCACACGGAATACAAAATACCCGAGCACTTATGCCCAGCAAATGTGCATCATTCGACAGTGAGAAATCAAACGAAAATATATGGCTTATTGATTCAATAAATTGAATGATTACGATCTATTTCTCATGTAATGGTAATCTATGTTGCGCACAATAATATTCAATTGTAAAAGAAAACGCGAACTCCACCCATTCTATTCCATTACCTTTCTTAATTTCCCACTTATTATAGCTACAAAGCTACATACATATTTGTTGTGGTTGTGTTTTTTCTGGTTCCCTTTTCTCATCTCTATAATTCATTTTGTTTGTTCACAGTCGGGATCATTGTAAGCGCCCACCCGACTTAATCATAAATAATAGATTTTAATTTGTCAGTAATTATGTGTATTTGTGTTTTTGCTGTTGATATGACCTTGCCATTTGTTTTATGCTGTTGTACTTGTTCTTGTTGATCTTTTTATTCGTTGTTCGTTTAAATGTTTTGTTATTTTTTGTTGTTGCTGTAGTTCGTACGTAGTTTTGTTGTTGAACGGTAGAAAGGATAGCGTGCATTTTGTAAATAAACTTTAACTCGCGATCGTATTCTCTCTTCTGTTGTCTAAAGCAGTTAACGTAACCAAGTGAAATGTGTTTGATTGCAAGAAAGTATTTTATCTCACATGATTCTTATCCAGTTTAATGTTAACATCCATTTAGAAATTCATTTTTCTAAACAGTTTTTCCTTGCGGCAACATTGAATGCATTTCAATGTTACTGAACAGATATCGAAATAACAAATTGATTTACATTTTATCTACTACTTAAAATATTCATAGTATTTACAACCATTTTAAATTAAGATACATGATTTTTTTTTTTTTTTTTTTTGTTGAATTCAATTCAATAGAGTTTAAAATACGTGTGACGATATCATTTGTACTCCAGAGATTCAATATTCTGTTGTGGGACTGTGAAGCGTTGAATAATTTGCACATAAGGACGCATTTAAACTCATTTCAACCCAATAGCAGAGATAATTGTATATCACTTTGTATAATTGTAGCAACAAAATGGTAAATGTAAATATGCTGCCACAAACAAAACGAATGTCGCCAGCAATTAATTAGCCAGTAAATTTTCGTATGACCAATGGGAAATTTAGTTGGCGACACCCTATAAAGTAATTTGGACAACGCTAAATCGCTGCTGGATATGAGCGCAAACACACACACACACAAACACAAGCACAAACAAAAACACAATCACACATGTCGACGGGATAAATGAACGTGTAGAAATTCTAGTCATAAGTTTATTAGTACATTTAATTAATCCGTCTTTTGGTAATTTTTATTAATCAAATAATTTATGATTTTGCGTGGCTAAGCGTGGCTAAGTGTGGACAGCACAGTTTTCGGGGGAAAACACGAGACTGTTTCACATGGTGGCACTTGGCAATGAACGGTGAATTAATGAACATAATCAAAGCAAAACTTTCAGCTATATAATAACAAACATACATATAGAAAAACTTGGTGGTACACATATTCCAATTAATAATGCATTTTCATCAGGCCTCAATGGGGGCATACATTCATTTCGATGGGCTTGTGTTATGCGTATGGATGCGGTGTGGCTAGTGCTCAAAATGGTTTTTGACGCAAGCATTCTCCACCAAATTTTATTACGATTGCATGCCTATCTCGTTAACAATTCTGCTTGATGCTATTTCTCATCGAAATGTAGTTGAATGTTCATGTTTACTCACTTATTCATTCAACGGATGCACGTACGGAACCAAAATCGTTTGCATGGAATAACTCAAATTCTCTCTTCTCGTTCTCTCATCTGTAGTTTGGTTTTTGTTCGTTTCGTTTTGGTTTAATGTTTTTTTTTTTTTTTCATTCGTCCATCTTTGCCAGCTTGTTGATGTATCGTTTGTTCATTTTGCATAAATTGAAACATAAATTCTTCAAAATGCACATCAAATGTATTCAAACAATTTCGGTAGATTCAAGAATGGGCCAAAAAAATAAAATTTAGCGCATTTATATAATGTACTATGTACTTATACATATACAATATACATATATTTACAAGCTTATAAACAATGGCCAAATGGTCATATTACATTTTACTACCATGGCACAAAATTGTTAGCTCAGCTATTTTAAGATTTTACGAATATTCAAAATGAAAACGTCTGCTGATTATGAATATTTCACACAATCCCTGGCCACTTTTTGCCATAAGCATTTATAGCCATGTTTAAATATTTTGACAGCATTCCGGAAAACTACAGTACAACGTTGTTGGTGGGAAAAAAAAAACAACAAAACAAAAAAAAATAATAATAATTGCAAAATGAAATGCGATGACTGAGTGATTGATGCAAAATTTTGCAAATATTCGAAAATCTTTGAACGAACTACCCAGTTACAGGAGGTACCAATCACTCACTGGGTATAGATGATGTTGAAATGTATATTGGCATCACAAAATTGGCTTTCGACAATATGAAAATTACGTTTGAATCGCAAATTGATTTCGGAATATATTAGCTGATGAGGTTTTTGAATGTTCGTAATTGTCTTGAAAATCGATCATGTATCAAAAACGGAGAGAGAGAGAGAGAGAAGAGAGAGAGAGAGAGAGAGAAGCTCATGAGCTAAGGCGTCATATCACAATGCATCACACGAGCTGTGTGGTTCATTGAATGGAATTCATGAACGGCGTCTAACAAGATCGAGAACGATGCAATCAATATTTGTACCCCCCATATTTGCATGTAGCATCGTCATCGGCATCGTTTTGTTGGTTGATTGCGTATGTGTGTTGGTGGATATATGCATTGTGGGGGGTGATTTGGTGTGCATGAGCACACTAAATGTGTACGATTCTTATCGTACTTACGTAATCATACGGCACCCACAGTACAGATATCAAAGGCAATATCATATGGTGATAAGATTCTAAATCGATGTTGGCTTGCAAGTACGTGCTGGAATGCAATTTTTACTGCCCTCGTAACCGGACCTCAGGCAGTGTTTGATGCGCCAGGAGCACGGGTAAACACGTAATTTCTGCACACAACAAAATGTATAGATGTGTACATCCTTTCATCATTGTCATCAACAAGTAAGTGATCTGGCCTGGCATTGTTGGAAAACGAGTGCATTTTCTGCTGTCTCGGCATGGCCGAAAGTACAATATACAATGTGATGTGCATGCATGCAATGCAGTTCAAGTTAATAAAGTTCCCACTTCAAAGTTATGCTTGAAACAAAAGACCTCCGCTTTACAATAGACAACAACAACAATAACAACGGACAACAACGCACAGCCTACTCCGGCTGTATTTTATTAAATTGAGAAATTATCCCTAAAATAGGTTAACATATGCAACACAATAATTTACGACAATTTCATCATGACTATTCGTAATCATTAACATTGTTCATCATAATCAACGCATTCGTACACGCTTAGCACACGTTTCAGCATGTTTCGTGTGGCATCTGCATGCGGCTGATGCATGCGTTCCTAAATGATGTGAATGGGGCTCAAATTATCACAACGATATTCGATTCAGTGTGTGTTTTGAGATGTGTTCGTGGCAATTGCATGTTTAAGAAATGCAATCGTCACAAATTTAAGCAGGTTGAAAATGTACGAACTGATTTATGTTTATGCAAACAAAAAATATGATGTCACATATGGACAATTTAAACCCCTCATACCACTTCATACCACTTCATACCAGCGATGCATACACCACTATCTAATGACACCACTGAAAAGGTGAACCATCCACCGATACCTTCACTCTGCAATTGCCTGAATTCAGTTAAACTAAAGTAATGCCGTTAACTTTCTCTTCGTTATTATTCCTATGCAAAAATTTAGTGAGAGGCCGCCGTTGGAATATGATAATAGAAGCGTAAGTCATTGTGGTGAATGTGGTTGCCACGATTTTCAATGATTTTGGTTATGAGCTTCACTTTAAATCCAACACATTTGATGGCTTTTTTTCACACATTTTCTGTGAACACGCCCACCGATGACGGCACTAAGGCGTAATTGTTTGTTCTTTTTTTCGGTGTGAAATTCTTTGAATTTTACACGTTTGTCTCTGAAACGATCATATTAACCGATTTCTAGTGGTCGCATTCGATTTGCGTATTAGCAGATGAGAGGCAGCAACAACAAACAAAAAAAAACACACACACACACACGTACCGACCAAAAACGTACGATGAAAAACGACCGAGATGAGAAAATGAAAGAGAAGCGAAAAATCGACTGCAAATGAAATGTGAACACGAACACATTAGCAGTGTCGTTGGTGGATTTTAATATCCGTTTCGAGCATGCAACACGAAACCTCTTTCGAAAAAAAAAAAAAAAAAAAATAAAAGCAAAATCAAAGAAAATTTTCCATTTAATTTTCGCCGGCAGCTATGATCACATTAGGTGCACAAGAAACGACTCCGGGTGAATTGATTAAAAACAAGGTGCACAAATGACTGGTGTGGATGCATGCAAATGCGTGCACATCACACACGATCATGTATTTCATCTAGCAAAACTTGAGAGAACGCCGATATACAGGTACATTTCAAGAAGGAACAACAACAACAACAACACCGACAACAACCGCAGTTTTCAAATATATGTGCTGTTTTGCCATTCCACTGACGCGATGTGGCTATGGTCTGACTGGGAGAGTTACGGTCGCCGTTATTGCCGTGTACGCTTGGCTGCCTCTTTTTTTTTATTATTCGCCTTGCACATTTCATACATGTGATGGTCTTCTCGTTGTGCGCCATTAATTCATCAATATGATTCTCTTGGGTCCTCAGCAACGCATCGATTATTTTGTTCGCAGGTTGTTTTTCTTTTACGTTTGATTCGTTTCGTTTCGTTCAGTATTCAGAGTTGGTTATATATTTTGTTTCCCCTCCAGCTGCCTTGTGCTGAATGTGGCAATCGAACAAGCTCACTTAAGCCTTTATGAATGCTGATCATCAGAAGTTGATAAACTACATATAATCGAAAATAATCGATGAATAAATAAGCTACAAGGTGTGAATAACCACACATCGTTTTTCTTGTTGTCTGATCTTCAATCTCTTCTGCACTCCACTCTTCGTTCACATTTTTGTTTCGTCTCGCTAGTATCTGATGTGGTGAACACACGCTATATTTTAGATAACCAGCAAAATATTGATAATGTCGACAGTGATAGGTGGTTGGAGGTTTTTCGGATGGGGCCAATTCATTCATCGATTAACATTTTGTTGCTATAAAGATTCTTTTCTTTCTCTTTTACATTCTCTCTCTCTCTCTCTCTCACTCTCTCTCTTACACACTCTCTCTCTCTCTCTTTCTATGGCCATTTCATGCTAATACCAAATGTATTCCAAATGCGATTTCATGAGAAGATACGGTGCTTGTTTGTAGAGCATTTTTGTGAGGATTCAACGTTTGTCTTCATCTTCGGACCGTGTAATAAAATGATCGCAATTTTTGCACAAAAGCATGAGTGAGCGTGTGCTCTGATTTTGCCCCGTTTTATCTTCACATTTCGATTCATTATTATTATTATTTGTCTCTCTGTTCACACCATCGTCATGTTCAGGCTATTAATATTATTTTTAGATTGATGCGTTCGTGTTTTTGTTGTTGTTGTTGTTGTTGTTGTTGTTGTTGTTGTTGTTGATGCTGTTGTTGCTGTTGTTGTTGCTGTTGTTACTACTCTGTTGCTTTTACCAATGCCGATCGCTTCGGCGTGCTCGCATAATAATGTGGCTGAAGAGAGAGCTAAGTGGCAAACGGCAAAAACATATTTCAAGAATACACCAATAAAAAAATAAGATGATGATGATGATGTTGATGATGAAGAAGACGCAACAGCAATAGCAGCTGAATAAAAAATAAAAAAAAAAATAAAAAGGAACAGCCATATCCATAGTAAAAACGACAATAACAAACGACTGTTCGCAGATATAGAGATTTACTGTGCGTTTCTTCGATTTCCATTCATTTGCCTGTGTATATTTATCGTAATCTCATTTTCTTTGTCTTTATCACGCTTTTTGCATGATATTTCCTGCGTATGATTATGTGGTTATTTTTTTTTTTTTTGTTCCAAGGATTTGCTCTTTTTTTGTATCGAATATTTCAGTGTGTTTTTTGTTGTTGTTGCTGTTTTCGTTTGTGCGCGTATATAATGGTCATATTTTGATGGCTAAACATGTTGTCCATTTTGTGTTTTATTTTCGTTGGCACTGTGCGCCAATATTTTTATGTCGATTACTTAAACATTGCCAGAATCATTGAACTGACGTGACGACAATTATTTATTATTTATTAGTTGAATTAATGCATACACAGCATAAAAGAAAAATTATTGTTTTGTTATTGATACTCAATAAATTGTGGTGGATTTGAGCACCACATAAATGCAAAGTGAATATTTTAAGAATGTTGATTGCATGCCTCATCGTTTAACGGCAATTGGTAACAGAGGGTGACCAAAAATGTATTAAAAAAAAAGAAAATATACAACGCAAACAACAATGTATGCGCTATAAGATATTCATTTGAATATTGCTTTTAAAGTGGCCCACTGCTCAATGCCCATATTTCCATGTTTTCATGTCTCTATATCGTCATATCGCATCGATCACAATTTTTCGATACTGGCCGAAATATGAAAACTACAACAACAACAAAAATATAACACAACAGGCGGAAAAACCATTTTGTTGTTGGACTTTTACGCGTTCAATATTGTGTTGAAAACAAAATACACCGTTCATGCTATTTATAAGTCCTGTCGCATTATTTACGACCATAATACGCTTAGTTGTTTAATGCTAATATGAAAAACATTGCCTGTTGGGCGCTTTCTCTCTCTCACTCTCACATTGATCCGATTTGGTTGTTGAGTCATGTGAGGGAACGTGTACACATTTATTAGTGCGTTTGTGTGTGTGTGTGTGTGTGTGTTTGTCACACTTATCTGATTTGCATTGATTTCTGTCATGAGAACAGTATTGATAAATTGAATCCTTTCCGTGTACAGACGGGTGTTTGTTTACATTCATTTCATTTTCTGTGTTTTTTTTTCCAGGTTGTGTGTGTGTGTGGCTCAATCCATGGGTATGCTCTAGCTGTCACTAGTATGCATATGAAATTTCATCATGTTTGGTGTCGTTGTTTAATTAATTCGTGATTTATTTTGAGGGTATTAAATTTGGCTGATTTCCTCTATGCGCTAGCCCACAATGGTGTGGTTGAAAAGCTAAATGATTTTAAATTAATTTATGCTAATAACATTTTGGGAAAGTGATTGCTTTTTTTCCTATCCAATCTTTATCATCCCGATGTCTATTATTTCCTATGAATGTTTTTTGCTGAAATATTTCAATTGTGTTTTTGCTTGAATTAACAAAAAAAAGTGAGCCACTGAATAGGTCAAATGGTTGATGGTATCCTATTTCAGGCTTAAATGCAATTGACAGGCATAAAACCGAATGTTTTAAACAAAGTTATAAAATGATTAATCCAATCAAAGTGCTCCAAAAAAAAAAATTGTATGCTGAATCATTGAAAATCCGTTTTTGAACTGGCTGATTAGCGAAATGTCAAATTATTCCAATTTGATATTTAACCAACAACAAAAACTGTGCCACATTGTGCCACAATTTATGTTTTTAAGATCTGTTGTTTTTTTTTTGTTGTTAAATTCATTTCTTTCATTCTCATTTCGTTTGTCATCTACGAATTCATGCACCGTTAAAATTCAATTTTCCAGTTGAATTTCTTTTGAATATTTAACAAATTGGAATTCCCAAATGGTGGAAAAAAAATATATCGCTATTTGCCTTGCAGCAAGTCAAACAAGTGAAGCGTTAAGAGCTGATGCTGTTTTTGTTGTTGTTGCTGTCATTCTTTCTAACTCCAAGCACATGTGCAACGTGTGTATGTGTTGGTTGATACGTGAATACAAATGCTTTAAAAATTCAAACGATTTTGCAATGAGGGTGTCCTTTGGGCGACATTGCCTCTGAAATCGGTCAGATGATTATCGAAAAACATGTTCGTTTAGTAGTCTTTAGCCATGTCAATCATGTGACTTTTTACAACATGAATATGATTGTGAGGTACACAGTGCATACAAGCGGCAAATAAGCGAATAACGTATCATTCATTGCTGGCGCAACACCGCCGCAGCTACCGCCACCACCGTTGCCATACCCAATGCCACAAATACAATTGCTGTGACAGAGATTTTTCATTGGTTGTCAAATCGAGCTCAGTCACTGTATTGATCTTTTCCGCATATACACTACTGTACTCGGCACACATTTTTGGCAGTGCTGTTGTTGAAACATGCATTCGCATTATGAAAACATTGATGAGAACAGTGAAATAAATGATGTGAAAAAAAAACCGTCTAACCTTGTACAGAAATTTCATGAATTTTCCATGAATTCATACGATATTGTTATCAATCAATGTCGCATAGAGCCGCAATTAATACGAAACGAGTGAACGACATATCAAGAGGGAAAAAAATGGCATCAGTTTGATGTCTTTGTATTTCGATTACTCATGCATCAGTCATCAACCAGTTTACTAGTGACGGCTTGAACAAGTGTACGGAAATTTTTCGTTGGATCTGGTAATTTGTAATATTGTGCTATTATACACGGTGTCATACGGTTTATTCATTATTGATTCACTTTTTTTCTCTCCGGCTCGCATTGGTAGCAATAAAAAAAAGTTCTCTCTCTCTCGTTCTCTCGCTCGTTCTCTCATTTCAGTCGATTGTCATTTTTCATTTACGACATAATACGATACTAGGACATGTGTAATGCTAAGGTATGCTTATGTTTACTCAATTATATGTATTGTCAGTAAACACAAACAGAGAAAAAAATTGCTCGCTTTGAAAAATAAAATGAGCGGAATAAACACGCCTGGTTCCTTCGAGGCCTGGCAAAGCGGTGGATACATTATTTATGTTTTCGATAACATACTGATGATTTTGGAAACTGTACGCTTGTCTGGGCTTTACATATTAAAAAGTAAAATGAAATTGATTTTTGATTTTATCATTTACAAATATTTACGCACATAATCAGTTCACAGTAAAGTTCGATTACACAACGTAAAACGGAACCAAAAGCAAGCGGTCTGAGTGGCAACAATGAGAAAATGAAAAGAGAGAGAGAGAGAGAGAGAGAGAGAGAGAAAAAAAGGCGAGCTATTATCATTTTGGCATCCTCTCGATGTAGAAAATGTAAACAGGTGGAAACCCCTCATGAAAGCAACTCCATTTCACATCGAGTGTTTCCCGTTTGTTTATGTTCGTCTTATTTATTCTCGAAACATGCGTGCATAGCATTGTATATGTTGCGTGCTCGAGCGCGCGCCCGCGTGTGTGCGTGTTTTCCTGGGCTACGCACAACAATCATATTTCATGTATTATTAACATGTCCATATTGCCAGAAATATATATATATATATATATATATATATTATATAGAAGTTTACGGCATTTCGCGGAATGCGAGATAAGAAAAATTTATACTCATTTGCATTTGACATACACTCCGTTTCATCACAATAAACATCGGCATTTCTCTTTGACAAAATGAAATCATAAATATCCAAATGTGGTAGGCTTGCAACTTCTTGATATCGAAAAGCTCAACCGACTATTTGATATGTGTACCGTAATGTGTGTATGTGCGACCCTATGCCAGGTCTCATGTTTTGCATTGTTCAGAGCAGCAAGAAATGTATTGTATGAGAATGCGAATCAGCATATACACTTTGTACACTGTATACACGAACGAAAGGGAGGCAGCGAGAGAGAAAAAGAGAGAAAGAGAGGGAGAGAAGGGAGAGTGGAAAAGGGGGAAAGAGGGCAAAAACGTTGAAGGATAACAATGGGCCCATCACTGTATTCCAACGTCAATACGCAGCCATCATATGTTATTAATGTTGGAATGTTAGATGTTTATATTGCAAGCACACAACTTATCAAGATACCGTTTTTTTTAGGTAGCATCTTGATCGGAACTCGGAATGCGACAGTCAAATATGTCGTCACACACGGGCATCGAAATTACCATGTGCAGAGCACATATCAGTCATTGGTATTTGATGGAACTGGAAAATGGTTCTTTCGTCCTTGAATTGCGATTTACATAGACGCGCACCAACAAAGGGAAGAAGATAACGAATAGAAAAAAAGAGCACATACACGCAAACACACACGAACCACCCACTGAACATACAAACAATTCCATTTTTGGTCTCTTGGCATGGAACACCGGTTTTTGCTGTTTATGGAAATCGGCCGATTTTTGAATGTTTGCTGCGTTTGCATGCGTATTCAGGTTCATAACAATCACTGGGTTTACTGGCATCCAAGTAGGATTTCCTTTCACATTCGTTCAATGATTTCGTCGACGAGAATTTCTGCTATTCAGCTCAATTTCAACAAATAGACAGATTGAGCGAAACGGCATGAACAACAACAACAACAACGACAAATACGGAAATACAATACACATTTTCAGTGATTGCGTAAGTTTGCGACTCATTTGCATAGGCTGATGCACACATGAGCACACATGAGTTTAGAGCAGATGCCAGTGATCTATTTTTTTTTTTTTTAGTTTTAAATGATCCAAAAAGGTAACTAGTTTTATTGTGCATCGGTTTTTGACACATTTCAATGCGAAAATTACTTAACGCAATGTCAAGAGCGGCCTTGTGCAAAGTGATAAGCTCTTTGAGAGTGAGAAATAGAGAAAATAAGCACGCAAACAATTGAATACACTGTAAGTGTTTAGAAGACTCTGGGACATACTAAGTATTTGCGCATTTAGCCAGCGCTGACAAACACTTACAAATTATGATCATGAACAAAAAAAAATTGCTCCAGAACCAGAGACCAAACGCACATGTATTTTTGGAAGCGAAAAACCATGTAGAAGAAAAAAAACAATCCACCAAATAACGTGAAGAAGGTGAAAAAGCGGAACTGACAAAATGATATTATCACGTATATGCATAGAATGTTGTTAGGTTGTGCCCACACACAATATAACATTCAACAATGCGTTCTCGCCTCTGTGAATGTATGCTCTATACCCTGCGCCCCGCACCCATTGCAGCACTGTAAGTGTGTGTGTGTTTGTGAGTGTGTGACGGTGTGTGTTTTTTATTTGATTTTCGCCGCTTTCATTTTTATTTCAACTTTTTCATGCTTTTCGCTTCCATTTTTTTATTTGCAACATTATCATTCGAAATGGTTTGCTACGTGTAAGTATATTACAATAATAAATATATGCAAAAAAATATAAGACTCCGCACTGCACAGCGAACTGAATGAAAGAATAAAAAAAAATAGACTGAAGAGATAAATATATAATCACGTGTTTATTATATCAGCCGTTAGATGTTATAGCATTTTCATATTTACATTATTGCACCGTGAAATGCTTCTCATTCTCACTTTTTTTGTTGTTCATCATCATTTACAAATACACATGGAACACAAGTGTATACATGAGCAAATGTATTCATACAATCATCGTTTCACATTTATATGTACATTTCATCGTGTAAATCGAGCAAATGTGTATTTGAATTTCTTTTCGTCAAACAAAACACCATGCTGCACAAAAGATGAGCATCTATTGCCATTTATCTTTATGTGTGTGAGCGTGCATCAACACCCGGGACCATGCAATAGACTTAGAAACTATGAACAGAGAATAAAAAAAAAGTAAACGAAAAAAAAACGACCGAACTGTTCTCGCTCTAGTGTGAATCCCCGTATTTGTTGTTGTTGTTGTTGTTTTTGGCATTGTTGATCTATGAACAGTGCGGTTTCTTTTGGCATAATGTAATAATCACAGTAAATTCAACACATTCGCCCAGTCATATATCATTGAACGCAATTTTGATGAAAACTCACAATCTTATACATAACTACATATTTCGGTTGTTTACCATTTCCAACACCAAACCGAACCAAACCGAACAACAAAAAATTATATGCGTGCATAAACTTGTAGGAATATGTGTCATCTTTTTTAACTAAATAAATGTTTCACGATGTGAATTGTTTGGTGGTTTTGTGTGTATGTGTGACGGTTGTTGGTATTTTTTGTGTGTTTCATTTCATCTGTTAAATAAAAAAGTAAATGAGGTGTGAATTTAATTCTGTAGAAGAGAAAAAGAAGGTAGCAGATATACACACACAGAATTTACACATGAACCTGTATGAAGTTCATACTATGAACCGGCGAATTTCATTGAGAGTATTTGATTTGTAGAAAGAATAAAACCAACGACAAAAAATGGGGGTTAGTAGGACACGGCCGACAAAATTCTGAGAATCAATTTGTTGAAAAACTTACAGTGATATCACTTGTGAAAATCTTGAGCTATTCAAAAGTCCAGCAATTGAAAATCCATCAATTTCATGCAATAACCATATATGTGTTTTTGTTGTTGTTGTTGTTGTTGGTATAGTCACATGCTTTTCAATCAATTAAACATTTTTTTTTTCTCAAATAATAGAATCAATTGATTGTCAGACATTTATAAAGCAAGTCAAAAGATATGCCCAGTCATTGCCAGGAAATCAATCGGATAAAAAAAAATCAAAAATAGCTACGTTGTGAAGTGAAAAATGAGTCGTTCTTTCAGTCGATTTCATTCAATTCTATCTGTGATTTGTGCTTTTCATCGCACACATACAACAACAACAAAAATCACATTAGACTATGAGTTTTGACTTCAATGCCACTTTTCACACTCTCAACCATTTATACGTTTACATTTACGTACGATTTATTGATTTCAATATTAACGTGAATGGGTAATAAAATACCGAGAGAAAAAAAAACAAACAAATATATATTTATATACTGTTGCCATTGGTGGTGTGCTGTTGATGCTGTATGTATATGAGTTTGAAAAACAAAAAGCGTTAAAAAATATAAAATCCAAATGAAAAGGGCACACGGTAGTGAACGAGAAACAACAACAAAAAAATGGAATATAAAATAAATTTGCACAACTGTGGAAGAAGAAGAGAGTCGAGAACCAAAAAAAAAAAAAAAATCGCACACCAAAACGAAAAAAATCACGCTGTCAACTGATGCACAGGTAAATAATTTCATTCATCTCTCACTCGCATTTCTTTTTTCAACACAATTTCCATGTTCGCATATGTGAGTGTCGGATATCGGATATGAGGGATGGGACCACTGACACCAACAAGCAACAATGTTATTTTTTTTTGTTATTATTGTTGCTGTTGTTGTTATAAAATGTTGCGTTACAGAGCTATACTCTTCTTCCTTCTTGTGCTTTTTGGTGTCGAGATTCGAGAATAAAATGTGCGTGTTTCCATTTCGTTTGCTGCTCGCTCGTTCATTCATTCTTTCGATTGTTTGTGTATTTTTTTTGCCGCTATTGTATGTGTGTGTGTGCGTGTTTTTTTTTGTTGGAGCGGCGGTGGGACGGACGGAAGGTGAAAAACATCTGAATGATTTATATAATGCAGATGATTTGACGGTAAATATGGGTACATTAATTTTTGAAAATGTTATGAAAACGAAGGTAAACATTTGGCAATCACTTTTACCTAGTCAGTATGGCCGTTAACCATAATTCTAAACGTATTTTGATTTGAATTTTGCATTTCAAATTCAAACAGTATATACAATGGGAACACGCGTCGACATAAACGGATTTTCGCTGTTTATTTGAAATGATTTTTTGCTTTTTTTTTGGTTTTTATGGATCGTTCAAGAATTGTTCTATGATGTGACATAATAATTTTCTCCAATGCATTGCAGTATACAGACGAACGCACTTTATTATTTTTGGCTTTTCGTTTTAAGTGGATGCTTCAGGGTAGGTAATAAAGCTAGTATTTTTTTTTTGTTCATGTGTACTTGTTCGGGTTCTTTTCTTCTATTTATTTTGATGCAATATATGGTGAATAATATATGAAAAATATTAGAGAAAGAAAATCAACGATGAGTATTCTGTTTATCACTCACGATATTTATGCTTTTGCATAATAAAAAAGAATGCTTGTGAATTTCGTTACATTGAACAATTTGAGTTTAGCGCGTTTTATATGCTCTCTTTGAAGGAATTATTTAAAAAAAAATCTGACAAATTGCACGATAAACTGAGCACAAAAAAGCTCTGGTTCATGAACGAGCAGATTTGTGAGACACAAAAAAAGGTTAATATTTGACTGCATGGGAATGTTTTTGGAATTTTATGAATTGTCAAAGCAATGTATGAACCTAACGAAAAGAAGAGCCTCGAGACGCACAGATTATTTTTATTTATAGAGTAAAAAAACAACGGTAAAACACTTGAACACACACACGCGCACAAATTTGAACCGATTATCGCATAAACGTGAATTGAGCAGTTTCGGACAAAAGTTGAACAATCCAAATCCTTGTTCATGCTCATATTTTGTAGCACAATACAAAATGAATGAAAGATATCCATTGTTTGTTTGTTATGCGACCGTATCGATTATTACATTCCAGTGTAATGAGTTTCAAAAGGCGTACACCTCATTATTTCACGCATTCGATTGAAATCCATTTACAATGAAGTGACCAGTCTATTAAATTTATGTAATGGCGATCATTAAGAAAGCATACACACAATAATGGAGTAAATATATTCGTAATTGATCAAGTAAACAGAGTTCGTTATCCGATAGAAAGATGCGTGTGTGTGTGTTGGAGTGAGTATTAAGGAAGCGCTCGAAATATTTCTTAACAGGTCACAATCAGTATGTGGTGTATGTGCCGGCCAACATTAAAATTCTATGCGCCCATTGTTCCATTTTGAATGATTGGCTCGAAAGATGGCTAAGCTGTTCGATTTGCGAACAAGACGATTTTCCTAGTTTCCCGCTCTCATTCTCTCTCTGTCGTGTGTATGTAGGACAAGAAAATTTGTCAGTTCGACCTATTCGAAATGTGAGTCCATAAATTAATAATGAATACGAAAAATGTTTGCCCTAGCACATGGCATTTAATCATCGAAACTGCCAGCCATTGTTCAAAGCAACGGTCCACAATAGGAAACAGTCGATTTTTAGCAAGTGTGAGGTAAATGGAAGTGAAAGAGATAGAGCGAACAAAGCAAGAGAAAAAAAAGACGCAACAACGAGCGAATATTGAAACGTAAGTAAAGAGAATAGACGTAAAACTGGGCGCACAGACACAGTTTCCGGCGTTGAACCACACTCATTTCCACTCGTACTTTTGGCGAAGATTGTTCATAAAATCAATAAGGACTACAGTCACAGCTATTATCACACCCTCTATAGCACACAAACACACACACACACACACAGCGCAGCGCAGCCACCACATAAATATCATAATAATTCACAAGTCACCGCATTATTTCATTCTTTGGCGTAAAAGTATGCAAGCTAAACATCGTTCTAACGAAATGTTCCATTGCTCAGGCGTGTACTGAGTCTGAGCTTTTGACCACCAAAAACAATCTCAACATGGCATAAAATCTCTCAACTGAAATGAAATGAGTGACGTGCCATGTATGCACTAGCCAAATACTCATTGAATATGTGCTCGTAAAGTAATCTTCCCTTTGACTTTGGCTTTGGCTTTGGATTTGGTCTTGGCTTCATCTTCGTCTTATTTCACGGATGAAGAGAGTTCCTTTTGCAAAATTGCCTTTGTATCTCTTCTTTCGTGCATTGTGTGTGTGTGTGTGTGTGTTGCTGTTCAAAATGAAAGGGCCCAAAAAGCGATAGAGAGAGAGAGAAAAAAACGGACTTGATCGTCCTCATTATTTATTATGCGAAAATACGGTTCCGTCACACTAAATTCATGCAATGATTTTGTTTTTTCTAGCCTCCACATATTTGTCAGCGGATTTGGAGCTTGGTTTGCTGTTGTTTTTCAGTACATTTATCACAAATGTATCAGTATGTGTTGAACGAGAAAAATTGTGAGGAGTGTGCATAATGTCAAGTATATGTTTTTTATATCTGTTTATGCTTGCCATGATTTGTCAATTTCCATAATTTGCCACAGAAACCTAGCACAAAATATAAATTGTGTGTCTTTCGCCATTCAACCAATGCAGCCACATTCAATGGAAAATGCGCCAACGTTCTGTATATAATTGCTTCAATCAAAACGATGCAATCCGATGCAAACAAAACAAAACCGGGACGAAAAAATCGCTACCGTTCATTCTAACTAAACCTAACTAATCTTTTCCTTCTTCATCGAGAATCCCTTTGCCCCAAAACCATTTGGTTGGTCGTACCATTGTTGTTTCATCTTTTTCTCCAGTTTTACTTTGGTTTTAACACTCTACGAACCAAACACTTCAGTAGCGTATTTTTGTTACGCTTTTTAAGTTTGTGATCCAAAAGGATTTTATTTAATAAATAACAAAAGATGATTCGATGTCGTCCTTCACTAACTCACTTTCAAACATCAGACGAATATAAGACAGCGAACAGTAGAAAAAAAATGAAAGTTCAAACAGAGCAAAATGTCCAAATGAAGATATCTACCGATGGCGCACCATAAAAATGTTGCAGTTTCATCCAAACACAGTCACACACACACACACACACACAAGTTTGATGAAACATAAGCACAGAAACTGTGATATTGTTTCGAGAGAAAATCATAAAAGCGAGCATTCCCGGGACAACTGGGAGCGCACAATATTGAAGCAAATAATAGAAAACTTATACTTTTAGACAAAGAATTTTTCATTTTATTTCATCAATTTCCTTTGCGATTTGATGCGATGAAGAGAAATTGCGATTTAAGCACTCTAATATTTGCCAACTTGAACATAAAAAGTGGAGAAAAAAAAGCTGAGAGAAAAACACATCCCAAAAATATATGTTTACGCTTTGTAGACGTTTTCTCTTCATTCGAAGTGATGCTCGAACCCAGAATACAACGGCAGGCCAAAGAATGAAAAAAACAAATAGCAAGACGTACAGTGAAATGAAATGAAATGAAATGAAATAAAGAACTACATTGATTTCACTTGTTTAAGTTGTCGCATTTTCTGTTGGTATTCAAGTCATTCCATTATTGCGCTAGCCGACTTTACTTTGAGCTTTCTATTTGACCCGTATGTATTTGTGTGTGTCTGTGTGTGTGTATGTTTTCCTTTAAACCGAGCACCACACTTAAATTTCTTGAAACTCACGTATTAAGCACCGGATAACCAGAAGTAAAAACACAGAAAATTGAATGAAATTTTCTTTAAGTTTTCCGTTCTGCAATGTTATTTAATATGTTGTAATGTAATTACATTTTTTTTGCGTTTGAATACAAAACCGAAGAAACTTCAGATGAAAATCATTATGAAACATAAAAAGTGTGCTTGAAGATGTTGAAATTCGATTTCAACACTGGCTGCTTCGATACGTTATGGAATACATTTGGTATGAATTCGGTCAGTCATTGAGAAAATGGGCAACAAACGGTGAAATTGACAGGAAAATAAAATGGGCAAAACACACACACACACAAAACAAATTTCCACTGAAGCGGAAAAACTTTAAGAAATCTTATTTTCGGATATACGCCATTTCGCAAATCAAATGTGTGTGTGTGAGAGAGAGAGAGAGAGAGAGGGGGAGAGAGAGAGAAACCCACACAAACATTTCGTCTTGTTGGCTTATCGTTTAGTTTATGTGCAGTGACAAATTTGTGTCATTTCCATTAAATTAAACGTAAAAAGGGTTTCCATTGAATCCAATAGAATGAAACGACATGCAATTACTCGGAGGCAAGAGCTGTTGTGTTGTCAAAATTGGAATCGAATAGAGAAAGTCAGCCTGATGCTGTAAATTGTATAACCGATTGTTTTTCGACTTGGAGATGCTTGTGCAATTTGGTGGCCATAATAAATATTCCATTTTTAAAAACGCAAAATATATTCGAGTTGTACCGATTCGAAATGCAGTCCCAAACATTATTAAGAGTGTTAAGTCCTCCAATTTGTAACATGAGTTAAGCTTATCTATTCGATATAGAGAGATGATTCAATCTGTAGCTATATGTAAGCTTAAAAATGATGCTTTTGTTTTTCTGTTTTATGTACAATTTCAAATGGATTGGATGGCGTTGCAGGACAAACTTGAATAGAAGAAGATAAAAAAGCACAAGCACAACCAGCACAGACCATCTCTCCAAGGATTGATCGTATTTTAGTGTATTGCTGTAGTCAATCCACTATTTTTCACGGAAAGCCAACAAAACCTAAAAAAGGCGATGAACAATAGAACCGGGATTACCAAAAAAAAAAAAAAAAAACATTGCAACAAAGCGGAATTGGGCTTTTATTAGCACGAATGGCGAGAACTCATGTGTATATGCTTGCCTTTCAGAGGTTTCGTGCATTTATATGCGTGTGCGCGCGTACGTTTGTATTCGACTGTATGAGCAATCCGTTGTCGTTAAAAATGAAAACGGTTGGTATTTGGTCACGATTTACTGACTTAACAACTAAATTCACGTGAACCAAAACCCGTAGCGCCCGATCGAATAAGTTACGTGGCAAATACATTATTCCATATTTATGACTTTTTGCGTGTAGTTTTACACATGCATGGAACTTTTCATTTTACTTTTTAATTCATACGCTTTGCGTGCACGTTTACGTATCAACATTGTACAATACAATACTAACGACCAACTGCGATGAGGATCCACGGATTTTGTACTTGTTTTTTTTTGCAGCAGCAGCACCAAAATGAATTGTGCTGTGCGCACGGTTGCATACATGCATAGGCTATGATGTTCCCTTTTTCGCTTTTCCGTTCAAACTTTATGTGTTTCATCTTTGTTTTTTTTTTATCTGTGAGTGTGTTTCGTGCATGCGATATTTGCTGCACATCACTACAAGATTCTTCGTATTGACCCAATTTGTAAAGTATGAAATCAGGCAAGCCTTGATGAAGGGCTGTGAAAATGTGAACTTGACGAAAGCCCATTGTCAATTATGCTTTGTGTGTGTGTGTGTATGCGTGTGTGTGTGTGTGTGTGTGTGCTTCTAATGAAACACTTTGCCATTTTCGCCTCAACAATTACCTCAGCAAATTCATGTGTTTATCTTTGGTATGATCAGTTTTCTGTCAAGTGTTACCTGTTGACGACAATTACAATTTGTAACTCGGAGCAATTTTTCAGTTACACGTCAAACGGCAGTCAGAACTTATTTTAAGTTGAATACAGTGAGTACAGAGTATCATGCAATGGTTACATAAATATTTATTTCAAAACTTTGGGCGACAATAATCGATAGCATGGTTTTCTTCAGAAAAGGAAAGAAAAAAAAGACTGCTCACATGTGCCGCATACACACAAACGTAAACCCCCTGGAAATCATCCGAACGAGAAAAAAGAACTCACCGAATTCAAATTGGCAAACCCAACAACACTAATACGAATGAACAGCCATCGAAAACTTTCGAGACACGCGAACAAATTGTATGAGAAAGTGTGACACATGAAATTAACCCATGGCGCAAACAGAATTGGCTCGAAAAACAAATCACCAACAATATAAATTGATCAAATTAGAAAGAACAACAAAAAATAAAGTGCATCCTTCGAACTCTGCAACATTCGATTATGTTCTAGAAAAAAGCGGGTCTAACATTGGGAAAAATGAGACGAAGAGTCAGAAAGATAGAAGAATTTTAGTCGCAGTTTGACCCTTTGCCAGCGATTGTTTGGGATACAAATAACCTGCGTCTGAGTTCTCTGGTTTGTGTGTTTGGAGCACAGAATGAATAGAAAATATAGCTGTCTAACCTATGGTCATAGGAGTAATGTTACAAACTATCAGAGTATCGGACATCAGTATGGCCGTAACGCAATCGTTCCGCAATCCAAACAAAAGAAAATCATTGTTGAAATTTGACACTGTGAAACTTTGCCTTTTATGAAACAAACAATCTATGCAGAATGTTCACTATATGAAATGAATGCATATACACTCAAATACGAATTTTCTTTTGTTATTATACTTTACTGATTTAGATTTTCAAACCATTTTTCTTTCTTTATCTAAACTCATTTGCAATTAAAGTGTGAAATGTGTCCAGTGTAAAAGGAACTTTTTCCATAAAATGTCGCTTGCTTTAAAAATACTCTGCCATAAGAACTAGTTAGAGGGAGAGAGAGAGAGATAGAGAGAGAGAAAGAAGGGAGAAAAAAAGTTTGAAATGCTATTAAAGATTTTATCCCCAAATATTTATGTAACATCATGAATTTTACATATCGCTACCACACATGAGAATCAGTCCATCGTTGGTGCTGATGTTGGTGCTGGTGCTGGTGTCGGTGCGCTCATGTTTCTGTAATAACGCCATCGGTTGACGGCCAATGGTGTACGTACATTCGAGCGAATAGAAATTGAATCCATTTTCATTGCATATTGTATGGCTGCAGTTTCAAATGGCAAAGTGATTTCGACGGTGGTTGAAATATGACGCAGGAAAAACCAGATGATAGTCTTTGGTTACCTTATTGCGTTTTTCCAGCATTCAGCGCAAAAGCTGCGTTCAAAATGTCCTCGTTGCAAATATATATTAAAAGAAACTCATGCGAATGGCTATACTGAACTGGTGGTTGTGTCAGAAAATTTCGCTTCGAATTGAAAACTCCCGTTGGTTACATACCGATTACAGACAGCAACACAGAGCTGTTGTACTCACTTCGATTCTGCGGCAGTAATATTTTTCGCATGTGGCATTTTCCTAATTTCTGGTCGATTCAATTATGGTTGGCCCATATGCGAAAGTGAAACGTATGTAATGGGGGCTTCGCAATACCTGTCAGAAGCAACGTAAGTATCAGCGATCCGATTGAGAGTTCTTTTTCTTGTGAAATAGGTTTTCAGCTGTCGGGTGTTAAAATGGCATAAAGCATTCAACTGTTGTAAGTAGTGGAGCACCCAAAATGTGCTCGTATTAATTGTTTGGCAACTAACAATAGCGGTGAATTCTGGTAAATCGAACGCTTTAGGGAAATATGGTCATTCAACAAACGGTGTCCCGATACATGTCTGCCGTCCTTCCGAACGAAGAATCTAAATTGTACACACACACACACACACACACAATGGAAAAAATAGATTGCACCAAATAAAAAGGGACCAAATGGGCAAATTCAGAAGCAACTTTACAAACTTTAATTGTTTTCCAGTATTGAAACGAGCATTACATTAGTCAAATAGTTTGATGCGAGTTAAAAAGATAATATTTTAATCACCCACAGCATTTGCCAAGTGTCCAATGTTCTGCATTTGAAATTGAAGCATGGTAAAGTAATTTTGATATCGAATGCACGTCTGTGTGTGTTAATTAACATGCACAATGCACGTATGCACAACAAAATATCCAAACGGACAATAAATATTGCATTGCATACAATAAGAGACCAAAGTAGTTCAGTTTGTATCAAACTTTGGAAATTTCATTTGTTACATGAGCCAAGTTACGAAGTGAGCCTACCATTTGGCAATCATATGGTATCTTTGGGAAAATGACTTTTTATTCGTGTTCAACATGGACATTGGCCATCCGTTCCTTTATTTCCTCTGTCTCTTAACCTCTCGCTTTCTCTCATTGTGTGATCCCGTTCATTTGTTCGTCGTTTCTGATTTCCAGTGTTGTTTGGATAAAATTAATTTATATATATATATATTTTTTTCTCTCTCTCTCTCTCTCTCTCTCTCTCTCTCTCTCTCTCTCTCTCTCTCTCTCTCTCTCTCTCTCTCTCTCTCTCTCTCTCTCTCTCTCTCTCTCTCTCTCTCTCTCTCTCTCTCTCTCTCTCTCTCTCTGGCCGTGTCTGTAGACGTTTCAGTGCTTTTGAATAGCTCTATGTTCATTCCAGTTGATGGAAAATATTACATCGATCTATATGAAACGGCACATTTGTGTACAGAAATCAAAATAGAGGATAAAATGGAAAAGTTTTGCGCCCAATTACAAGCACTCATGAATCCAATCTCGACAACAATTATAGTAATTTGCACAGTGAAAAACAAGTTTCGAGTGACGAAGAACGGAGTAGCAGCCACAATAACAAAGCTTATAACTTTGGGATGTGCAAACGATCTCATTAGAAAAGTATTAATACGAGCAAACTCGAACATTTTTTTGTTTGTTCTCGGAGGGGTGGAATTTAGAAGCCAAACTGAAGCACAATATAGCAGACAAAATAATACGTGAACAGCAAACTCAGCATTACGAATCTCTTATGCTCTATTTGCATTGCAGAGCTGCATTGCGCTTTGTGCCGCAGCCCACAAATTCCTTCGTTGTTGTTGTTGTTTTTTTTTTCTGAGCAGAAATTGTGTGTGAAAGAGAATGAGCATTTTCGTGTTAGATTTATCTAAAATGTTAATGTCTGTGAATTTTCGATCATGGTTTAGCCAGTCCATGGTTTTCAGCTGTCTACTCATCTTTCTTTTGGTTGCTTTTGAAATGTTACACGTATTTCATGAAATTTGAGTAAATATTGCGACTAGTTTTACGCTAAAAGTGGCATTTATTATTAATTGTGGCCGTACAATTATTTATGTTTTGCTGGAAAAAACGATGGAAAAAAATCGCCCAGAATTGGAAGCGGCTGATGCCCATGATTCTAGAATGTTTTCCACAATTATTTGCCAATAAACAGTTTGAAATGGATTGTTCATCGTTTACATGGCCAACAAACTTAGCTCCCCCCCTAAAAAATAAAACTCATCATACCAACTCATTGTTGGCAAACAAGAAATTTTGTAATCGACAATTAAACGAAATGCAAGATGATCTCAGGTATTATAATGAATTTAAAGCCATCGTCCAGAATTCTTATGCAAACGACAGTAAAACAGCTGCTATTAGCTGTGTGCATGAGTGCACTCAAACTCACACAAATATATACATAGATATAAATGTATAGGTGTGAGCATACAAGGTTTGAATTGAATTTCACGTAAGAGCCTCCTACCAAAGTGAGGAAGAGTGAGAGGTGAAGAGACCGGTGTCTTGTTTGAAGAAATTGGGAAAATTTTACTTGGGCTACGGCATAGGTGCCTCTCATAAATGGCATACACATTTTGCGTTCGAATTTCGAGATTGTAGATAGTGAATTCGTGAATATATTACAAATTTACCGCATAATTCAATTTCAGATGCATCACATTTAAGAACACACACACACACACATACAAATTGCCATTGCACCATGGAATTGCTGAATAACTGAAATTTGTTTCACACAATTTTCTTCATCGAAGCAATATACAACAAAGAGTGGCGGGCGAGCGGACGTACGCTCGCGCTCACTTATTTGCAACGGAACAGTGACAATAAAACCAAAGCAAGATTTGAATGAATGCGACGGCATCTCGATTCACTGCCGCTCGCCGAACTAATTTTTCGTTTTCTTATTTCGTTCATTTTGTTTCCACTTTGGTTCTCTTTTGCTCCCACTCTCTACGTACGTAGCTCTTTTTCATCGTCTTCACCACCATTCGCATTCGCTCGCAACCATGAAATTAATCTATTTAAATCCTTTTTCGAAATTTTATGACAAATTGCATTACGTACGAAGAAATATTTATAACTATGGGATATTGGAGGCTGCTGGGTGGTATTTGCATAAGTATTTTGGTATGCATAACAATGTGGCAATATTTATCCAGTTTTTGGGAACAATAAAGTAAGTTTGTGGTGATGGGCAACTTTTTGGAAAGGAATTAGTCACGAAAGGAACTCTCACGCTCTCTCTCTCGCTCTCTCTCCAATTCGTTCTGTTTCTTACACTGTTCCATGCCGCAGCATTCGCAATGATTGAATGGCCACAATTTGCAAACATTGGCATTTGCATGCAGCGATTTCATTGTGTGAATAATAGCTGGCGATGCGACCGTTGCTCCATTCACGAAAGTATCATCGCTACAATCGATAAACGCTTGATGTAATTTTATCTAATTTTCAACCTCGCCGTCGTAACAAGAGATTTTTCATGGAGACGTATCATTTTTTTGTTGTTGTTGTTATTGTTGGGTTTAAATAGCACATGCCAAAATGAAACAAAAGAGTGAGACAAATGGAGAAGAGCTATGCTTCCTTCATATCAAAACCAATAGTGTAAAATGTGTTCGGTTTTTGGGTCTGGTGAGCCAATGATAAATTGGTGGCATGGTTTGAATTGGTCTCTTGCCGTGAGTGAAATATATTTATGGTATGAAGTGAATAACAAACAACCCCGTGAGTATGTGACATTGAATAGGTCAGATCAAAGTTCATTTTGCCAATTGCACAGTGTTTGTGCGTAATAAATCAATAAGTGAATCGAAATCTATGCCTGTGTTATTTACGTATATTTCAAGATGATGACAATAACAACAACACACAAAAAATGGCGTCTGTTTTGGATACATACACAGCACGGCGTAAAGTTTATTTTGGAACAACATATAACATACACCCGTGATTTTCGGGTGCTTTTGATTTCTATTGTATTGTTTTTGAAGGCGTTCATTCGAATAGCTGAGAAATGGGCTGATATTTTCGTATAAATTTACATAATTCAATTACATACAAAGTTTATACAACAAACAATCTTGAAGTGAAAAACAAATACACTCAACGATATTTCGAGTTTTTTTTTGAAAAGCTATTTTTCTAGTGTTCCTCTTGTTTGGCAATTATGGGCCTATCGAATATAGGTAGAAGAGACTTTCAATTGATTTAGACATGTGAATCAATTCAATGAATAACCGAGGTACGTGTAGAGTGTGGGCACTTGAAATTCTGAAGTGCTGTCCAATTATTTCAATCAAATATTATGATTTAAAAATGTCATCAAACAGTTTTTGGTTTTGTTAAATTTTTATTCTTTTCATATGTTCTTTCGGCAAGCACCCGACAAAAAATTGTGCAAAATTGTCACAATTTTCGGGTACCTTTAACTAACTCATTTTTTTTGTTACAATGCATGGATCCAAAACCATTTGGTCAGACATAAACAATTGGTATTGGGCTGAAACATTTTGACATTTAGTCACATCGGAAAGAATTGACAGCATGGTTTGGATTCAATCATGATCATACATATTCATATAGAATATTCATACACGATTTGAATAACATTTTGCTGTACCTGTGCTGTGCTGAATGTTCAATAGTCAATCATCAGAGCGATGAAGTGAACATGTTTGTCGCTTGGTTGCTTCGTATTTACACGAAACGGTAGACATTTTTTGACATGTTGTTTCAGTTATCAACATAAATTGTGTTACAAGTCAAGTTTTTTGCTATCGTTCAAACAACGGCTGCTGAATTTATACCATTTAAATATGAAGCCGTGTGTTCAGCATAAGTGTTTCAATGAACTATGGTCACTTTGTGTGCGTGGATCTCTGTGTGTACGTCTTGCATTTGGAATATCGGACACTTTTCTATTGTAACTGTATCGATGATACCGGAAAACTTATCTTGTATATGAACATTGCACAATTGGTGACAATTTCAAAGTAATATGAGAAATTTGTTAGTGAAGAAAGATGATATTTGCTTGAAATGAGATCATCAATGTACAAACAAAATCTCGATTGAATTGCATATCAGTAGAAGATTTTTAATTAAGCTTCCGAGCTTCTGAGCTTCCAAGCTTCAAACTGTGATACAGTGCACACTGCACACAATCAAGCCCCCTAAGCCAATGCCAGCATCCTCCTGTTTGTGTGCTATGTTTACTGACAAGCAGCATTTTCTTATTAACACGACGCTTCAAACGATATTGGATAGGTTTCCAAACGAAGTGCATGGCGATTCATTGGCGAACACTCACATTCACATTTACACACATCTATCTATACTCATCCGAATGTTTTCGGCAGACGTATATGGAATATTCCGAAAATAGTAACCAATATTCATAACATGCTAGATAAAACGCCGGTTGACTGCAAATTGTGTTGTTTAATTCCAAACATTTATGATATACTGTGTAGCACCAGTGGAATGAGAGATGAATATTCAAAATTTGCTCATTGAAACGATGATATTGATTCGATTTGTCAGCGCGTTATTGGTTCGAGATCTCAAATTAATCGAATTTCAAACATGGACGGATAAATTTGCTGCCATTGTCACTCTGACGGGTTGTTCACAGTTTTTGGGGGGGGGGGGCACTTCTCTGATGCTTGATTGTATAGTATAGCCCCAAAGATTTGGGGCGCATGGGGGGGATGAGAAGGTGGTGAAGAGAAATGATTGGTATTTCTGTGTACATTTTGCTTGCTCTAAAATGTTAATATCCGGTTAGAAGCAACATCGAACACAGAAAAGTCTATCCAGCCAATTGTTATGTACCAAACAAAATGAATCGCTTTCAATTTAAACGTCTACAGAATACGCCGGTAAATTATAACATGTTTCTTGTTGTCTCGGTTGCTTGTTGTTCAAATGCAAACAATCGTCAATAGTCAAACAATCAATCAAAAACGGAAATTCAACAGATTACCCATTTTGGTTGAAATGGATTGGTAGAAGAAAGGAACACAGACATATGGATTTCAGCATCGATTTCTATGTTACTATGTGAATTGGATCATGATGAGCTAATGCGATTTAAAATAAGTTTCATTTTTAGCTCATTGGTCACAAGTTTGTGGTGGTATTTCAATTTCAAATTTGCAATTAATTTGTGAGTTTTTCGCACCGAAAAAACACTTGAATCAAGTGTCAAAGTTGAATGAAAACGCAACAACAAAAGCAGCAAGAAAAAAAAATGCATACAAAAACAAAAGTGATAATGATTGAGCGGAAGTAAACACGAGAAAATTAGTTTACTCAAAATTAAATCAATTAATTTGATGCGGGGTCATTGGAAGTTATGCAACAACATCATTTCTCTGCCTGATTTATATTGGATAAGTCGTTTTTTGCGCCAAATTATTGTTTATTCTTTCGCTCATCTCATTACACAAATTATCGCTTTTTTGATTTAGCTGTTTGTAGTACAAAGTTTGTTTCGTGTAGCACAAAACTTTTGCCAAAATATTTCAACTTCATAATCTCAATGAAAATATTAAGAGATGTTAAGCAATTTCATTTAACATTATCAGTTGAATCACTTGAATTTGCCATATTCAAATGTATTCTGGCGTTTTTACTCTTAATATCTTCAGAACAGTCGTTTATTCGAGAAAAATAATTCCTTCTAGTGTAATTGTTGTGTGTTTTTCTTGTGTAAATTGTTGATAGAAAATGTTAACTTTTCTCAATATATATATATATCCATATCCAACTTTATAGAGTTCCGAAATGCCACTTTTTGATTCACACATTCATCTCATTTATTTCACTATTCGTCTAGCTTTTGTTATTTTTTACTCGATTTAAAGTTCAATTTACGCCAAGCAACAACAACAAAAAAAAAACATACGTTTCGTATATTCCATGATAATCGTTTAAATCAACGTGTTAAACTTAACCATGTGTTTATATTTGGAAACTTTTCCTTCAACTCAGTTTTATTTATGTTCTTCCTTGTCTTGTGTTGCTTCTTTTTGCCAAGCCCGTTTTTACTTGGCTAGTTGTTTTCATTGGTTTTGTTTTTCTTTATGATGATGAAAGTACTCAGACAGTTTGAAGCTTCGATTTTTGCACGTAAAATTGTCCTTGAGCAAAAGTTTACTTTTGATATAAATTGAGAGTGGTTGAACAATGAACATGCTATTCTATTAATTGATTCAAAATTGGGTAGTACAAGTTTGAATTGAAATTAAATGTTTGTTTTTTTTCTATATTCAGTTTTATTTGATTACTGATTTTATTGGCATTTTATATTGATGCACGATCTTGTAACTTGTTCAAATTTCAATAATTATTTTTTTTTCAAACAAACTTTTTTTTCAATGGCTAATTGAACAAATGGATCCTTTATTATCTGTATTCTTGGCAGAGAGCTCCATAACGAATTCAGACAAAAAAAAATCGCACAAAGTGAATGTCTATGTAAATGTAAACCATTTTCAAAACTACAGAAAATGAAACCATGTTAATTTGCACAGAGAACTAAAACCAAAATCAAGAAAAACCATAGAGGTAAAAAATCGATTGTAGCATGTGTACTTACTTGGCCGGTCCAGTTCATTTAATAGGTCGTCTGCTTCCGAGTATGATGCTTGCACCACCGTCCGATCACAATTGGTATTTAAAAGTAAGCTTACGATGCATAAATAAAACAGCCACCGAACGATTAAGTTCGAAACTGTTTCCACTAAATTATTGACGGGCATGATTTGTATGCGTTTTTGTCGCTGTCGATGACACCGTTTCTCAATGCGAGCCATTTTCTATCATTGACTCTACGCTTTTATTCGATGTGATTTATTTTTTATCGTTTCGTTTATAGATTTAATGTATTTATTTGGAAGTTGATTTTATTTTTCGTTCCTGTTGAATTTTTTTTTTTTTTACAAATTGTATGTTGGTTTTTTTTTCTTTTCTCAAATGGCTGACATTGAACCGACAAATTTCATTACATTTTACTGTGAGCAAGGAAATACAGTTATTTTCTGCATGTATGCAAAATTGCAGCGCGTGTTTTTTTTGTTTCACCAAAATAAATCTTGATTGTCAATGGGTACAATTCAAACGTTTGGCCGTTGATCTGAACGATTGTTATCTTCTTTTCTATTTTTTTTTATTTAGCTTGTTTTTGTTCGCGGCCACGGTTAACAAGTGCTGCAATGTGCGTATCCTTTCTTTTTCATTCACTTCGATAAGAATTATTGTGTGTGTGTGTGTGTGTTGTTTTGTTTTGTTTTTTTATTTGTCGCATAAAATCCGTATCGCATGAATTGGCTGTCTTGCGTTCGCTATTTTATTGTACGTCTATTTATGCTTGGTTTAGATTTCCTGCCCTAGTGTTCGATAGACAAAAAGAAATCTATTTGTTGGAGTGCACAATGAAAATACGATTCGGTAGAAAATACGCAAAGATCCGTTGTTGCACAATATACGTTTACAAATATTTCCTACTTTTATACGGTGTTTGTTGTTCTTTGGGAATGGGAAGACAGACGAGAAGGGGCATACAACAGAAAAAAAAACAAAAAAATAGTGGAAATGAACGAGGAAACAACACCTTCAAAATGAATAAAATAACAAATCGTCTAATGGTATGGATTGTTTGCTATGTCGCTGCCACTTCTTCGACTGGTTTTTTTCTTGCTCCTTATTTTCAAAATGCGATTGTCTGTGTGTTTTTGCCATCCCATGAACGTTGAATAAAAGTTGCTTTTGTTGCAAGAGTTTTATTGTTTTCGATTCCGTATGAGAAATCCTATATGCACTGACTTCTTTCCACTTGTATTTCAGTGGTTGTTATTGTTATTGCACTTGTCTTCGGTTCGGTGTGTTTTTTTTCTCTCTTTCGCTCTCTTTCTGTATTTTCTCTCTTTTCTTTTCCACCCCGTAATCTCTACACTTTTGCTACGGTTTTTTTTCGCTCTTTCGTCTCTTTTACTTTGTGCTTGCTTTGTTTTCGTTTATTCACACCAACCAATTTCATTCGTTTCACTCTGGTGCACGTTAGTTTTATGCTTTTTGCACTTGCTGCACAATAAAACGAAATAAGATGATATGATTGTTACTGTTACTGTTTGCTATATTGTTGCATTTTCCACCATTTTTCATCTAAATAAGCGAAAGGACGGACTGAACTATTTATTTACGACTGATGTGATGTTATCATAGCCGCCTTTGCATTATTCGCGCTGTCTTCAGTTTTCTTTGTGTGTTTATTGGTTTTTATATGTGTATCGTTTTTACTTAAAGTGGCGTTAGTCTTTCGTTTTCTTGTTTTTTTCTTCTTCTTCGCCTGGTTTTTTTTTTGTTGTTTGCCAATTCCCACTTTTCTTTTGTTTTCACTTGATAAAATCACTTCGACGCATGCTAGATGATTGTGTATTTGTACACAAACGCCTGAAAAGCGGTCAGAACAGGATGAATAATTTTCGCCGAAACAAATCGACACAAAAACATGGAATGGAAAAAAAACACGGCAACACCAACAACAACAATGGGGTCTAACGTTTCATCAGGTGCTCAGCCGTTGGAAAATGATCGGTGCACGGTGCTTAGCGATAATATTTCATCAAATGACTAAACAATGATGACACCCTAAAGTTGGTGGATGTGCGTACCATAACTGTGTGGAAGTTTGCCAACGAGTATTGATTACGATTGCATACGACGATGCTGACAATATATATATATATATATGTATATATGTATATACTTAAAACAAGACTCAAACGTTCATCACGAAAAAATGCAAATGAAACATTCTCGTGATATCATCCCCGAGGGTATGTTAACAATATCTATTAGCTGTGTCGAGACATAACTAGTGGATGATACCCGAATAACGACTGCTTCTTATTATTATGTTTCATCTCATCGAGACACGGTCGCAATACCGATTATTGGCCTTCGCTTGATTGTTTTCTATCTCTCTCTCTCTATCTCTCTCTCTGGCACTCTCTTTTGCTGTGTTTTTGTTATTTGTTTGCTTTGTTCGCTTTGTGCGGGGCGCTTTTCATACAACGTTTCGCTTTAAATGTAAACGTTGAGTCTCCTTTTAGTGCTCCCGATTTAGCTCTTCCGATAAGTTCGAGTTGAATCTTATACCGCCGAAATCAATAATTATCATTTTCCGCAAATGCTGCAAAATAAGCGGAGTCGCTTGGTTTCGATCGTCTTTTTATTCATTCCAAAAGTGAAATGGTGACAATGCAATTTTCCTCTTGTCAGCACCTAGTAGATGCTACAACTTGAATAAATTTTTATACACTTGAGTTTCGATTACGGAATTTTCATTCGCTCTCACTCTCACTCTCTCTGTTTCTCTTTCTATTGCTCTATCACGTTGTACCCTCGGTGGTTTTTTTTCTCTCAATATGTTTGAGCTGTGAAGTTAGCATGCGATGACGGTTCTCGTTCTCTTATTCAGTTTCATTTATTTATATTGTTGGCTGCAATATTATTATCGAATCTTCCTCTTAAGTATGTGATGCAATGTTTTTCATGTCATAAGCACCACCAAGATTCGATTTATTTTCAAGTGTGAATCTATATTTTAGCACACATCCCAGTAACACGAATATCACCACTAAATTGCTTTCCACCTCTATATCGTTGGCATGACACCATGTGTGTGTGGTGTGCGGTTTGCGGGTGTGTGTGTGTGTGTGAAAATGTATGTGATCACGTATAACAATGCATATCTGAAAATAGACAGAAAAGTAATCGTTTTAGTATCATTATGGCATTACAAATCGGTAAAATAACACGACAACTACTCCCAACAAACACTTCAATATTATTCTTCTCCATGATTATTATTCCTTTTTCTTTTTTCTCTTTACTTTTGCTTCCCTTTTCTCTCCCTCTCTCTCTCTCTCTCTCTTTCTTTCTTTCTTTCTCTCTCGCTCACTCTTTATTCCTGTTCTTTCGAAAATGCAGCTTTTAGTGTGCATATTTTGTTGTTGTTGAATAGTAAATATACTTCATGGTGGTTGAAGCATTTCCAATGATCTGTATCAACTTAAAACTAGCTTTGCCCTATAAAATGCTATTTGTATAGACAGATTAGCAAACACCTCAAAATATGCTATTTTCATTTTCGCAACAACAACACACACAAAAAACACGAAAATATTTTGGGTTATTCATACTGATTATGAACTGGCATCCGAAACAAATTGAAAAATTACTCACAGGAACGGGTTTTCACAGCCAAAGTGCACTAGAGTAGTCGTTTGTGTGTTTTCAGTACACCAAGCGATTGCAATAGCAAAAGCAAAAGCAATCGTCATTTCTTTCCATTTGCATCTACTTGAATGCTGTCGATTTTAACATCAAAGATTCATGCATATTTCGTCCAATTTGGAAGCTTGTTGTTTCTATGAATTTTAACCTCATTTTATTTACAGCTCCTGAATGGATTTGTAAAATAAACAGCAAATTTGCGAATGAAATGCAAGAGAATATTTTATATAACTGAAAATTGCCATATTAAATAAGCTTGTTCAATTTGACTTTATATATATATTCTGTCGGTGAACGATGGAATGCTTCTATGCATCAGTAAAGCTTTGTATGCAAAATCCAGTAACGGAATATTCTATTGTTTGAGAGCAATATTGCTATAATATATAGTTTTCAAGCTATTGTACTCGAAATTAAACAAAAATATTTCTACATAACAAAACATCAAACTGAGTCTAAGAACGCCGGGCACACTGCATAATTTCCATATAGATAAAATTCGATACTGATGTTGTACACATTATTCAATAAAAGATATTCACTAGTAAACAATACCAAAATGGTGAGCACATTGATTCAGCAAATTGTGATCGACCAATGCTATGTAATGTCGTGCAATATCGAGGCACAATTCCAAGGCACGCACACACACACAAATTTAAATAAATGCAAAAGCTGAAAAGAGAACCAAAAAACCTGAGAGAAAAATGTCTTATGATTTTGGTCGCATGCAATATTTCGTTGTACTTTTATGAAAATAATGAATTTTGTTTCTCATCTCCGAGAAATTCCTGTTGTGAATCTAAAATCTAAACGCATGTACAACTGAAATGTTGCAGGTAACGTTCCATTTAAAATTCCTCGTCATACACAATCTACTCGAAACCCAATTATAAAACGTTGAAATGATGGTGAACGAAAAGAATATTGGTTTCAGTCGATACAGTATTTGTATCGTATGTGGGTGGCCTTTTGTGCTAAAAGAAATTCATTGCATTTGATCCTATTGATCATTTAAATTTTGAAATTTTCAAACCAGTTTTTTATGAATTTACTATCTTTGTATCCATATGGTATTCAGACGTTTGCATGTTGTGTGTGTTTTGTAAATGCTTTTAATAAGTATTTCAAACGTTGGCATTCAATAAACGGTGGTTTAGCGTGTGCTCGCGTGTGTGTGTGTGCGTTCGAACGGTATTATAAGCTTTTATACAGCAATATACCAGCCGAACAGACAACTTCGTTACGAATAGATCGCTTGAGGAAATCGATCAATCGATACTATGCAATGCATACACAAAAACTCATAAACATAATATTTCCATAAATACGAAATTTTCATATTATTTTCTGCCGTGCATTTTACTGAATGCTTTTGGAAAACGTTGTTTCGCGCGCTTCGCTCACTCGTGTATGAGAACGATTGAGTTGAAGCTGTACCACACCACATTCTACAGGATCAATGTATAATGTCAATCGATGAAACGATAGATTACAAGGGAAAATTCGATAATATTTAAATTCCCGTTCGCTGGCGCTTTTTCTCTTTCTTCATTCTATCTTTCACTCTCTCTTGTTCGTTTTTGCTTATTTTTGTTGCCATTATTCTTCAACCGAAAGTTGTACACACAGTACAATGGCATCGCAGCACCATGGATCATATAATGTGACTTGAAACCAATTTCCAATCACAGTGTATTGCCGCAATATCGTGTGCTTACAAAAGACTGAACGCATAAAGTGCTATGCTAACCAAGACCAAGATAATAATGCCATCAATAACAATAAAAATAATTTTCGTTCGGGAAAAATTTGTATGCATGTATTATCTGGAGGGCTTGCATTTGAGGCGCACATTTTAAACTATGGTTAATCGCTATCATTGAGACGATTGAAACGATTGAAACGATCGAAACATTTCAAAGGCATTTTGCCTGCGATGCTTTTGCATTGATGTGAATAAAATTGATTTTCTTTTTTATATTAAATGTAAATTGGTGGCAATTTTAGTAGAATGACGAAAATTTGTGAGCATGGAAAAACCAAGTGGAAAACTCTCTCATTCCAAAATGAAACGACGCATTTATATTTATTTTCATTAAAAAAAAAAAAAAAAAAAAAAACAGAAAAAAATGCGAGTAAAAACTACATTCCATTCATTGTGTGTGTAAATGAAAAGCGAATCCATACGACACATCTTGTCCATGAACCCAACAAAAAAACGGACAGAAAATAAAGAATAACTCAAAGCATGAAGTAAGATGTGATCGATAAGCAAATAATAATATAAATGAAATTTTTTGAACGGCAACCGAACTCAAAACAGAACATTGAATGCGAATGAGTTGTTTCGTGGGGAGGAAAACCAAGAAACAAAAAAATATGAGAAACGTGTAAACAAACAGTGTTTTAGCGAACAGTTGACAATTTCAAGTGAGAATGTGAGAAAGAAATAGCGTCGATTGTGCAAAAGGTCGAATCGAATAATGAACAAAGCACGGAAAGCAAACGACCAATTCTCACACACTCTCTCTCTCTCTCTCTTCCTCTCTATCTTGTGCAAAAGCAGCCAACTCTCACTTGGATCGGCATAGAAGTAGAAATAGAAATAGAAATTATGTGTCGAATGGAAGATAGAATATTATTGCTGAAAGTCACGTGTACAATGTTTACAAATGACTGTTAAAAACTCATTATGGGCGAATGGAGCGCTCTGTTATTTCTGTGTGTTGCGTATTTCGCATTTCAACATTGGGCTTGAGTGCCAAATCGAAAGGCAGGCAACATCGTATACTGGCAGCCCGAAAATTGATGAGCATGGAATCGAGGCAGATGCGTACATGTAGGTGGATGTGTGTGTGTGTGTGTGTGTGTGTGTGTGCGAGCTCACTCGCGCGCGCGCGCTCACGCCCAAAACTCACTTGACTGTATGAAGGAGCACGGATGCGGATTGCGTTTCCAAATTCGTCGAAATAGGAAAAGCAGAAAACGAAACAGAGAGGAAAAAAAACAAGAAATAGAGAAGCGAAGCGAAGCGAAACGAACGAACGAATGAAAATGAGAACAGAAAACGCTTTCATTATTAACGCCTAAGCCAAACACCATTGCATCAACACAGCCCAAACACAGACACGTTTCCAATTCCGAGGGCCCAAGTGAAGCAAAGCAAAAGTGGAGCTGGTATTTTGTACCAGTTGCCTCTAGTAATCGTTAATGTTCTACGAATGAAATTGAAATAAATGTCTTTAGGTAATTTATTATGATGTATTTTATTTTTATTATTGCGCTCGTACTTGTTGTTGCTGTTGCTGTTGTGTTTGCTTCTTTCTATTTACGTTCGACGTCATATCTTAAATAAAAATAGCCTCAACGATTAGGAATTTCCAGTTAGAAGTTGTGCAAAAATGGTTATTTACTGCTGCAAAATTTTCAGCGTGAAATGTTTTGTAAAGCCACAATATATACATATAAACACGCGACCATTCGCCGAACAACAATTCAAAATACGTACGAACAACGAGAAATGAAACGAACTCGAAATGTAACCGAACATGGCAGAGTATTTAGGCAAATGTCGAACGGTGAAAATCGTCTAGACATTTTTGGATATTTAGAACCGGCTTGCAACGGATGTAATCGCCTTTCACACCGTTTGAGGACGCTTGTTTGCTTCTTGGTAATGGATAATTTAAATGTCTCAGCATCTTACGCAAACGATTTATTTTTTATTTTATTTAATGCAATTTTATCTTGACGACTCGAATGGGAGAAAAAACAAACAGTGAAACGATGAAACGCAATCGCTTCATCAATATATCTTTTGTGCACTGTGTGATGACAGGTTATTCTAGCTAAATGAGTATTAATCGACTTCAGGTTAAATCGGTTTGATGATTATGCTACATTATTGGGTGAACAACAAATTGGTTGAATATTTTTAGACATTCACACCAAATTCATGCATTTTCTTTCAATTAATCTTTTTATCGAAGGCAAAAGAACAATGCCAGTTTTTTTTTATTGTGCTTATTATTTTAAATACGATTAAACAACTTGGACTGACAAAAAAAATGCGTAATAATTTTTAGAGAAAAAAAAACGGAATCGCTGAAAATAAAACAGATGCAGTGTGAAATAAAACTAATTCGCCGTGACAATGAGACAGAAATTATTTATGGGTATAAATTCTCTTTGCATCTCTGTTGGCACATAACGAAATGTGTGTGTGTGTTTTTTTCTGTTCGTTTCGTTTTTTTTCGCACACTGAATTCTGAGCTTTCATCGGCTTTATCCATGATCCAGGATCTGCATACTCAGAGATAAAAGCATTGAGTGTGCAAATGAGAGCAACGAAAAATACAACCGAATGAAGAATGTTAGCAAACGGCGACAGGAAAAAACAACTCGCACATTCACTCGCGTACTCAACAAAGTGCGATAGAAATAAAATTTAATTAGTAGTAATTATTCACATACAAAAATAAAATTATGGAATGTGTATTATATAAAGGGATACCTTGCGCGAATGCTGGCATTGTACCAGTGGTCTACTCAGACAAAAATGTTCGCTGTGAAAACAAAAGCAACAACTATACAACAACGAAAAAAAATTGATCCAACAAATAGACGGAAAATGAATTCGAAATAAATGTAAAAATTATGAAAATGAACAACACGCAAAAATATTCGCTCTATTATTTCAAACGAGAGAATGGCACTTGAAGACAAAAACTATAAACAATATATAATTGGTTTGAGTTGAGTGTGTTTTTTTGTTGGTTGGTTTTCCATCTCTCATTATTGCTCTTAACATTCCTCAAATTTCTAGTAGAAACTCAAATTCGGTTTTTTTTTTCTCCACATCACCACATGTTCATCGTGTTCTTGTTGAGCCAAATAAAACAAAAACGCATTTGTATTTCACGTACAAGCAACAGCTGAAGAGAAAATCAGATTTCGTGAATATTCAATGAGCACAAACACGGAAAAATACAATCATCTGATCTGCTTTTCTCGGTCGTTTCTCAATGCTCAAGTATGATTTACTCGCTGTCAAAATGCATGTCACTTCACTCGATCACATTTTCCATCTAATATTTTCGGTCTTTTTCTCACTCTTGATTTTTTTTTCTCGGCTCTGGATTGTGCTTTCATACCGCTAGCTATTTGGGTGAAATGAGCGAACATTTAGACACAAAAATATAATTTGCATCTTATTATACGGTAGTTTTGTTAAAATCGTTAGTTAATATTCAAATAAAATCAAGAGTCGGTCTCAAGTCGGTGACACATTCTAATTGGATTCTTTTGCACTGAAGTGTGCTGCACACACACATACACGCACATACATCCAAACACGTTTACGTTCACACTCATTCCTTCCCGTCTTTTGTTGTCCTTCTCCTTCGCCACATTTGGCATCCACATTTCAAAAGTTTCAAATCGTATTTGAATCTAATTAGCATTCTCACGCATGAATGTTGCATATAAATGCGGTAATGAGAGTCATTTGATGAAATTAGGCAGAAAGAATGCGAATTATGTATGTCAGATGAGATTGCTGTTGTTGTTGTTTTTGTTGTTGTTGTTGTTGTTGTTGTTGTTGTTGTTGCCATTGCTGAAGCCGCTTTTGTTGGGCAATGTAATGCAAATGGTCCGAAAACATCAGATGAGAAATTGATGAATATTAGTACGGTGACCGATGGATGGAAACATTCAGCGGAAACAATTCATGTTACGGATGCTGCCATCCCGAAGAAAACATTGTTGATTTTCAGTCGGACTGACGTGGTTGTTGTTTTTTCTCTCTCCCTCTCTCCTCTATCATTTTAGCTCACTTTCTCTCTTTAACTGTCTCCTTCTCTCTCCATTTGGCAACTACCTCAATTTTATGCATGGAAATGTGCATATTTTATCATATGCACTGGTTATACCCTATATTCCTTGCATTAACATCAATTCAACATTCAGTGTAAAACAATTTCAAACGGAAAGAATGTTAAAAATGCTTCGCTTCTCGTATCTTGTTAAAAAAAAAATGTTTTGTTTGGAGCTCGAAAATTTAAGCAGCTTTTCTATGCCATAAACTAGAATAAAAATCCGAATGAAAACTGTATATGTATGTGTGTTCGCGAGCACTTTTTTGTGTTGTTCTTGTTCTTGTTTTTTTACCCATCCTCCATCCCCCCCGTCCGCCGCAGTGGAACTTTTGTATTGTTTAATTTTTCAGTGATCACACAGAGCAACCAGAGAGATAGACAAAAAAATACATAGCAAAGGATAAATATGTACATGGGAATGTATGCCTGTCGTTTTTTGTTGTTGTTGATGCAATAGAATGAAGCATTTTTCAGTGATTTTATTTGTTGTTGTCTCGCCTTCGCTCTCGCTCTCGTTCTCACATTCAAACACACACAAAAACGCCAATGCCGGACTCTTCCGAGTTCAAACTCGACAAGTTGAAACTTTTATTTATTCTCTAGCTCTACTTAATACGATGATGCGTTTGCCGTTCCATATTTGTTGTTTTTGTTGTTTTGTTTGTTTGTTTGCTGTGCCGCACATCGGCATATACATATTACAGTTACCGAACATGGCTCATACCACAACTGGAAATGCAACAAACAGGATGTGAAAGAATCAAACCAAAAATAACGGAAAGATGTATATAATGGGCCATATGTTATGGTGCAGTCATTAAAGAAGGCATTGTTTAAACGACGCAGAGATTACGCCGTTTGCTTTCGTGGAAGCTCACACACACACACGACACTCGGTTTCTATTTTTTTTGTTTTTTGCGCGTTAGTCCCCTGACTGCCGTGCTCGTTGGCGACACACACACACAAAATACAGCGAACAAGAATTATATTCTAATGTAGAATCTGGGGTGTTAGAGTCGGAAGTGACATCGTGAGTGCGCTCTGTTCATCCAATCTAAGTTGTTGCTAAACAATGCAAATACACGAAACTCATTTTTTCAACAACAACTGCAAAAAAAACAATCCATTTTTTCGCCGAACAGGAGTTCATTTTTACAATTCAAAAGTCTTTTGTTTATATTGTGATGTTTTGAATTGTTATGCCGTGATTTAACATATCCTCACATTTTTGCGATAGATAAACAAGTTGACACAATTCGAAAGCACATACACTCATTCACTCATTCGCAGGAGAGAGAAGAAAAAAAACACGAAACAAATAAAACGATCATTGCGAACTTTTACATTTCTTTCATTCATTGTTGTTATTCTTTGACATTTCATTAGATATAAATTGCTGATAAATATGTGCTATTATGTTTTTGGCGAGAGTGAATGAGTGAAAAATAAAGACACACACACAGCATGAAATGAATCCGCAATTTCAAATGGCTTGTTTGTTTATTTGCTCAGCACGTCTATTGCTAGGTGAACGTCGCGCCATCATTTTCAAAACGATATAAAACAAAACAAAAATTACATAGAAACGGAGGGCGGGGGGGAAAAACGAGTGCTTCTCGAACAAAAGAAAAGTTTTATTTGTTTTGTTTGTGTGATAATCTGTATTTTTCTGGCGTTAGATTTATGTAATCCAAACAACAACAACAACAAAAAAGTGCCTTAAATGTAAGTGCGAAAGCAACCAATATACATGGCAATAAAAGTGCCATCAAACCAGCGAAAAGGTCGAAAAGAAGTGAAGAAAAAATAATGCCGCAAAATCAAAAGTGTGAATGAAATGTTGGTTTACAACAACAACAACATCAAAATGAATGTAAAATACTAAAAAAGCAAAACCAAATCCAGAACAAGAATGCCACATTACAATCTAAAGTCCCAAATATGTGACATATTTTCATTAATTTGTCGTATTTATTTCGTGCGTTTTTTTTTCTCCTCTCACTTAGTGTGTGTGTGTATTTGTACGCGCGCGCTATATTTCCGTGCTCTGAAATGTTGTAGCACACATCATATGACGTACCAAACTCATACCATCTCCCAAACACAAACACACACACACAATGTTGCTCAGCCATACACACATATTCACGTACAACGGCAGGCTACAACAATCACAACAACAAAATTGTCGCAAACTTTTCCCATTCATTTCGTGTGTAATTTTTGCTATTTAACTACAAATCGTTCCGTGAAACTTTTTAGCCGCCTTCGCAAAACATAGAGGAAAAGCACAAAAGTCACGATCGCAAAACAGCAATAGCATACAATAAAAAAAATACACGACAAAATAATTAGATCTGTGATTTATAAGCGAAAGAGAACCCAAAAAAAGAAACCTACGCAAATTCGAGCTGCTTATCGTCTGCTTGTTCTTTGACACTGATTTAATATAATGCGATACTCATTAAAAATGGCTAAAGGTTTCGACTCGCACACTCAATTTCTTTCTATAATAATAATCAAACAATATAAATGATTTGGTTTCAGTTAATTTTTGGATTGTTATTTTCGCTCCGGCTTAATGATTGCAAGTCTATTGACCAAATTAAATCAATGTTCAGTTGAGGTTGCTTCATTTTTTTTTTCAGATGCATCATAATAATTCCCAATGAAATACATATTTGAACAATTTGTTCGGTTCATTTGTAATGAGTTGATAATTCTGGTTGGTGTCTGTACATTTTCTTATTCCAACAAAAAAAAATAAATAAATGGCATTCTTCTGACGCAAAACGCATATATTTATGGTAGGAAATTAAAATTTATTGCAAACGGTTTTGGATTTCAGTTCCGTTTTACTTTCGTGACTAATGTCGTTCGATGTGCTCTTGTTATTTGTTATGCCAGTTGACATTTTTACGGCATTGCGTACACACCATAACGTTATTGTAAATGACGCGTATGTAAATACTCGCATGATGTTTGTGTTTTGGGTGTTTGGTGTGCAAGGTTGGGTACGGTAGACTGGCAGTCAGTATCATATTTGTGTCTTTTGTTTCTTAATTCTGTCGGATGTATTCATATTTTTTTTTTCTTTCGTTCATTCTCTGTCGCCTGCTTCACCCGTAAATTGTTTATTTTATGGGTGTCGCTGCAAATTGGTTCATTTAACTGTGGCAAAATGTAGCACGAGTTTTTGAAATCTTTTCCGCTTTGAACGTGTTTTTTTTCTTGTTTCTTAAATTTCGGATGAGTTTTAGCGATCTAAGAACGCATTAGATTGCAAAGTCATAATAAGAGCCAGGTATAATCCAGTTGCAACGAAATATTATTTTTTGTCAAAGTCAAACGATATCAAAACACAAACATGATATTGCGTATCTATGCAAATAGTTAATTTTAGAAACAGCTTGTGTTGCTCATGCTCACGATTTTTAATAAAGTCACAAAATGCTACCCGGAAATGGGCCAAGAGAATGGTGAGAAGTGCACAGCACTAAAAAGGAATGAACACGATGAGATAGAGTGAGATGGAATGAAAAAGATGGCCATTTAACCAAGCAATGAGATAAACAAGAATAAAAACGAAAGTCCCACCGATATCAGATCACAAAATGAAATGCAAGGAAACGGAAAAACGTGCAAACGCAAAGGAAGAAGTCCAACGGGGGAATCTGCTGGGATTATCGGAAAGGAAATCTCAAACAATGTTATGTTGTGTTTCTTCATAAAATCTTGTGAAAATCGTGAAATATGCGCACAGCCTGTGTACGTGCATACTGTGCAAACGACTGTCGACTTTTTCAAGTGCTTCTGTGTATGGTGGATAGTGCATACAAAAGGCACCCAAGTTCTCATTGAATGAACCGTTGTTAAGATTTGCATAGTCGAAAGACTATAAACAAGAAACAAGAGACAAAACATAATGTGATAAGAAGGAAAAATTAAAAAAAAACACACACACACAGAAAAAAGCAACACAACAGCGAACGAATGCGAACAAAAAAATTGTGATTCGAGTTTGGGGAAATCGCTTAACTCGTTCAATCAATGTACAGACGGTTCGTTAGGTGATGCGTTAGCGGGGGTGGGATGAGTGTGAAAAAGCAGGTAGAGTGCTCGTATAAATTTCACTCGACAACAGTATCCACTTAAGGCTGTTGAGACATAATCTCTATTTTATTTCTGTACATAAATCATCATCTGCTTGACGACCTTTTACTACGCAACACACAAGTAAAATGCGATGAATGCAGAAGAAGAAGCGACAACAACTCCATCAACGGTCGTATACCTATCATCATCATCATCAACAACATCCATATCGCAAAACGACAAATTCACTCGATGTTGAAATGCGAATAAAAACGACTTCTTTGCACAATTCAAGAAACTCGAACAATGTTACCATCAGCGTACAAAATAAAAAGATGTGAAGCCTCACCTAGTGTGTGTGTGTGTTTTTTTTCTCAGTTGTTGTTTTGTTTTGTTTGTACTGGTAACCGTAAATTATAGCGGATCTGGCAACCGTTGAATGGACCTCGAACCAGTAAATGCATTCAAAAGCACTCCACCAAGTCTTTTTTTTAAAAATAAGATAGACACAAAATGTGACGCTCGCGCGAGAAAAAGAAGAGAACAAGTGAAATAAAATGGGAGTCTATGATTACAGTTCAGCGATTTAGACATGTGCAGTGTTCAGTTGTAACTCTTGACTCTTACAACAAGCCTACTCGAAATTCTACAAATAATTTCTAGTGAAATCCTTCTAAAGACAGCTATCCATTTCTATTTTGACTCTTTTTTTTTCATAGGATGGCCATCGTTGCAGTCGGCTCGCTTCTCCCCATTCCACATACGCACACACACGCACCTTCCCTCTCTTTCTTCGTTCTTATGTATGGGACTACTTCACAATCTTAAAAACCAACAGTACAAACAATTTACATGCTTATATAAACTGCTTGAAATATGGTATGATTGGGGCTCTGGTCTGCTCTGTTCTAAAATTATATGATATGATGTGCGCTTTTAAAATTGGGGCTTTCGTACATGAAGCACACACACACACACACACACACACACACACACACACACACACACACACACACACACACACACACACACACATTGCGGCATGTGTAGACATCAAATAGATTTGTAAAGCAAAACGAATGTTGCGAAACAAGTCTTACACTTCAAGTGAAACAAGATATTTCTTTTTATTGCAAAATGCAATAAATCGGGCGAGCCAAAGAGTGTGGAAAATCGCAAAAATGAAAGAGAAAAACCATTTTATGGAGAAAGTGAGAGAAAAAAAACGAAGAAATTATTTCGTTATTTTTCAAATATGGTGTCATGTCAAGTGGCTGTCTGTACATCTCACTGTTTTGTTAATAATACGATCGTAAAAGATGGTTGGAGTTGTGTTGGGCGCGCACCGCGCACCCACCGTGCACACAGAGAATAATCAGTAAAATCTTAACGATATCACTCATTCACTTACTCGCTCATACTCAAAAACACACACACACACCCATCGAGCCACCAATGTTTATAATGAGCGAGCGACAGGCTAGAAATGGCATGATGCACATTCCATTTGAAAATAAATCGCAAAGATGAACAAAGAGCATTCCCCATCGCCCATTGCACGGTCTGCTGTTGTTAGGGATATTATTGCGCCCATAAAAATGTTGAGCGATAAAATGAGGGAAAAAATATAAATCATTTGATAAAAAGTGGAGAGACACAAACAAAATTAACGAGGAAGAGAAACAAACGACGGAATTGTTGAAAGTGATGCTTCCGAAGTGAAGAACAATGACGATTGTTGCTTCAATGAATAGTAATCATGTTTGTTGCTTCCAGTTTTCCGCCACAGCCCAATCATGATTTGCTTCTGTATAAAACCACACCGAACTCGCATCATTGACGCATTCACATTTGATGTGTGCGCAAAAATCGTAGCGGCCAAGCCAGACCACACTTGATATTTTATTAAAAGCTAAACTTAATGAAACCAAAACGAAACCCTATCAATATTCATCGCAGAGAGAAACAACAACAACAACAAAAAAATGGCAAGAAGTCCATGCAAGAAGCATGTGTCACACAGCGTAACAGTAAACAGAAGAAGATCAAGTTAATGAAAATTAGAAATAGCATGTTAGATACTTTAATGATTTGAGTGGGAAAAACACATCACACAAAATCTCATATACAGTTTGAGCTGGAATGGTGAAGATGACTCGAAAGAGGAGGAACGAAATAACCAACGTTGAAACAAAACAATACGAAACCGAATGGAACCGAAGCGAATGGACGAACCAACGGACGACCAAAAGCATCGCTGAAAAGAGATATGCATGAAAAACAAAATGAAAAGCGATGATTGCTAAATACGACATAAAAAAGAATGGCGACTTAATGAAATGCGATTTACTTTAATGAGCTACATTTGCCTATATGCCACTCGTTTTCAGCAACACAGCAATATGTTTGGAAATCGAGCGGTACCGTTTTTCTTGGGCAATGTGCTTTTGCTTGTGCTCGTGCTCGGGCACTCACACTTTTTTCCTCTTTTTCAATGTCTTACTGTCACTCATTTCTCGTGAGCTTCCTTTTTTTTATAGCTATTTTGCATAGTCCTTATTTCCATAATATAAACAAGAATCGTCCGTTGAATTGACAAAAATGCGCATCTTTCTAGCTCTCCCGTTCGCACACCGAATATATTGGTGAGCACTCTGGCCATAAAGCACAACTCATGGGGAAAACATTGCGCGATTAATTTTCATGATGTTTGGGACCAAGATCAATTATACGCTTTCAAACGCATTTAAATAATTGACTTTTTTCTCTCTCTCTCTCTTTCTCTCTCACACAGTGTTGGCCCCCGTTTAGGATTGGCTGCATCTATTACTCAACATAATGCTGCCAATGTTTAAGGCATTTAAAGACTTGTACTCGCCCCAACAATAAACGCAACAATAGCCAAACATGTAACACTCTGATCAAAAGTCGGCTACCAACCGAAATGATCCATGGCAAATAAAATCTACAATTTTGAATCTTTTATTTTACATTTCAAAGCATTTCACAAATCAAACGAGCCGACCCACAGCTCACAGTTTTAATGCTCAATTTCATCAAGACTGTAACAAAAAAAAATATATAAGAAACATCGTAGTGTTTGCCGCAGTTGGACCACTTCTAAATCTCAAGCGAGTGTGCAACAATCGAAATTGAGTGGCGAATGCCAGCCAACAAAGGAATTAAATTAATATGTGACACATTCCATTTCGGATGGTTTCGTTGAAAGTTTTCCCATTGACCGCCGAATGTGCACTGAAAATGCGAAGGATTGCAACAATTTATGGATGTCGACAAATGATTTTGTCGTTGCGACCACATGAAAATATTTTTTATTTGCCCAATGGAACGTTTGTGTTGACAACATTGACAGGTAAATCGAATATTAACGTTGAAACACCGATGAAACAATGTCTAATCTAAAATGAAACACACACCACAAAAATGTACCGACCGAAAGTAATCCAATCAGTTTAAAAATAGCAATTAAGATGAGCGGCCAACGTTTTTATCCACAATTCTGAAGTGATTTGTAGACATGAATGTGGTCAGCGCATCTCAGATGGACCAACCAAATTATTTCGATGGCTTCCGTTTAGATTTTCGTAAATTGCTCGATACCAGATTTGTCGCTCCGAACATCAACAATATTGATATTGACAGGGCAGACCAACGTATGGCGTACACGATGTAGCGCCACGTTTTTTTCCCCATTCGATTCACATTGATGCCAAGGCAATATGTATAGCCAAAGGACATGCACACAGGTGAACACACTCAAATGTCTCTATAGTTGAGCCAATTTCAAATGCGTTCAACAAAATTGCGCTGATAATAATAGCGAACAACATATGTTCACATCTTTCGCCCCCGCTCACCGTTGCATTTAATTGATTTGATTAAACATAAGTAGGGTGGACATTGGACAATGAATACACTGGTTGGACACTGGACGCTTGGGCATTGGGCTTTCAACACGACAACCTTTTCTATGGTAACGTAAACACGAAAGCTTTTATAGTACAGCATTACTGCACATGCTACACACCTACACGCACATGCACCCGGCATACAGCAACAACATCACCAGCCGGCCAATCGCCTCGAATCAGAATAAATAATTTTCATTTTTATTTACCAATTACATGTTTGCTGGTTGCGTTTGCAATACCCCAACATATTCAAAAGAATGCATAAAATATGTTCATACTATTGAAGTCTAAATTGCATGAGCTACGTTCATATTTACAAGCAGACCACGCAATTTATCTTTATCTTAAAGATCTGCTTTCTTTTAATTTGTTTTTCTTTTTTCGTTGATTTACTGATCATCAGGGTCAACAAATATGAACAAATCTGTTAAAATTTGTAGCGCTTTTGCATTGCTATGCGACTTCATCGATGTTTACATATTGTGGCATCTGTTTTTGCAACTGCACGCAAACCGGAGCGCATACGAAATGTTGTGTATGTGTATGTGCGGTACGTGTTGAAGATTGATATTCCGCTAGAAAGTGATAAGCTCCCGAAAGTGTTCATGCCAAAAGAAATGAAACAGTAAATCGTGTTGCATACTAAAACGTTACTGGCCATGGGGTTTACCATGGTTGACGTTTACAAATTTTACCTAATACAACACGTAATCCGTGCATACAATCTGGTTCTGGTTCTGGTTCTCGTTCTGGTTCTGTTTCCATTCTGATTCTAAACCCAATCAATGTACATTGTACAATGTATACACATACTTTTTTTTCATTCAACGTGTTCAGGCTTCTCCCTTCAATTGTTTTTTTTTTTTTGTAAATTATCCATTTACATAAATTTTTTAAACACTTATTCCGACGCAATGGCAATTTACAATATAACACATTGTTTAAATTATGCGATTCTCATTTTCCATTTTAATCGTTTGTAACACGCGATTACCAATCGATTGCATCATTTTCAAGCCTATAAATATATCCTAAAAATGATTCAATAGTGCGAGAGCTCATACAATTTGTTGGTTTTGTGTTTTTATTTTTCACTTTGGCGCAATAATTTTTGTAAGCGTAACCAATTCATCAGACGCAATACGGAATAATGTGACATACAACATACCGATTAAATAAGGTCTAAATTAATAACACACTAGGTAAATATTGAGCATTTTAAATGAATTGAGCATTTGAAAAGAAAAAAAAAATAAGCGCATAAATTACATGTGATACAGAGGAAAGAAACAAAAATCACAGCACACTATGCGAAAGGGTGATACATATAGCACTTGTTAATGCCACTCATAAATTCATAAATGGTGTGAATATGAATTAGTTGTAATAGACCACAAATCAGGAAATTTTAAATATTGAACAAAACAAAAAAAACAGTTCATTTGTTTCTATTTGGTTGATTACTTTACTACAGCATGGGCGTAGCCAAGGGGGGGCAGGGGGGGGGGCAGCTGCCCCCCCTAAACGATTGTCCTCGATTTCTTCAAGAAATTGAAACTATGAAAACTTAAAAACGATGTAAGAAAACCGAGGACTCTTCGGAAAAAAACGAGGACATTGCAGGATTGTAGTTTATTTTCTGTGGAAAATTTTCGAAAAACGTGGAAAATACGGAAAAATCTCCAAAATTTTCTCGAAAATCGATAATATAGCGAAAATTTTCTCAAAAAACGAGGACTTTGCATAAAAATCGTAATTTTCTACAGCAATCGAGAACATTTAAAAATGTCCTCGTATTTTCTCTGTAATGTCCTCGTTTTTCCTCGGTGGTGTCCTCGATTTTTGGGCAAAATCCAGTTTAAAATGGAATGCATTTCATATTTTGAATTGTTTTGGTTGAAATGAAAAACCTGTTATAATATTGGTTTTGTAAAAAATCATCGAAAACGTAGGTATAGAAATGAGAGCACATATTTCATGTGAATATATGTAACGGTTCGATATTTCTTAGAAAATTGTGCACACTTTTGCCTAATAACCAAAAGGCAAGTTTTAAAAAACGATTAAATGGTTTTTGGATGTATATATTTTAATCGATAAATGTTCGCCAAAACCGAAAGAAACATATGTGTCAATGTGTCAATGTCCCTTTGCCTTAAAACATTTTCACATAAACTATTTTCGATAGGAAAGCACTAAGAGAATATTAGTGGGTAAATAATTAATGTTGTACTCGGTACACTGTATTGATCAATTTGGTCAAAACCAAGTTGAATTAAAATCATTTACCAATGTACAAATTTGATGTTGTGTGCAATAAATTCGGTGTCTTCCATCCATTTGCGACACAAAAATATTATTAATAGACTGAAATCGGAAAATCGTTTTCAAACCCAATGGTATAATTAGTGCACAACCGAAATTATTCATTAATGTATGCATCGGGATTATTTTTTTCTATTTTTGGGTAAATTTATTGACATTTTTTGTTGTTCTATAAATGCAAAACAATCATATCTTATCGATTAGATATTGTATAAACAAGGTTTGTTTTTTTTGTCTTGTTGAATGATTGGGTTCAATTTGTGTGTACGTTTTTTCCACCGCACTAGTATTGCGTTTTTGGTTGTTGTTGCGACATCTGTCCTAGATTATGTTCATATATAGAATGCAAATAAACCAATAAATGATGACAATGGTGCAAACAATTACAGCCGAATTCGGGGATATTCAGCTGAGTTTATCTTTTCGAATGAAATGAACGATTAGCATGGCATTGCATTGATCATTGAAAATCAATTAAAATACAATTTTCGTTAGCTACCGTTTGACTCTGCAAATCGATACAAACACAAATCAAATTATTAACATTATCACTGATGTCATCGTCAATGTTATGAGCCATAATCGATGCCTCTAATGTGGCAAAGATCACAAAAAATAATAATAATGGACATTTATGAGTTATACAAACAATCAAATGTAATTGTAATCAGTGAATCACTTATAGTTTAAAAGATTTAGCTGCGCATTAACATCCAATTTTGAACCGTTGTTGAAAACAATAAAAACTCTCTCTCTTCTCAAATAGTTTTTTTTTGTTGCATTTTAACTACAATAAACCGATTACGTGGCTTCGGGTTTTTTAAATCTACATTTTACGTCAGCTGAAACAATCAATGTAAATATTGAAAATTAATTAGCTAAGAGGAGAGAGCCAATAACACAAAAAAACGGCTGAACGACAAGCGGGGCAAACATAATTCATTTGAAATTGAATGAATTCCGCAAATAGGAACAATCTACGGTTAAAATGGTTACAAACAAACAAGAGAGATACACACAAAAAAACGAGTTGTGCGCGCATATGCAAATAAAAACAATTATCGATTGCGATATGGCGAAACAAAAACAACGAAAAAAATTCGACGCAATTTAATTTACTGAAACTTTAATAAATGCCAGTATATAGCTGACTGTTACACATCAGTCTCCAAATTTTGAACTGAAGAAATGTCGAGATGCTAGCAGGAAAAAAATAATCGCAATGAGAAAACGGGAGAGAGAGAGAGAGAGAATGGATTCAATTTTCCATTATTAGATTATTCAAAATAAATAAACTGTTCGAATAAAATATCATGGAAGAGGGATAGAGAGAGTGAGAGAGAAAAAAAATGCGCCCATACCCAATGCCAGAAACAATCCAAACAAACCGAATTTTAATGGTAAAATAACAGAAAACCGCGTCAAATGGTTGCATATCGCATGACGTACGAACCAATACACCAACAATCAATCATTTCGCTCAAACAATTTTCAACGGAAAAATCAACGCAAAACGATGTAAAACACAAAAAGTAAACGAAATTTCTAGACCGGGAATCGGGAATGAAAAGGAATCCAAAGCAGATAACACACACAAAAAAACACCGAATGTGCATAGATTGCACAGCGAGTGAGCGTGTGAGTAAGCTCGCAATGCAAACGAAACGGTTAAACACGATAAACCCATTGCTGCCCATCGTACACAATGTTTTTCATCATTTTGAGCATTTTTGAATTAGTAATTATTTACATAAGTTCAATAACGCATTATTCAATTATTGATACATACTGAATCAAAAGGTCGCTCCTTTTAAACGAACCCGAAGCAAATAAACGAATAAAAAAAAATATATTGAACACAAAACAACCACAAAAAAAACTCACACACCAAAATTTGGAAACGAGTGCAAAGAATAAATCCTGTCGCTTGATCCGAACTAATGTGAAACTGTTTATTTGTTCGTTGTCTGTGCGTGTTGTTGAATACGATGCGCTCTTTTCTCTGTTCAGTTGTTTCGCTCTTCGATCGATCGATATTCAATGTAAACAAAGACAATCGAATCTATAATTGAAATTTCGATACTGAAACAGCCAGAGGAATATTTTTACCAAGCGTTATTCGCTAACATTATTTTTCTTTTTTTTATTTCTTCTGTTTCGAACCAAACTCGATTCGAAACATTTCTGTTAGGCCTCAAAAAATAAATATTGAAAGAACGCATAACTTTTTGTTTTAAATGTTGTGCCTCAATAAAACTCATTTCAGATATCTGTAATGTCATCGGAATAGAATCTCCTACGTGCATAAATTCATAAAATTATACCAAATTTTTTTTGTTTCTTTCATTATGAGAGAATTTGAATTTTTCATTATGATTCATGTATCAATAGAACAGTGTCAGTTTATAGACAGTCCATCAAAATCTAACAAATTATGCTATTTTTGTCATTTATAAATTTTTATTTTGTTTTAAAACTCCCCGCATACCGCCGCATAGAATGTCAACGTCAAACGAGATAAAAATGTATTATGTGACTCAAAAATATACGATTCAAGTGCGGGCATTGGTTTAATGACATGTGTATCGATTGATAATAATAAAAATTTAGGTTTTATTTCAAAAAAAATAACAAATAACAAATTTAGACTAGAGAAATTGAAAATTGAAAAATGAAAAATTCAAAATCGATTTTGGCCAGAAGCATGGGAAAGAGTTTGAATTTTTGTGTGACTGTGAACTGTTCCTTCATCCGAATTTTTTCAGAATTTTTAATTGCAAACACCATTGATAAAAACAATGCTGCATGCATAGCATATAAACTAGAGAAATTCGTATTTAATATGCAGCAATTAGGTTTTTTTTTGTCAAGTGCATTCAGTCTAAATACAACCCGGATATATGTTTCATTAATTGGAGTGTTTCTTTAGCATTTCACCAAATGAGACATATTTTTTTTATATAAAAGCGCATTCATTTATGCACGACTTTTTGATTTGGAGTTAAATTTCAGCTGAAAGGTACGACTTTTTAAGCGAAATGTGAACTAAGTTGCAAAAACATTTAAGAGTTCTTAATGAACTACGTTCTACACTCGCTTATTGATCAAAAGTATTCCAAATACCTTCCGTTTAAAATTGTGAAATAATTCAGGTTTTTTTTTGTGTCGACCAAGTTTGGTTAATAATGAGATTGAGAGACGCTAGGCGAGTAAAAAACTGTGCTTCGTATGATTCATATCGTTCCCCCTCCGAAACAATGTTTATAAATGTGCAAAAATCCTTCAAAACGTGTAAATGCAATCAGTCGGAGTCGACATTGAATAATGAAGCGTTTCATTGGCGGCGGGAGAACGAAAGCGAAGAGAATGAGAGAGAAAGAGAGCGAAAGGGGGAGAGAGATGGAAGGGGAGGAAAGTGGCAGCAAGAGCAAAAACATGAAAATATGAAAAGATTCCTGAACCCATTGACAAATACTTCTATTCATCTGTAATCATAATGATAATGCTAAAAATAGCAAATAGATGTGATGTGCAAAAATACGAGAAGTGAATGCGCGAAAGCGATGCGGAGAGTTAGAATGAAGTAAAGAAATGGGAAAATAACTCACTTTATCAATCTAACTGTGGAATTGAAAGGATGGCGACGAAATAAGTGCTTGTGTGATTCTATAATATATACACACGTCTACGTCTATATAATAGTTGTAGACCAAGTAATCGTACAACGTGTGCACGTACACACAATTTAATGACAACGTGTACCAACTGCGACAGTTACTAAATAACCAGAGGAGCTACTGCTATTTGTGCCACTTTTTTGCCTCCATTTGCCATGCTCATTGAAATTCATATGAATGGCAGACGAAATGATGGAAGGCGTTTAATTAACTTAGTGGAACAATGCCGAAGAGTGTGAAGGAGAGTAAGAGATAGAGATAGAGAGAGAAAATGGGATAGAGCAATTGTACATAATTTTTATATATGTGTGTCTAATTACATAACGGCAGCATTCTGAAAAGAATAGAAAAACCAACCAAAAATGTTATCGCCAAAATTCATCATTTTTCACGAACACACACAAAAAAAGCACTCTTTTCCTTTTTTTCATAGTACATGTCCGCTCATGTACGTTTCTAACACTTAAACACACACAGACACACATACACACTGGCTCGGTGTGTCGGCAAAAAGGCCGAATAGCGATGCCAACGATCGGGCACAAAAGGCAGCAACCGCTATAAGTCTCGCAGTTTTTTATCGAATAGGAAATTTTGATAAAGTAAAATAGAGTGGTTGCACCATTAGAAATGAGCATACAGCTACTTGATCAAGAAAAATGCCAAAAAGAAAAATGGCGAATAATGACTTTTCTGTGAGATCCGATACGATGTGTTGTGACTCTTCCACTCGCATTCTCTCCTTCTCCACTTCTACATTTTTTTTCTTGTTGCCTCTATACTTTTTTTTGCTTATTGCAATCACAAATGAAAGTAAGCGCGTTTGACGATGCTTGTGCATAAGACAATGAATGCCATAAGATAAAATGACAGCGAATGAACAAAAAAAAAAGACCAGAGAAGAGCATGAACGACTCTTGGAGTACAAATATAAAACAAAAAGAGCTCGAGTAAGTGGAAGCAGCAATAGCAAACGTAACAATCGCAAAGCTCACGCAAAACCTTCGTATGCGTCGCATATTCTATTCGATTCATTATTTATACACATAATGACATTGCGATTACCGAAACATTAAAAAGTGATGCGACGAAGGAAATTAAAGGTTGTCACGATAATCGAAATTCTACGCACAAATTTGATTTTGTCAATCGGAGTCGAATGCTCAATGTATTTTTGTTCGTTATTATCTGCACTTTTCTTCGTTGAAGCGAGCGCCCACTTTTTTCCCCCCATCCAACCTTAGAAGAAGAAGAAAAAAAACGCGAACGTACACACACACACACACACACACACACACACACATTTGTTGTATGTTCCGTACACTTTATTTATATTTCGCTGAATGCTCGATGTTCAATGTTATTCGCTTATGTTGCGCTCTTACAATGTGAGCACATTAGAAGAATTAAGATAAAATAAACTGTATATGTTAGCATTCAACATTCGAAATGTATTGCATCCCTGTCGCTTGATGCCTCTGACGTACATACAATTATGCATATAGACTTCAATTTACAATTTACGATTTTATTTTCCATTTTGATTCATTTGAATAATCTGTCGCTGTTGTCAGTGTGTCGGTGTTTCTTTTTTGTTGTTGTCTTGGTTGCCCTCTCCCTCACTCGTTCACTCGGTCTCTCTTCCTCTGTTCACGTCCTTCGAATTTTGCACGATTTGTTTCGTGTATATGTTATACGTGTCATGTTTTTTTCTTCGTGTTTTAATGTATGTTTTGTTGGGCTTTTCTATGGCATGCTAGCACGAATGCTATTCAACTGGAAATTATATTCAAAACGAAGGAAATTCTTCGTGTGTTCTTTTTTATTCCAGCCGATCTCTTGCATTTACTTCTACTCGCACTGTATATCCCGTTTTTATTGTATTCGTCGCTATTTTTTTTGCGTACATACTTTTGGTTCATATTGAAATACTAAAGCCATGCTGCCATAAAGGTAACAAACAAGCGAACGTTGGAACGAACCGACTGACTAGTGACTACGGCAAGTGAATATCACTAAAGTGGTATTCATATGTAATTACAGATTCAACAGAAAAAATATAGCAAAATTGAGGACAGCTTGTGCTGTTGCAAAAAAAAACAGAAAAATATTACGAAATGAACTCCACAATTATAACAAATAGCATGGTGTATGCGCTATTCAATAATATCGAGCATAGAAATGTCTTCGATTTTTATTTCCCTTTTTTGGGGGGAGGGACGAGGGGACGAGGAGTGCTCACACAAAAGACGGACGAATTCGACAAATATTGAGTTGAGAATGTGTCGTTGCCGAACAAGTGATTTGTCACAAGCCTCGGGCTAACACGTGCAGTCAGCCAGTGAATGGTACGCGAAATGGAAGAAAAGTAACAATCGCCAAACACCAGCCACCAAAATATATTCACATGAGCTAAAATACAAGAGAAACTCAGCTTGGAAAAAAAAGTGCGAAAAAGACGAAAATGAAAGAGCACTTCATCTCCATTCCCATTTCACACTCTTCTCGCCGGCAAAAATTGCAGAATTTAAATCGGAGTCGAATATGTAAAGGCAACAACATAATCACATCTCTTCACATTCAATAAGATGCAAACACATTTTATAAAACGAATGTAATAATATTCGATTGTAATATGCTGTTACATGTTCCGATGTCGATCCTTTTAAGTGAGTGCTTCAAAGTGCTTGAGTGCGGGTACTTCTGGTATCGTTTAAAGGAATTTCGAACAGGATCTACGGATAAACCACCATACCCAACTCGATATAACAAAGAGCACTTGGGTGAGAAAAAATGTTCGCATTTCGCGCGCGAAATATACAGTAAATATGGGAAATGCTGAATGAAAACAAATAAATCTAATAACTTATTGATCAAAACGATATTTTTGAACGAAATGGTGCTTGTTTTTTTCTTTTCGTTCGCACGTTATGTGTTCATAAATAAATATGGATGTGCCGGTTTTACTTTCGTTTGTCTGTCGTTTGAGTGCCTGTTGCTGTCATATGTGCTGACTATGCATTAGAAAGATTTTTTTAAAATCGGGCATGCTACTTGCAAGTTAACCAAAACAAAAAACAACACAAAAAAACAAACATTGAACATATTCGCTGTTGCACAGATATAATGTATTGCATTGTCGTGTTCAATTCGTGAAATAACGAATAAAATCAACAGCAAGTGCAAAAAAAACGGAATAATAAGAAGAAGAACAGCAACACGAAGAAGATGATGATGACATTCAGTTAGTTTTACATCAGACATACGATTCAAGCGGATTAAACGAGCTGAGATTGCGTGCATGCTTTGAATGGAATGCGAATGATAGAAGTGTTTTCGTAAAACGTATTTTCATCTATAACATATGCTATGCAATAAGCTAATGTTTATTCCGTTTGTTTTGCTAGGACAAAATTGTTGAAGTACTTTTCGATCAAGAGCACCACTGTCAGCTCGTTCCTCACAAACCACCATCTTTACATTATCCTCCCAGCCCCCCCCCCCCCTCTTCCCCCTTTTCTGCTCCACATCCAGTTCATTCCTATTCGAATAGATCTTTTACGATATGTCTAATGGGTTAGCGTCTGAGCTAACGTCATCAAATTCCGTCAATGAATGCTCAATATGCTGCGAACATGCAAAAGAGATTTTCAAGAGCCATGAAAACATACCAGCGTCGAATAAAAACAAACAAAACACCAAATTGAATAATTCGAGAGCAAAAGAGTGAGCGCACAGAGAGCGAGTGAGAGAGCGAAGTAGGTATCGACCATGTGAAAATACAATGACGCACCAGAACGAACGAAAAAAATAATGGTAAACTGTTCGCTGTGCTGCCAAATGCCATCGAATAACCAAAATGTTTTGATTAAATCACGTGGAAAAATGCGAACCCTTATTGGTATTTCACTTTTGAATAAGTCTGCTTGTCATTCGGTAGATTTGCATGCATTTTCAAGACTTCCATTAGTGCTGCAAGCACAGACATTTTATTTTGGCGTTCTTTCTTCATTCGCGTATACGATTTTTTTCTTCTTCTTCATTCTTCTTCCCTTCTTTCATTCTTTTTGAAAATTGCGTTAGAAATTTCAGTGCGTTTCCAATCACCATGACGTCGATGAACATTCTTCCTTTTTAGTGTAATTTTTTTTTCCTTTTTTGCTGTGATGAAAATCCACGAATTCCTTTTATCATTGAATTTATTTGTGTACTTCACCGGTTTATTCGTAATTGTTGTTCATTTTGGTGGCATTTCATTGGCCAAAGTGGGCGTACCATGTTTGTGAGAGCTAATTTATTGCTCATTTTACTCATGTGATTAAATAAAGAATCCAAATATAATGAAACCTTTGTGCGTTGTGTCGTTTGAATAGCAAAAACGAAATACACTGTATGATTAAATTTGATTGCGTATCGACACAAAGCCTAACAAAAAAAAACATCAAAATAAAAATACAGAAAATAAAAGAGTTTGATAGAAACGAGAGAAAGAAAATTGTGTGTTTAAAAAAATATTGTTGGTATACTCGAGCGAAATTTGTTTGAAACATTGGCGAAATAAACAAAAATGTTGAGCTTACGGCATTTATTGCTTCAGCAACAATTCAAACGATAACAACCAAATCCATTCACTTGGCATTGACTACTAACGGAAATCCCATTTTGTGTACACACTGTGTACGTATGTATATATGACAATCCAACCGCACTGAATTTATTATTCTCTTTTCTTGTTTTTAATCAAATTTCAATTTGTTGGCTCACTCACCTAAAAATGTGAGTGGTAAAAGAATGATATCCTTCAAATGCGTCTATTGAGCTTATGCCATAGAAATTCATTGCAAAAAGTAAAAAACCATGACGAATTGAAGAAACAACTGAACTTAATAGTGATTTGATTGTCATATAAATTGGCAAAAATTGGATGGAAGAAACACTGGTACGTAATGCACCATACATGCGTGAGAAATGAAGTAACCCACAGAACGAATACAACAACAACAGCAGCCAACCAAAATATCAAGAAAAAGAAGAAGAGAAATTGGCAATCATGACAACGAATAAAATGGCATATCGCGTGAGATTTTAATCTGTGACAATAAACGATAAGCTAATTTATTTTATTTTCGATTCGTTTACGAAAACATAAGCGAATATCATGTTATTTACATCGTCTGATAAAGAGGTGAGGAAATATTACGAATGAAAAAGTCTAAACGGAATCAGCGAATAAAATGGGAAAAAAAGGTACACAAGCGTAAGTAAGAAGTCGTCGACATGCACAAAGCAAGGGATTGAAATCAAGAAAATCAGTGGGAAAGACCACCATCAATGAAAATGTATATACAATAATAAAGTCGCACAACGCACGCACATTCCCTGTTAGTGCAGACATTCGATTGAAACATAACCATACATGGGCACCAAACACCAAAATCGCTCATCATACAGAATTAAGGCCTCTCTAAAAATAATCAATTCCATTTGTAAAATGCACTACAATTCAAATGATGTTCATCCGAAAATTCAATCAGTAAATTGATTGACAATTGTTTGGATTAAATCAATTCAAATTGGTAGCACACAAAAAACGAGCCAATTTTGCAAATTTAAGCAAGTTTTTTTTTTGTAGCAATCACCCAACTTCATAATTCCCACACCCGAACGGCCCATGTATGAATGCGTCCCACTTTGTAACAGTGTAAGGTAATGTATGTTCTATATATATATATATATATTTTCTGTAGGACTTAATAATTTTATCGGTTATGCCGACAATAGCAACGACAATGACGCCAAAAATAAAGAAACGACAACCATTTCGCTGATTAAATTAATAACGATAATTGTATAACGTAATAACCGTACAAAATCAAAAGCGCTCCAAACATGCCGCACACAAACGGTACCATATTACTTTTCAATAAATAATCCGATAAGTTAGCAACGCAAAATTGGGCTGATTTTTTTTCCTCGTTTCTACCAACGAACACTTGGCATAATGCGTTTATGATCCCCCCCGCACTGAATGAAAAAAACAAAACACAATAAAAAATTCATCGAAAAACAATATCCAGAACAGCACGAAGAGCGCATAAAAAATCTATTATTTTTATATAAAATTTTTTTGTTTTTTTTTTATCTCAGAAAATTATCGATGTTTATGCAAATGTAAGCCGAATGCCATTTGGATAAGCATAAAACAGCATAAGGTCAATTTCAAGTACAATAATGATATAACAGCCAAAATAATCGTGTGCAAATGGTTACGCTTTTTGTAAATATAATTTATGCACAAATATCATCAATAAAGCAAATGGCTGGATGATAAAACCAGCCAGAAAATAATAAGGCATTTGTCAATGTAAAGAGGAAATGAAATTCAATACCATCACGCCTTCAATATAATTGATTCGATTAGCATAGAATATTGTGATTTGTTTTGGGTGGATTTAAAAATTTGTCGAACATTTGCTCTTGACTCAAACACAAAGAATATATTTATCGGGGATAAACGAGAATGGAAAGAACGAAAGGGAAAAAATGATTGGAAAAACTACGCAGAAAAAAAAACTACACACACAAACACACAAAAGTACGGAGTTCTTTTTGTGTATGTAGTTCTAATTAGTTTCCATAAATTGCTTGAAGCACTTCATCACTCGAGGATGTCCGGAAATATGAAAAGTTTCCAATGTCTTTTTTTCTCTCTCCCTCTCACTCTCTCTATGTTTGTTCCTGTTTTCCATTCGTTTACTCACTTTTCACACAATTTGCTATAGGTTTCGTATTACTTTGTTTTTCTATTTGGTGTGTATGTTCAAACAAACTCAATATGTAACTTAATTGAAAGCCACTCTATTTGGTTACAATTATACCGTTTAAGTAAATGGCAAATATAACGGTATAAATGTTAGTGAAGTGTGCACGTCCATAGAATTTCAATCGATTTTGTTTGGCATTTCCATAGAAAATGCTGTTCACAATAATGATGAAAAAATAAAAATAAAAATAAATAAACTCCATTTCCAAGTACAAAACACGGTTGCTATTACTATTCAATGGAAAACTGTTCGATTATTTGAGAGCGTCAAGGTGTATCAAAGCAAGAGAAAACCAAACAATACAGTTGAATACCAAAAATGAATGCAATCTATTAATTAAATCTTTCAGCAGTAATTAGACAATTTTTTTTTGTTTCATTTCGTTGAAGTGAACCCCTGCGGTTCATTTATGAAGAGAACAAAAAAATCCTTCTTTAATTATGGATACTGTGTGTGTGTGTGTGTGTGTGTGTGTGTGCGCGCGTTTTTTCAATGTATAAACGTGAACAATTTGTTTTAAATGAAAATTCATTTTTATCAAATATACCGTATGTTCTAGAGATGGACTTGAAGATGGAATGGAACAATTCGGTATGCTGTGAAATTGATACACTTAACCTACGGCGTGCTAAACCTGCTTCATTTTTTTTCTGTCGTCCAAATCATAAATTAACTGTAAAATGTGTACTGTTGTAGTAGTTTTGGTAGAATAACCATGGTATATTTTATGTTGAGAGTAAATAGGTATATAGAAAAGCCCGAAAAAAGAACTGCTTTTTTTGGATGGGCCACGACAAATGGGTGTTTGCCTGTTCCATACACATGTGTGTGTGTGTGTGTGTGTGTGTGTGTGTGTGTGTGTGTGTGTGTGTGTGTGTGTGTGTGTGTGTGTGTGTGTGTGTGTGTGTGTGTGTGTGTGTGTGTGTGTGTGTGTGTGTGTGTGTGTGTACTACATAATGATGGTTTTCAGTGTGCCAGTGGCGTGCTTACGTGTTCACAGTGAAAATAATACAATTCACATATGACACCACGGCATACTCCGATACCAATGTTACAAAGAAATCTTCAAATTGCTCTCACTCTCAGTCTGCCAGCGAGTAGATTTCGTGCACTTGGTTGCCGTACACAACGTAAATTACACAAATATAATTCCGTTTTCAGTTTTGAATGCTGTGCAACTATTGAACATGCACTGGATTCTTTTTTATTCACGTATTTCCCCTCCTATTCACTATGGGTACAAAAATACAATTTACAGCATATTTCGCTCTCTTTATTTCTTTTCTGGTTTTCACTACACTAATACAATGGATGTTGCTGTGAATGTACAGATTCACTGGTTATAAAGCAAAATATTGCAGTGAAAAGCAAAAGTGGAAAACTAGAGCAATCGAATTGGGCCACTGATGGCCCAAAAAATATTTCTTCATTCCAAAGATGACATTCTCTGGCGCCCAGGATGATTGGCTTTGAGTGGGGAAGAAAAAGAACAAAAAAAAATTAAGCAATGAATCTCGGTTGCAAGCATTTTGCACAAAGATCACTAGAGTTTCGGTTACCATGCAGCGCTTTCACTACGTTTTGGCAATGCGCCAATTTGGAATTTTCACTGAAAGAACCAATTTATTTATGTTCGCGTACAGTTTTAGCCTGACTATATGCTCATTAATTTCCATATGTATCATTCATTTTTCCATTTTGCTGGTGCACAGTACGACAATGTGTCAATACACTCGTGCTCTTCAGGCAAACGGCATGTGTTTTTTTTTCTTCGTTTGTTTGCTATTTTATTATTTGCAAAATTAAGCCCTTTCGCTACTCTCAACTTGTTATACAGTTTGTTCATAAATTGGCATGTTAATAATGATTTATATAGAACAATGCGAAATACAATAGTCGTCTAGTTCGATGCATGCAAAACATAATGCAAGATATGTGTGTAAGTGTGAGTTTGTGTGCGCGCGTGCGAGTGTTCTGTGCAGTGTGCACTATGTGGACACAATATCTCTCGCAGAAAAAAAGCACACATGAATGCAAAAACGTGAAATGACAATGACCACATAACAAAACACATACAATCACACACACACACACACACACACACACACACACACACACACACACACACACACACACACACACACACACACACACACACACACACACACACACACACACACACACACACACACACACACACACACACACACACACACACACACACACACACACACACACACACACACACACACACACACACACACACACACACACACACACACACACACACACACACACACACACACACACACACACACACACACAGGGAGATACATATATCTGAGCCGGCAATATGAATGCATTGAAAATGATTTTGAGTGGCCGGAGACAGCACAAAGAACTAAACAAATTGAACATTCGTGTTCCGGTAAACTAACCAACAAGCATAACAATACAACAGCAATTGCAGATGGTTTTTTTTTCTTTGGAGTTTCATTTAATTCAATTTTTACACAACGACTGGCATTTCCTAGCTCAACAACAAAATATCAAAAACAATAATGATAAGGCTACGGGATGACAAAAAAAAAGAAAACCTCATCTGAATGCTGGTTTTTTGTTGGCTTGTATCACTTGTACAATGTACTTGTTTCATCCATTGCACACAAACACAATTCAATGGACATTGAGGACTGTCATAATCAAGCCAACTCTTTCGATATAGGTGCAATGAGTGTGCATTGAAACAGTTCGCATGAATAATTTTATTCATACAGAATGTCAAATGACCTATTGAAGTAAACTAGGGTCTAGTCAAAGGTATTCTACATATATTTGCAATACCTAATAGGATTTTACGTGTTATCTACACGTCTTAAGCATCACAACATCACATCACCACAAAAACAAATGTCACGAGGAAAATGATTGAAACAGCAAACTGAGTTAATATCTGGAATTGTTCAATATTTATGCCATCTCATAGCATGAACGTCAGGATATATATATGCAATGAATATTGCCAATTTTTAAATTGTGTACAATTTTTTTTTGCTGCTGAACGAATAAATAAGAATCAAAGAATGAAATGATGAATTTTGTTGAAGGAGACCAACAAAAAAAAATGAGGAAGATGAAAAAGATGAAGAGAAGCAATTCAAGAAAGCCCCCACTAAAAGCCACTTTGTAGAGCAATATTTTTATATTGATGCTTTCATGCAGAGATTTCGTAAAATGTGTTCGCTCTTGTTTGGCATACACAAATTACCGTTTTTCGTTGACATGCTCACACAAATAAAATCCGCAAAAATCGAACGAAAAAGCAAAGCAAAGCAAAGCAAAAAAAAAAAAAAAATAGAAAATCGAACGAACATTGAATCGACTGAAAATCAGTGAATAATCAAACAACAGAACTGATGATAGAAACAACAGCACACACAAACAAAAGACACGCAACATCGACAATAAAATGGAAAATATAGAGCGCAAGACAAATCCACAATGATCTTCACATCCAGATACTCTTATTTAGAATCGATTCTGACATCGTCGTCGTGTTCGTTGTCATTTGGTGCGTTCAGATTATGGAATATGGAATGTCATTGTGCTGCTGTTGCCGATTTTGTGCATGAGTGTGTGTGCCACAATGCCGATGTATCGATCCCATTTGAATTGTTTTTGTTTTTTTTGTGTTTTTGTTTAGACTGTATTTGTGTATGATTTTCCCGGATATTTTTCGTTTTATTGCGGCTATGTCAATAATAAATGCTGTGCATTGCATGCATTGGCCCATAGCTAAAGCCCCTTAACTCATCGCTTTCATTTGATGCTATGAAAAGGGGATTTTCTTGGCGCTTATCATCATGGTTCACGTCATTGTTTGTCATATGAGCCATCATGTGATTTAACCTAGTTGAATGTGGATGCCCAACAATCCAAAAAAAAATTTCACCGCATCCACAACAAAATGAGCAACGAAAACGTCAAATTTTCATCGTTTAGTCGAACATGACGATTCGTCTGCGTCAGCAAACAGGCTTAAGTATTCAATCAGCCGATGAAAAATGGCATCCGTTCGACTAACATTAACTATTATTTTCCCGATTTTCACGAATCGAGTGATAACAATATAAAAGACGAACAACAACATATCAAATAGAAAAACACACACACACACACACACAAACACACGCACACATACATTGGCGTTTAATAACGTGTCCGAAAATTCGTTAGCTAATGAAAGAATTTATGGCGCATTTATGTGTGTGAATCGTTATAGCAACCGTTTTTAAGTAGTAAGCTTATCTAGTCAGATTTATAAGTGGCTTAGTATTGTACTCTCGCTCTCTCTCTCTCTCTGGCTCTCTAATCACTCCGTATGAGTTTGAATTAATTACAAACGTTTGATGTTGTGGCTTAAGGCAAAAATTATGAGCAGGATCAATCAGTGAATCGTTTGCTGACTTAATCAGCAAGCAGTAAAGTCACACACACACACAACGGTTGCCAATACCGTTTTTGCACATGTGATGCCGATAAATTTCACATTTAATATCAATTTATTGGCTAGTGACAACTGCAGTACGGCTATTTATTGCGCATAAGAGGAGAAAAAAGAGCGAATTGGGGAGATAGAGAGAGAAACGCACACAATTCAATCCGGTTAAAATAGATAATGTGGTGTATTTGTGCATTTTTTTTTAAACATGTTTGCTTTATTTTATTGTTTTAAGCGCTTCTCGTTACACGGTCGTCCATTTGTTTTACGCATTAATTTACATATTTTGGTCGCTTAACATCTTCCTCAGTTTCTTCGATGATATTTTATGGTTACAAGGTTGAACATGAAAAACCAGAGAAATACAAGTGGAATAGGCGATTGATAAGGTGTCATAAATAAAATATTTGCCATAAATAGAATCCAGCCCATCGAACGAATGTGTGATCAATCATTGGCATATTTTATAGTTAATTTTTGAAAATAAAAAAATACGGACAAATGACTAGCTCAATGAAATGGCTAAAATGAATCGCGATGAAAAATTGGTTTTATTGCCAATAGATTAGATTGGATGATGGCAGAAAAAAAAACCAAATTTCATATTAGTAAAATCATTATGCAAATCGCTTCTAACTATTAATGGCACGGTCGAGGCAAAGAGTACCGGCGAATGCTATAATTTTTAAACGTATTGCCTGTTTCACATTTTGATAACATTGTTTTCCAATCAACCATCAATAACCGTATGATAATTTAAAATAACTTCAAAATTGAAGCCATTTCGCATATTTGAATACATGGATGAAGTGAATATCCATTATCTATCGGTTAAAATACTTCGGCCAGATGTTTTGTTCGGTGTTTTTGAGTTTCAAATAGAAAAGTCATTCTATTTATTGTGATGAGTTGCACGATAAAACGGGACACGCTATATCTGAAATATATCCAATAAATTATTAGACAGAAAAGTTGGCAGCTAACATTTGAATTTGATCGAATAGGCAAATTGTCTTGGTTATTTGGCATTAATTTAAATAAATAGGGCCTAGTTTTTGGGGATAAAGACCTTCTCTTCAATACCAAATACTTTCACCTTCTTCTATTGTTGTGCCAAACAAAACACGATCACAACAACAACAAAAAAACCAACTGGAATACCTTAAGACTGGAAACATGTGCAAACTCTCGACCTACACACAGTATGCGCATTGCTCGTTAACAGAATTTTGCAGACAGATTTTGTTTTTTCGTCTCGTATTATTTGTTTGTTCTCGAAAGTATGCCAATAATGAAAAATGATTCACGAATGACACACAAACCAAACTTAAACAAAAGCAACAAAACTGGACACATTTATATTTATAACGACAGACAAGAACAATTCGTTTGGTACTCTTTTTTTGTCGCAAAATTTTTCTATGAATATGATATAAGCTATACGAGAGAAAAAACGCACTTGTCGCGTTGCCAAAAAAAACCATTTCATTATGAAGAAGATTTTTTTTTGGTTGTTGTTGAAGAAAATGTAAGAAAAGTTTATTTTGTGCAAGTTGGAAATTGTTGCTGCTTTTTAATGCGAATTTCATCTGAATTTGCTGTGTATAAAATGAAAGCATGGCACCGCATTACGAATCGTCAGAATCGACAGTAATAACTAAGCGAATTACAATAAAAGCCCGTGTGTGCCAACCTTTACTCAGTCTGTCGAGCAATCTCTGTCTCACACCCTCTTTCTCTCTATATATATATATCTCTGCCTTCCTTCTCATTCTCTTTATAATATCGAATGTATTCTTTATTTTCGCAAAGTAAACATGCGACGAATGAGCAAGAACAGCAGCACAGCCACCGAGCATACACTTTTCGAGCAAAAAAAGAAAAAAAAAACAGAGAGACGAATTTCATTTCCGACAATCGGCAACGCGTCATTTCAACAGATTACATGATTTGTTATCATGTAATGCTCTTGTTTCCACATCATTATTATTTCAGAAAATCAAACGAGAAAGTATGTTTGTATTTCGGAATTGAAATTGGAATTGTGCGCCATGACATTTGCATTTATCGATAGATTTCGATTTGGTAAATTTGAATTCGACGTGTCTTATATCTAAGCTGAAAATAACGATGCCAACGATTTGCAACAATGTCAACGATTCAACCGATGGGAGACAAGCCAAGCCCGGAGAAGTAAAATATCGCAAATATTTTAAAATGTGACTGTTTCTCTGTGTGAGTGAGTGATTGAGTGAGTGAGTGTATGTGTGTGCATGATTATGTCACAGCGAGCTCAAAGCGATTCATAAATCGACACACATACCGACACACGTGCACACGCACACCAAAATAACTATTTACCACGAATTTCAATCAAAAATCGACTTGGAAGCAACCAACCAGCCACTCAATTGAAACAACAGAACAACCAACATGTGATAGACAACAGAATATATGGTTTGTAAAGGAATTGCGCAAGGAAGTGTAAAACCATAATTTTGTCTGAATCGGTCACCCTGAAAATCGGAAGTAGTATTTTTGATAAATTTTGTGGACGTGTCCAAAATGCGAGTGCGACATGCAAAGCACATGCATCGATGTGTCAACACACAACCAAAGATATCAACATCTGTAACCGGCACAAATGGCCAAAATGAGATCCCTACTAGACAGCGAGTGAGAGAGAGAGAAAAGCAGTTTGGCCATTTGTATGAATGTTTTGCTATACGGTATACAATGTTCAATCGGTTCTATTCGCATATTCGTATTGGTTTCATAAGCTATTTTCGAGTGGCTGCTATTATGTATTTATGCGATGAACTTGCGGTTGTTTCAATTCAATTGAACCATTACAAAATTGTGTTTGCAATCACCGTTCAGCCACATGAATGCCTTCGAATCAACCGCATGATTATGGTGCTTGGATCGAGATCATTTTTCGGGTTATGACTTTATTTTGCCAAGCAATTTTGATTTTCCACTTGGACACAACAATTCAATTGGATTTAGTCGTTGTTGTGGTTGTTGTTGTTATTGTTGCATTTATTGGTCTGTCCTTTGCATAAATGTTTTTTGACGAAAAAAACGAAAACATCTTATTTACCTTCTGGTTAACAATACTGGCAATACCAGTTGAAAAATTAGCAAATAACTTTTATTTCTGTGAAATTGCCCAAATAGATACCAAAACTCTTTACAGTAGTTTCATTACGTCAACTTAGTTTCAAACCAAATCGAAAAAAAAATAAAAAACGAAGTGAAAAAAAGAACGAAAACGAACAAAGCAGAGAAAAGTTGTGACTCAGAAAAATGGCTCAAAGCAACATTAAGTAGCGAGAAAAGAAAGCGTTCAGAATGCAAAAGAATGCGGAAAAACTCGAAATATTTTTCTTAATCGTTGATTCGAATTTAAGTTTTACTGAATTTTTGTTCTTTTCGATTTCTTTTTTTTGCAGCTCCGTGTGCTGCAAGCACACGACTTCCTGATATTTCCGTTGTGACTTTTCTTTGATCTCATGCTGGTTTTTTTTTGATCTCATGTATTCTTTTCTATCGTTGTTCAGTTTATCTTCCGTTCAGTCGTGTTTTTTTTTGCCTCATTCCAAGAAATCAAATTTTTGAATAATAACTAAAAATTCGGAGAAGATTCTTTCAAAAATAAATTGCCTTTGTGAATTGGGTTCATGGGTTTGCGGATGATTGCAAAGAATCATACGGGTTATATGTGGAACATTTGTGGTTGACGTTATGAATGGAGCTGAGAGAAAAAAAATCAGATAAAGAGAGCAAACGAAAGAGAAAAAAAAAGTGGTGGAGCAGCGAAGAAGAAAGGTTTGTGGACGAGATTTTTCTGATGAATCTATCAACACGCTAATCGTTTGGCTGTTAAATTGAAATTTCGTATGCAATGTTGATGGTATCAGTCGGCAGAAAATCAAACAAACAAAGACCGAAATACAGCATTTTAGATATCTTTTTAATCAGATTGGTTGGCTTGCCCAAATTAAAGCTATATTTGAGTTTCAGTTCAAAGGGATATCGCTTTCGTGTGATTATTTTTTTTTGTTTAATTAACAGGCCGCCTGTAATAACACAGCCCTTTCTTTAGCTACGCTCCCTCTTTTGATCAAAGCTCAATGCACGTAAAATAACACGAGGCAACCGGCACAGCTCGATAAAAATTAAAAAAAATAAAAATAAAAAAACAAAATCCAATAATAAAGTCCAACAACAAGTTTCCGATTTTCATGAAGACAGAGCTGTAATTTTCTTTAAAAACTCTTTTTCTCGGGAAGGATCTGATTCGCCGTTTTTTTTGCTTCGTTGTAGAGCAGATCTTGATTTTTATTTTTGTAGTGTATTGGATAAACGAATGTTGGAAAGCGACAAAACCAAGAGAAAAGGGAGTCAGAAAGAGACAGAAAAAAAGGCGATAAAAGACAACGAATATATCAAAAGAAGTGATTTAAATAAAAAATTACTGTAATCTTCATCGTTTTTATACTTTGTCTAAAATGTAAAATTAGCAAATTATCGTAAGCCGTATGCAGAGTTCTTGCAGTAAATAATATATTTCGCGTGTGTTTTTGTATTTTGGTGTGTGTGTGTGCTTGTCAGTGTGAGTGTTTTATTTTGACTTGTTTTCGTTTACCGCCTTTTTTTCCCAATCAATGTTGTGTATCGCGCATTTCGGGTTGGTTGTCGTGCCACTTTACAGTGTTTATGTATATGGCGTTCTGTTTATTTGTTACACACGGATTACATGTTGAGTTTGGTTCATTTTCTACATATAAAAGAAAAAAAATATTCAAAAGACGATGCCAAGGTTCACGTAAATTAAAGGGCACATTTCACGTTTAAAATCAAAGAAACATAATTTGCCATCAATCATTTTCAAACAGACAGAGCTCTTATTTTGCTGCTTCTGATTTTGGCTCATTTCAAAATTGATCGTTTTGTCGAAATAAATGCAAAAACGATACTTGATAATTACAAAATTGATGGGATTGTTAAAGCCCCAGTCGTCAATCTCATGGATTCAATTGATGAAATGAATTAGTTACTTCAATGGTATGTTGATTTTGATGTTGGGCTTGTTGCCTCGTTCACTTCATAATTATAAGCCTTTAGTCTGTTTCAAAAGATTTTCACAAAATTTCCTAATTTGAGTTTTGTTGTTGTTGTTTTTTTCTGTCCTTCTTTCTCGATTTTATTATGTAATGATACTAATTTCGTCCATGCGCATTTCAACAGAAATTTGATTATCGGTTATCGATCGGATTTGATGACAATAAAAATATACCGATAAAATCATTGGTCTCGTGCCGAAGAGCTAACAATCATATGAATTTCGAAACAAGGGTTTTTTGTTTGCATACCATCGATGCACAGGATCAGCAGCATTAACACACTGACCGACATAAAAATTATAGCATCCGTTTAAAAAAAAAACGTTTCGAAAATATTTCAAAAATATTTCAGTAAAAATTTCATTAATTTGAACTGTGACAACTCAAAGCCCCAGTTAATACACACATTGCAATCAATTTAAGTTGTTTTTTAATAGTTTAAAAGAAATGGAGAAAAAAAATGTATAAATAGAAATGCCTTTACATTTTCTTGAACATAAAACAAAAGCAAATGACTTTCGATTCAATATGCTTGCACACTCACACAAACCATTAATATGGAGGTGATTTGATTGAGTTCCTATTTTTCTTTGTGTGTTTTTTTGTGTGTGTTTTGTTCTTTCTCTCTACTCAAGTCATTATATAAAGAATTTGAGTAGGTTTATTTTTCGCCTAATCCAAGTAGAAAGACCAACTGAAATGCTAACATCAAGATTCCATTGTGTATATACAAAATGGTCACATTTACATGCAAACAGACGAGCTGTGTTCTGATTTTTGTGTGTGAATTGTCTAACAATCGTGTAACTAGCCAACTTTGATTGTCGTAATAGTACGTAACATTTCGATATGAACGTCAAGCATGAAAGAAATCTATAAAATTATAAATTGTGTATGCCCGGCATGGCATGTATGGCAATCTAGTGCACGACACAAATCACTGGGTAGCGTTTTTGTTGTTGTTGTTACTGTTGTTGTTATTGTTGTTGTGGTTGTTGTTGTTATTCTTGCTGTTGTTGTTGATTGCCACCGTCAAAACTAAGCAAAACGAGCGTACTGTACTTTGTACGATGAAGACGAAAATCAACCCAAAAACCAGTATAACGAACGAACGAAGGATAGAATGACAAATGTGTGCCCGTATTGACCAAAGCAAAACGAATTGGTCAAACACGTCAAAACGAACACGGGCGCTGAAAGAAAAGCGCACGTCCATACGCTAGACACGAAATATAAAGAAGTACACAGACACCGATGCATGCACCGAAAATGCAAAACTTCAAACCAACAACGATGGAATGGTAAAAAGGTAAGCGTTGAAGAATAACACACGAAGCAAACATCGTAGCCAGAAATAGATACTGGACATCATTTTGGCTATTTGATGCATGAATGGAATCGATTCAGTTGATCAGCCTGATGCTTACGTGAGTTTTGAATATTGTCAGTGCTGTTGTTGTGGTCGATGTTTTTCGCCATCGTTTTTTGTTTTTTGTTTTCTGTTTTCGTGTTTTTGTGTGTGTGTGTGTGTGTGTGTTAATTCTGTCACTCTTTGTCCCTTTTTCGAACCTGGCTGTGATTGTTTGAGCCAAACGAATCAATATCAAACGGTCAGAGACACAACGTTCGCCTCTAATGCCAACAAAATTGTGTTTTGACAGATCGTGCAACAAACCCAATCACCGGCCAACTCTCGGAACGAGAAATGCTTTTAAAAAATGTATGCATTCTAATGCTGTTGTCGAGTCCGGTGACTGGATTCACATTCATATTGAAAATGGTATGTTGTTGTATGTTGTCCGTGTTATTTTTTGCTGTCTTGGTCGCATGTGTGTGCGTTTGAATGCCGAATGTTGATATTGTTGACGCTTTCGTTTTGTTTCGAGCAATCGTTTGCAAATTGCAATTTGCTATTTACTATACATAACACATGTTACATACAGCAAATATATAGAACGTCATGGTCTATATCTTTTCTTTTGTAATGCAATCCATTGAACAACGGGCCACTTGTTATTTGGTTAGTGATGTCATTTGACTATTGAGTTGCTGAAATATTGATTTTATTAAATTCTTCCTTTTGTTTGTCTAATCAACGAAACGAGAAAAATGCAAGACAATTTTGGAAAAATCTCCAACAATATCAACAAAACACAAATTAAACATTAATACGCGTCACTCGGACTTAAATTTAGTCTGCATCGATAAATGTTCATGCGTAGGCATTTGATTGGTTTTCTTCTCTTCTGTTTGTTACTAGTGTCGTGCATGTGTTTTACACATGTTTTTGTGCTATTTAAAGCCACGCAACTGGCATTTGGCCACCAAAATCGATGATAACTCAATATTTCAAACCATGATTAAGTTTGTTTTGTGGTTATCGACAATGTTTGAGTTTGAGATTGAACTCAAATTAGAGTTCGTACAAAAATGTATATTTGTTCCAAGAAAAAAGAAAAATAAATAAATAAATAAAAAAAAAATATTGCGAATAATGTTAATCGGCCTTTCCCCCCTACTCAAATTCATAAATGCGTTACTACAAACAGCTTGAGCTGCTGATGGTTTTTTTCGCGCTTATACCATTGTCTTGAATTAAACATTGAGTTGCGTGGGTTTTTTTGTTCTGCAATATTCTTGAGAAGGAACACACACAAAAAAAAATGTAAATGAAATATTTTGCTATTTCAACCATTTCAGCAATGTTCAAGCGACCAGTGATGATTGGAGAATGAAAGACCATTTTTCGAGTGGGCCATTCAAGGGATTTGGGCCATCTTTTCATTGCGTCAAATATTATCCGAAAGAAAATTCAATTATGAACCATGGTTCATTCAAAATTGATGAACAGTTTAAAAGTTATTAGTTTGTGCCGAACTTTGACTCTCTTCATAATTTGTTTACCATTGGCAAACGAAATGAAGGTGTAAAATGGTAAAAATTTGATGGCCAAAAAATGAAATAATAATTAGAAGGAACGGAGCGAGTTTCACAACAAAAACCGAATTTTAAATTCTTGACAATGTCTCAGTTAGAGCTGTAACTTATGACGTGTTGAGTAAACATGGCATGAGCCCAAAATGAATACGAGAAATACCAAACAGAAGATGATGGTGTTTTGTGTGTGTGTGTGTGTTTTTTTCATTATGTGTTGTGACCGTTGTCGATCTAATTATTTTTTTTTTCTCATTCTTTGTTTTTCATTAGTAAATGGCTTACTGCTTTAATGGTCGGCTGTCTTGAGTATGCAAAATATCAGATTATAAATCCAATTTTGGAAGCTTAACGAATATGGCCATAAAATTATGACGACATATCATTTAATTTTTCATTGTTTTCAGCTCGCTTGTTACGAATGGTGTCAAATTGATCAGGCCTAACGAATTAAGAACACACACACACACACACACACACACACACACACACAAACACACACACACACACACACACACACACACAAATAGATCCAATAGAAACCTACACATGTATTACGCATGTATACATTCAATCCACATCGTGATTGACTGCAATCAACAGTGGTTTGTTTAAACGTGTCATATCATTGATTTTGTTGGTCATGGATGATTTTGCATTTGTTTTTTGATTTAATTTAACATACCTTATTGAGATTGTTGTTGATACTTGATTATAGCGGATTGCTTTGAAATCACTGCGCTCGATGTAATTAAACGATCGATGGATAAGCTATTAGAGAAACAGAAAGAAAATGAGAACATATTTAATTAGAATTGCTACCAAAAATGGGCCGATATCATCTATTTTGTTTATTTGTAAATCAGCCGGATTTATTTCGAAATGTCATTTATATTGGATACATCTATATTTCTAGATCTATCTAGGATGTCTATCGATATTTTAATTAGATCGGCTTTGTTTGACTTGTTTGTTATTTTTTTTCTCTCCATCTTCGATTTTTCCATTAAAAAAGTATTTGCTTTTGGATACCCAACAATAAGTAATGTCCTCAAGGAATTCCATTTCTTTTTGTTCCTTTATTTCTTTTCCGCTTACTTCCTAGAAATGTATCGCGGTCTACATAATGTAATCGATGAATTTCCCAAAAAAAAAACGGAAAAAAGAAGAAAATAAACGAGAAAAAAAACAAATCACAAAAAGATAAACAAATCCATGAATGCTAATGACTGTTTTGTTTTGCAAAAATATTTTCATTTTCGTTTGCGTTTTGATGGTAGGCATTTGTGGTAGTGAGCCTCTTGCCAAATCACCACCCTCCTCCCCTGTGGATCCTTTACCATCGGTGCACAGTATTTTTTTCGGTATGAAAACAATAACAAACGAAACTGAAAATAATTGATTGAAAACACAAGCGCCAAAGTAGAAAAATGTAGGTAAACGCACACGAATACACACACACACACACACACACACTCACGTGCGCACTCGATGGCAAAGGATGAGAAAATCGAAGTTTCGCACATCGGGCCCATATTTTCGAAAATTAATTAGCGATTCTTTACACGCATTTAGTTGAGACGAATGCGTATTATTGGTGAATGCGTATTTAACACAGTTGTTTTTGTTGCGGTTGCCACTGTTACTGTTGCTGCTGGTGTATGTTTCGATTATGGGCTTCTTCAATGCTCTGTGCTGTGTGCTGCTCTGATATCGTGCAATGGTTGATAGCACTTACAGGCATTCCATCGATGGAACGGTGTTTGCTCACGATTAACGGTGTAGGATGTTGATACGCACACGACGCGGATGGAAAAGATTGAACATAATTTAATCTAAATTATACGAGCGTATTGAGTATGCAATGGCACCCAACAAAGAGAATCAACACAAGCATATTTTGCCATAAAATGGAGTGAGCACTTGATTGGGAATGGGAGGGGAGGGGGGGTCGGGGACTGAGCGAGTGAGCGAGCAAGCCATTGAGGGTGATGGCGTGCTGCGACGTTTTATAGATCGCGCATCGAAAATTCGTGTTTATCAATTCAACAGATTGATTTTTTTATATGGCACTCATACTCGTAACGCTTGAACATGTTTCACCAAGATAATTTTAATCGATTCAGCTTTTCTCCGATTCACTTTTCATTTCACTTTACAACTACATAAATTTTATATTCTACGCTTCAAATCAATTCATCATCTACTTTTTGAAAACGAAGAAAATAAAAATAAAAAAGAAAAGCGACGACACAACATCCGATGTGCCGAAGAATGAGACAGCACATTCAATGGATGTGATTTTTACGGGGCTAGTATTTATTTACAGAGGTTATGCTGATGTTGTTTTCTTTCGTTTTTCATCATCATCATTTTTTTTTCCCGTTCGTTCCGCCATTCTCATCCCTAAAAAACTCGATGTGTTCATGTGAATACGTTTTTGTTTGTTGTGAAATCAACGACTTTTATCATACTTTCACTCTCTGGTTTAACTTTGGGTTCAGTTTTTTCGTTGTTGTTCACCATTTTCTACTTCATATTTAACACAAATATTAGCTTTTAACTTTGCGTTTTTGCTCACAACACATGCATGCATTTGTTGATATCGGTCCCTCATCTTTTCATCGTTCATTCTTTCATTCACTCACATGCCCTCTTCACGCACTTTATTTCTCGCGCGCGCTTCATTCCAAATCGCTCTGCTTTATTTGCTCTATTCTCATTCGGTATGCTCTAGATCCGAAATGATGTTTTACGGTTTTTTTTTCTCCATCCATTTATTAAGTGGCCGATGCTTTTTGTTCGTCGAAATCTTTCAAACAAATATAAAATAATTTTTGACGAAGGTTTCAAATCAATGGACGCTGTTTTGAATACCATTGAAATGGAATTGGTTGTGCGAGTGTAAACAAGAGAGAGAGAGCGAGAGCGAGTGAGTTCTGTCCGCAACAGCAGAGAAATTCCTTTCGCACACTTGTTCGGTCGCTGGGGGGAAACAATGCATTCTGAAAAGCAATGAAAGGACAACCAGCCAACCAGCCAACCAGCCAATGTGAGAAGATCTATAATTTAGCACAAAAGTTTTCGAACATTACAATGCGCTGATGTTCATATCTCTCTTGGCCTCTCTTGGCCTCTCTTGGCCTCTCTTGTCCTCTATCACCCCTCTTTTTCTCGGCACGAATATGGAACGCCACTTATCGAATATATCGGCCAGTGAAATTGGGTTTTCATTGAGTTTCAGTCCTGTTTCGGTTCTCAGCATGTGCTCAAGACACACCAACATTTGTATTCACAGTTAAATCATCACCATTGAGTTGGCCAACATGTTTGGCAAGTCTTGACCATGGTAAGCTATGTCACTCGTATTGGTCTGTGCTCGAGCACATAATATGTAGACGAAGTTAGCAGCCACAATAACAGTAACAGCAACAGCGATGACAACAACAAAAATGAATGGAAAACAAATAAACATCATTCACATCGAAATCGAGCATAAAATTCGATTGTGTGCAAGTGCCTACAGAGTTGACGGGTAGAAGGAGGGATGGAGAGCGAGCGCTAGCATATTTAATTTATGCAAACTTCCGAATATCCAGAACTACTAAAGTGACTTGCACCAAGTATAAACACACGACATAAGCCAATGTTATTGTTTTGCTCATTCTTTCATTTTGGTTCGCACAGTTCAATTTCGTTTGATTGGTCTTACATTGTATATAACTATGTGCAGCATTCAAGAGCGTGTGTTCGCTCTTCAAACGCTCAATATTCTGAAACAAAACCAAACAAAAAAACATTGGATTCTTTTCGGAGAGCAACCATGTACTTGCTACTAGGCCATAAACATAAACTGTGAAAATTTGTACGTTCGAAAATTTGGTTTTGTAAAGTCAAGACAAAAACATGGAAATAAAATGAGCGAAAAATAGTAAATGGGCTCAGGAAAACAGACAGATAGAGCTGGTGAATAACGCCAGCGCTGCAGAAACAAGAGAACGAAATCGGCAACAAACTAAAATCAAAATAAAACAACAACACCGAATACTAAGTGATTTATTGTAAAATCGATTTTTGAGCAGTATACTTTTCTCTCCGTGTTTCTTTTTTTTGTGCTCGTCTACCATTCGCAATTTTTCGGTTCGACTATAAATTGTTGAGCACTGCTACATTGTGCTAGTACCTTATTATACTTATGGGTTAATGCATGCAGATAAAAATAGAAAGACAGTGAGAGAGAGAGAGAGGTAGAGAGAGCACATCTCCACCAAAGTACCAAGAAGGAAAAAAACACAGCCCGAAAATACACTGCACGTTTAACATATTCAATACTTGGAAAATCATCGTGGTCGCCGACTCATCATTTTTGTTTTATTGTCGACGTTTATTCGGCTTTTGTAAATGCGGCCTATTTGTATCATATCAGCGTAAGATATCAACATGTTGACTGCAGTCGCGCAAATCGACATCTTTTTTTGTTATCTGGTTTGTTCATCATCACATCTTTGCGCTGTTGGTTTTTTCTTGTTCTCTTTTTGCGCTTCGATTGTAGGTGGTGAGCTTAAAGTGTGTATGGGCTTCTCTTTCGTTTTATCTGTTTTGTGTGCATGTGTTTTTTTGTTGTTGTTTTTTTTTTGGCTACAAAAAATATATAACATCATTATTTATGTGCATGCATCTTAAAGGCACTATTATGGCAAAGCATTTAACATTTGGCACATGGCTTCAGTAATTTCTACTTTGAACTTTGCGTTGTGTGTGTCTTTCACTGTATGTGTCTGTATCTGTATCTGTATCTCTTTCGTTGCATTTTATTTGTCGATAATTCTCCGTTCCATCGCCCAGCAAAACTGCAATTATCTCGGCTGGAATCAACGCGGGTGATTTCAGTATAGTTTTTGTTGTTGTTGTTGTTGTTGTTTGCATCGATATCGAGCCAAGCGCACGCGGTCTGTGTTCTCGTTTATTTTCACATCGTCATCATTTTCATTTTAAATAATACCAATTCTCATCTCCATCAATAATACTCAACCAGAGTTAAAGTATTACATTATTGGAAATTCGCTGCTTTTCGGCTGACTGAAAATGAGGCCGCAAAACATTTTCAACGAGAGAGACAAACCCGATTTTGCTTTAATATCTGAACTTATTATGAGTTTGGTTTTATTTATTTTCAATTGATACACTCAAAACTCCCATAATTTATTCACATTTCGTTCATTTGGTTCGTTTCATTTGAATTCTTATCTGGAGGCTGATGCGCTCTCAAGTAATATAAGATGCAACTGAAATCTGCCTAATTATTCATGTTTATTTATTTGTGTGTCCAAATCAATAACATTTCTGGTGGATTTGTTTGTCATTCGAAACATGCATCATTTTCAGGATTCGGCACCGAAAACAACAACAACACGAAATGGTAAAATGTATTTATGGCACAGCACATTCAAAGGCGCACAAATATTTTTCCGATGTTTAACCCAACACGCAGTCCGAAATCAATAAATTATGGAAATTGTTGATTAAAAGCCACGGCCAAGGCGAACCAAGCCAAACCAAGCCAAACCAAGCCAAGCCAAGCCATTGTTGGAATCGTCGGAATATTAGTTATCGCTTGTGGCGAATATATTTTCGGTCAAAATGAACGAGCCAACAACTTTGAACTGATGCTATGTGCGGGTGTTTATGAACACCGGATGATCTTTGGTCATCATTCTCTTTGTTCACCTTCATTCACGCGAACATCGACGATAAATCGAATAATGCACTCAGTGCACCGTGTTCACATCCATAATTCCGATACATTAGCCGGCTGCAGTATGCAATTTGCAAATCGTTTGTACAAAACCGTATAGAATCAATAATCGTAGAAATAATAACTAATCGAATGCTGAATAATGGCCTCTAGTTAGCTTGGCTAGTTTTGCTGTGGCCAGTGAGTATTTCAATGACATCTCTTCGTTACAATGCTTACGCTGGTCAACTAAATTGCAATTTAACTAAAATCATATCATTTGTTTTATTTTTTTTTGTGTGTGTGCGTTTTCAAATCGCAATGATAGCGTGACTATTTGCAAGCATTTATCATCGGAATTGCTTATTGGTTTTGTTTCCATCTCAAGATTTGTTCACCCGATTGAAATGTGTGGAATAAGAAATGAGAAAATTCCCAAATGCGATTTAAGTACCGTTAATCGGATATTAAATAATACAATCCGTATCGTAACCCCGATGCTAAATGCTCTTATTCTTGGTAATGCTTCCCGCGGATCATCGAATCAATTACATAAGATTTGTGCTTTTCAATATATCTGCAATTTAAATGTGCATTAAATCATATTCTTAAGCATGACTGGAAGGAATAAAGGCGGCAGATAATTTTACACTTTTATAAACTAATTGCCCTATAATTTTATAATTATGCAAAATTCACCTATTTAATGTAAGCAGAAGAAAAAAAGAACAATACACCAGTAGTAGATGCAAAAAAAAAAAACAAAAAAAACAACCGAGCACGATACTCACGGGGCAGAAAAAGTAACAACGTGTTGATACATTGCAAACTTTTATACTGTTAATACGGTGCGCTTCCTATTTTACAGTGTAAAGTTTGCCTGTTTTTTTTCGTGTGTTTTCTCTCCACCGAGTACCGTTCGCAATGACGGCTAAATGCGAAAATATTGCTTAACAAACAAAACGCTTTGCCAATTACGGCTTGTTTGAAATGCATCTGTGTGTTTATTATAGCTGTGAGTGTAGAGTACAATATATATATATATATATATATATATATATATATATATATATGTGGGTATGTTGAGATATGTGAGCGCGCACTAGCTTAGTCAATAAATGTGCGAATATCGCGCGGTACATGTAAAGGCGACATCTCTTTCTCCTGGTTGTTGTTGTTGTTGCTGTTGGTTGTAGTTGTTGGTGTTGTTTTTTTATCGTTGTTCACTCATTCTCTCTGGTAACAAGAGCCAGCCAAAGAATAGAAAAGTGTAAGAAAACAATGTGTTTACCGATATACACGTACTGATTACACAATGCATTTGCGGTAAGATCGCAAAGAATGGTTCAATATGCAATTACGCGCAATGCATTTTTTTTCTCTTCTCTTCTCTTCTTGTTCTATTATTACTCTTTTCCTTACATTGTTTCCATCTCTCTTCTCGTGTGTTTGGTTTTTGTTTTGTTTCTTCGTTCATCGGTTGGGCGTCAAACGATGCAGCTGTGTGTACTATGGTACAATGTGAACGGGCCGAGAGGGTAAAGTAGAAATAATGTTCATGCATAATTATAGAGGATGAAAATAAGCTACTTTGGCTTGATATACAAATGGTGTGAACGAAAGAAAAAAAAATGGGTACAAAATGATCAGTATCTGGGATCTATTGGAGCATCTAAATCCAATATTATAACATTTAAAATGAATGCCATCGAAATATACGAACGAAAAAAAAACAACTACGTTTGTATATATTCGAAAGTTTATGGTATTTTTATGCGAACAGCGGTGTTAAATGAAATTTTTTTTCTCATTTCAAAATAGTTGATCACGAATAAATTGTGTTTGAACATAATGAAATGTCAAATGAATCAAACCAATTGACACGAAATTGCATCAAAATCGGACTTGATTTTTGGCTGATGATTTTGATTGCCATTTATCTTTTGACACAGACAGTGTAACACATCTTTTACATTTATTTTTTTGTGAATGTGAATGTATCGCCCACCGCAGAATTACAGCACATCGGTAGCTATTTTAAGAATTTTTTTTTCTGTGTGTGTATGTGTGTTTCATATAAGAAAAAAGCGCACGAGCATTCAAGTGCACACATAGAAATTCTACAGCAGGGCTTAAAAATACATAAAAATATTTGTTGCCAGTTGTCACTTGTCATCAGTCTATAATACATTCATGTATTTTTAAGCCATATATGTGCCGTATGTGCGTGTTTTTATACTTGTGACGCATCCAAAAGGGTTTTTATGAGAAACGTGGTTTTTTTCCGTGTCTCTTTTCACCAAAGAAAGTCAGAAAATTCGAAGATTGAATGCTTGACGTTATCTACACGCTCAAACGACACGCTCACGAATATTGTGTTTCTTTGGTGACTTTTGTTTCTATCATATCTCTATATCCACATCTCTTGTCACATATCCAATGTATCAGATCGTACCGCGTTCAACATCCGTGCATGTAACAACAACAACAACAACAACAACAACAACAACAACACACTTCTATTTTCTTCATTATCTTAATATGTCGATCCAATTTCTTCACGTGGCGCATATGAATTGCTCATCTCATTTATCATTGTCGACAATGAAATCATAAAAGGCAAACAGAGAATAAATTTTATTAAAGAAAGTTTCAATTTAATCGCACAAAATATAGTATAGTGAATATATGAAATCGATTCGACACATAAAAGAATTGAATTGAATTTACGACGCAAGATATGATGCCATGCGTTCGAAAATCCCATCCTCCAGCACCAATTCATTTCCCGACTGGCAGTGGATTAAATGTTAAACGCCGATTATATCGGTCGTTTTTTCAGCAATTTCACATTGAAAATGGATTTGATCCAATTTGATGTTGCTTTTTTATATATTGACCACACCGTTTTAATAAATTTAGTACGGTATTTGGTGTTCGTGTTTGATGCATTTCAAACGGCAATCAAATTGTGTCGTGTAACATTTTAAATGATTTTATTAGTTTTCTTGGGTGTGGCTGAAATAAAAATGAAATAAAATCAAATTTTAATGGGCACATTTGGCTGAAGGTATAAAGCATATATTTTATTTTGGGCTCTCTTTCTCTCTTTCCATCTCTCCATCTATCTGCTGTTTATTTTTCGCTCACTTAAATGGCGCTTTAGTGTCTGTTTTTTTGTTTTTGTTTTTGTTTTTTTTTTTTTGTTTAACAAACATATCAATCGTTATGTCTGTTAAATAAATGGAAAGCGCATCACAGTTTTATAGTGCTAAAAATTGATAATTTAAGCTTTCATCGGTGGCCGAAAAACATCCGCTCGCATCGTTAATTTGGAATTATATCAAATGGCGACAAATAAAATAAATATTTGAAGTTATTATGGCTACCGAAAATTTTTAATTAAAACACCAGTTTGATTGCGTTCAAAACACCATTCGGTTTCGATTTTAGCGTAATTCGATAGTCTATACAAACAGTTTATATTTGGGTGCTTCAATGTTTGGCTGTATCAGCGGCGGTGTTTTAGTTTTGAATGAAATTTTAGGTGTGGTTTACGACTATGAATATAGCAAAATTGTTATGTTATACATAATAATCAAAGCGTTAGATCAAATGTCAATTTCAATATGCGGCAATTTGGACGAACAGAGATTATTGAGCGAGTTAAAACCAATTCTGGCTTAGAATTACTGGATTTACATATATTTGCAAGACATCAGCTTTGGGATGCTTTTATTTCTCTTGGAAGAAAAAATGCGGCACAAATACAATGCGGCTGAGCAGTGGCAGAACGATTGGCACAAGAGTGTTTGCAATTTCGAACGATTTCAGTAAAATTAACAGCTTCTGGTCGGCCATAAATTATGGCTGGTATGTGTGTGAGTGTGTGTGTCTTTGTGCGGTAACTAGATAAACAACGGTATTAATTGTATTTTTCGGAAACAAGCCGTTGTTTGTATTCATCGCGATTGACTTCAGACTAAATATGTAAGGATTTGTACAGTGTACACATGTATATATCATATGGATAAGCGATTATTTGGTATAATCGTACCAAAACTACAATTTGGCGCATTTTAATCACGTTAATTTCGTGCATTTTACTATGGTTTCATATCTCGCTACTGCTCGACGGTTACACTGTGTACCAGCTTTACCATCCTCTGCACTGAAAAGGGAAACAAATTCAAACCGCCATATATCTTTGTACACATCTTTAAACCACATCGTTGTCATGAGGTATAATTTCTTAATATTTATGGATTTCGATTATTTGTGCAGAAGATTTTCTATTTTATTAGATTTTACATGTACGACCATACACAATCCGTGGTCTATATACATATCTACTTAATATATATATATTGGAGCAAGGCTCGACAACTGTTTATCATAAGTATGTATGTTAGATCGGCAGTGATCACATCACAGCATAACATTGTATTATTTTATTGTTGTATTGTTTATATTTATAAACATTAATTTAATTACGTATTACCGTTTAAGTAAATATAAGGGCAAGTATAGCGCTATGTCGATGAAGGCAATGGCAACGGCAACGGCAACGGCAACGGCAACGAATACGCAAACCAAGCTTATGTTTCAAGCACAAGGAAAGCACCAGAACAAGTACAAGCACAAATGCAAATACACACATGTGTACATTCCAAGTCTAAGAGGAAACGTCTTGTACCGTTTAACAGTTTTTGTTTGAAGTAAAAGTCTCATTGCGCATTTATGGGTTAGCCTGAAATTTATTAGATAATTTCAAAATACATAATTGTGCAATGTAAACAAAACAATGCTAACAATAACACACCGCACCATTTTTCCCGACCACACAAACTCACACGTCTTTCCCTCGGTTGGTTTTTTGCTCTCTTTTTCGAACTCATCAACCAAAGCACAGAACCTCAACCTAGCACGCTTTTACAGTGGCAATTGTACTTGGTTGCTCTTTCCTCGGCCAACATAAACATAATCGATGACGGCAGTGAGCAAGTACATGTAGATGCAAGTAACAAATACACACAATGCTGAAGTGCCACTTTTGATAGAATAAATGAAAAATAGAGAGAAAAAAAACAACAACAACAACAACAGAAAACAACGATAGACGATAGACGGTTTTCGGTTAGCACAATAGCCGCAATATAATTCATATCGAAGCACTTAGTAGAATATTTATAACCTGTATGGATTTCAATTTGCAAAAGGAGTATGGTACCTAAATGAAATTCGGTATCATGGTGTGATGTATAGCTTAAAATCAAATAGGACATGCTCAAGCAATGTTACGAATTGCAAAAATAAAAAATGCACTTCCCTATATTGTACACAGGCACACAGCGAGATAGAGTGTGAGAGTGAGTGAGAGAGCGTGAGAGATCGATGTGCAGAGGCCCGGGCAGGAAAGCCAGTCTCCATCTTTTGAACTCATACCCATTTCATAAATGAATGTGGCATTGTATGACGTTGAAGAAACCATATTGAGATTTTCGGTATGCTCAGGATGCTATCGTCTACGTGTGATATTTCTAATTATAATACGATATTTCAAAGTGTTATCGCTTGAATCGGTATGCGTGCAATGTATGAACGAGCAAACGAATAAACGAACGAGCGAAACACATACAAAATTGTAAAATAAGCCACAACCATTTGAAATAGAATCGTGGATTCGTATATTTGCGCATGATGGGTGTGTGGGGTGTGTGTATGTGTGTGTGTGTGTGTATCTGCGTATATGAATGTGTATCGTTTTAAAGAAGCAACGCAAACATATTTATATAAATATTCATATATTTGCATTGCATTTATCAAAATGAGTCATGTTCATTTGTTATCATTTCAATCGAGACGTTTCCTCGTCTATCTGGGTATTTTTTTCATCCTTTTTTATTGCAGCGCTCCTTCCTATCGTCCTACTCAGTGAGCAGGTAACAAATGGTAAAACCACTTCTTTCGATAAACTGATTAGTAGAAGTGTCGAGAACGAGATATATTCCTCACTTTCGTCCGACCGCTCGCCCCTTTCACCATCTCTCGCCTTGCATATGTTAAACGAATTGTGTTTTTCAATATGTTTGAATGTGGAATACACTTAACTTTGTTTCAAATTATTCCATATGCATTAGAAATTATTTCATTTATGGTTTTCAATCAGCCTTTCGCTTCAGATATTCTATTCTCGAAGAAAATTTCAATCATTCGGCGGTATGAAAATCGTGGTACAATTTGTGGCAATCGTCTCAAAACGTACACCATTTTGATGAGAATTGAAAAAACAAAAGAAATTATAAAAATTCAAGAAAAAGAAACAGAAAGACAAAAATGGTTCGACGGAGAATTTGAAATCTACTGACATTATCGTGTATGCTATTTACTTACTAAGTTATTCATCTAATGTTTGAGTTTTCCATTTGACATGCATGTGCATTGTGCATTGCACACGTAGAAATGCATGTACCCAGTGGCGTGTAGTATATAACGAATAGACAAGCACAACTGCCAAGACATACTATCATCATTGAATATATGCTTGATAGAGGTGAGAGAGGCAAGAGTCGAGTGACGTCAAAAAACAGCCAAGCAATAGAGATAAAATCCAATTTAATTAATAGTTTTATGAATTTATGAAGTCAATGTGCTCGTGTACATAATTGTGAATTTTCTAAATTTCATTTGGTAGAAAGTCGATGGTGTTTTAAAGGCAACAAACAGCAGTTGCTAAGAAGTGTCCTCATCCTCTTCGATTCGAACATTCTTCAGCACCAAATCGTTAGCACTTTGAATGGTTTCGCAAACATCGATGCATGTATACTTAATGGGAATCGCTAGCATACGTATAATTTTGTCAACAAACGACACATGTATATACATTGTGCACACACACACACACACACACACACACGCAAACACATACACAACCCCACGTACACGTACATGTACGATTCGGCTTCACTTTTTCCCATTGTGTTTCCTGCGCCTCGTTTTTTTACGGCATAGAATTTTAAAATTCCAGCCGTCGCTGTATCGAGCATCAAGTGTTTGAATAGAATCAAGATGAATTGGTTGAATAATGGGCACATGAATTTATGCGATATGTCAACATCAGTAGCGAGCGAGTGCGCGCACGAACAAACGAGCGTCTAAGCTCATATGGATGTGAGTTGATTTAATTAATATGTCGTTATTGGTGTTGCTGTCGATACGGCTGCAACTATTATTTTTTGTGTATGCCATTCCATTATATCTCCATATTACAGACTGGTGAATGTGTGCTGGATCTAAACGGGGTACTAGGGATTGGGAAATGGAAATTCGATAGGCCTTTTGAAAAATAATTCGATTCAAAAGCCCAAATGCACCTGTGAGAGAAAGAGATATATCGTAAGAGAAAGAGAGAGGGAGAGAGAGAGAAAGAGAGAGAGAGAGAGAAAGAGAAAGAGCTAAAAGAGATGTGTGTGCCTTGTACATTTTCGTACATATTTGTGCAATGATATCAACACAATAAAAAGATCGATGGTCCAAATCGATCCCCATAAATAGACATTGAGTCGAACAACAAATGCCTTTTACAAGAGTTCAACGGTCATCGAAAGTGGCGTCAACAACAATAGCCGAAAAAGCGACTGACATTGTGCACATCCATCAAATCAGTGGCACTGCCTCTACCGAACATATGCCAACCATCGCAACACAGCTTCAATCTTTCAATCTTTCACTCTTTTGTGCCCATTAATTTCATTGTATTGAGCACTTCACCATGCCACTATCAGATGCTCGCATATCCACAACCGCACCAAATCCAACGGATTTCAGTGGCGCCGAATTTCTAGTAGTTGTGGCTTTTTATTTTTCACTCAAAAATTTCTGGGTTAATATCCAGCGATCGAAATTCGTAAAATACTTAAACAAATTAACTGTCTGCACATGAATGCAATGGATATTCAATAGCTAATGTGCATTGCCGTTTGGGCAGTGGCCAGTTTCTCTTCAACAATTACCGTCACCATTGTGGTACATTTCATCGTGCTCATCATGTTAATATTCAGCAAATTAGAACATTGAACTCCAATTCCAATTTAAAATCAACTTTTGGTTAATAAATACACCCATAATGATGATGATGATGGAGAGAGGGAAAGAACCTTTTCGATGGTGATACGGCACAATTCTCTTATGATCCTTCATTACAGTGGATTGGACATTGATTAAAATTCAATAGTTTCAAACGGCTATATTTGCGCTGGGTGTGTGTTCATTCGGGTGAAATATATCATAGCAGCATTGAAATGAACATTAAACTATATACATTTTTAGTTATTATTTGAATTTCAGTTACAATTTCCACCTTTGGACGAAAAATCATGCAATTTGCTCTCTCGTTGAAACCGGTATAGGTTTAACATTTCTTTATCAATGAGCAAATATTTAATTTGGACGTGCATTATCAAGCACGTTATCGAAATGCATTCGATGAGTCAACACGGGGGGACGATAAAGAGGCTTGTACCGATGTATATATGCACATTGGAATCCAATGTTATAGCGATGTTCATGTTATTCCATCAAAAGAGCCTTTCGGTTGCTCTCTTTTTCATATACAGGCGGCCTGACGATAATGCTATCAGACATTTGGTAATACATCAATAAGTGCAATGCCAGCAGTAATCTATGAACGTTGTTAATGTATTGGATTTGTTTGTTGAAACAATTTTCAGAGCTCGTATCTTTCTCTCGCTCTATCCCTATCTCTCTCTCTCTCACTGCCTCTCTCACTGCCTCTCTCGATCACTCTCTAGCTCTGTCCGACTAGTAGTTGATTGGAGTGTGAGAAATATTTTGGGAAGCACAAAGTTATTTGCACAATCCGGTGTTCGCGTATTATCTCGCTTATTCTGGCAGTTGCTCTGTGTGTGTTGTGTGTAGTATGTGCTAGCTTGGTCATCCGATCCAATATTGGAATATTTGGGGTCCCATTGATATTTCAGTTTGTATCACTTGGTTTCAACTGATTAATGCTGAAATGGCCTGCGTGTCATTTCGTATAATTGACACATTCATTTTTTGTTGTTGTTGTTGTTTCGCTCTCTTTTTCGTTCGCTCGTATTGTGGTGCGTTTTGTTGTGCTATTTTTCCCTTTCGAATACTTCAAATTTATCCAACTTCACTTGAAGCGACCACTTTGATTTATGTCATGAAAAATTCAAGATGTCACTTAGTGCGATGAACGTATTACAGACGTTACAACAAAATATGTCGAGCGCATTGCATTCAAATCATTCAAAATGCAAAAAACAACACACACACACACACACACACACACACACACACACACACACACACCAACGACAACAACAGCAGTAGCAGCAACAAGAAACAGGAGCGAACAAAAAAATAATGAAATACGCTTGGCAACGGAGAGCTTGTGGTGGTAGCACATGAAAAAAATATGAAATGAAGCTACATTTTGTAGTGCTCTGCCTGAAATTTTAAGCTATCATTTTCATGCGATATTTTTTTTTTGTTATGTCCGCGACCATTTGAATTTGAACGCTCAAAATTTAAACGGATATAAATAATGAAGAAGTGATGGAAGAAAAGGAAAAAAAAGCAACAACAACAACAACAACAACCGACAAAACACGCAGCAAAAATCCATCTGTGAGAGCGATAGAGAAATGTGCGGATATTCAAGAGCATCATTTGGTTGCCTGGTTAGTACAATTCACATTTTATTTTATTTGACTTTTTTTTGCATTTTGTTGGCTGTCAACGTTCTCTCCACAAAGATCACAAACAACGTCACTGGTTTCAAGCGGAAGACTCACTTGAATTAAAAAATAATGCTAAAGCGACGAATAGCGAAGCGACAGCCAAGTGCAGATGCTCCGTTCTGTGCATTAAGTGCAGGTTATAAATGAAGGAATGAACAGAAAACCAAAATGAAAATAAAAATGAAAAAAAAAAAAATAAACCAGATGAATTCTGCAAATCCATGCCAGTGGTGCTGTGGTAAAGTGGTTAGAGAATGAAGCACACACACACACACACACACAAACAAAAATGGAATAAGATGTTTTCATTTTGTTTAGTAAACAATTTACGATGTTCGATTCAGGCACCTAAAATGTTGCTGTTTAAAGCGTAGCATCATCAGAAATGGTTGATATTTTAAGGGTGCCATGCTAAAATCGAATTAAAAACATTGCCATCGACCCATCAAGTATTTTGTGTCCACAATGCAATTCAATGGTAGCTAATGTACATTGTGCATTGTTCATTGCCAGTTTTAAGCCGAAACTGCAGCTTGATGCACGTGTGCGAATTATGTGTGAAAATGGCATTCGTTGTGGTCACTGCTTGTGCGTTATGCTGTTTTAGATGCAATATGTTTGTTTAAACCCGATTTTGGTGTGTGTTTAATAGTGAATGAGTGTGTGTGTGTGTGTGTGTGTGTGTGTGTGTGTGTGACTGCGCGCATCTATTGAATACTGATACTGATACAGTGACTTGCATTCCTTACGGCCAACATAGAACAATGGCACAGTGAACAAAAAAAAACAACAAATGCTAGGGAAAAAAAATCCCGACTAGTGTGCGTGTTCGAGTGTTGCTGACATATCGCTACCGCATAATCACATCGTCTTCGACCCGAGCTCCACTACAATTTCCTTTTATTTTTCGACAATTTCAGCACTGTATGCGTTGTGTATGTGCTGTCTATATGAATACGACCATAAATTATAGATTAAATGTGTATATGTCTAAATATTCGCTGTCAGAAACATTAAACCCAAAACTATGGTTTAAATATGTTTAAGACTACAATGGAAGTGGTCAAATGGTATTGAATCGCGCAACCGAATGAACGAATGAGCGTGCGAGTGAGCGCACCGCCACAATAGAATCGGCACAGTGAAGCTAGAAAATAGCGTTGATAGCTCAGATAATGAACATAAGAACACACAACAGTGAATAAGACTGAACGTTTCAAGAAATATACTCTCGCCATCCACGTAAAATCGAATTGGTGATTTTGGTATGAGGGAAAAAAGTGTTAACAAAGCATTGTTGAATTTATTCTTTCGATTGCTTGGTCTTTCTTTTACTGCTCAGCACCATGCACACACACACACAACACCACAAAAACTGACAGCAAAGCAATGACACAGACAAAAAACAATTACGTTTATAATCGAAGCGTAAGAGTAAAAAAAAACAACATGAAATACAAAAGCATTTTTTTTAATTCGTCTGTTTTTCAAACCTGCCATGCCATTGAGATTGAGCATTCTTTTTGTTCTGTGGTGGATGCTTGGATAAAGTCTTTTTTTTTACTGTGTTAATCGTTGCAGTTAAAGCTATTGTTAATGCTTTTGCCGTATTCTGTACACTCAATGTTGTTTTTTTTTTGCTGTCTGTATACTTTGTGCACCGTACACTGTTCTGTGTTCACATTTATACACCGTTGTACACATTGAATAAACATTATCTTTGTGGCTTAAAAAGAAGACGGCGCGCGGCCTTTCATGCCAAAATCAAATGTACATTTGTCTTGTTGTTTGGTTTGTTTTTCGCCAAAATGACAATGACAGCACAAAACTAGCGTCAATTACGTGCTACGAGTAAATGTTAAGTCATTTGTATGGATAATTTTTTTTTTTACTCTTGGCCTCCCGCTTAAGATTGATTTTGTTTTGTCTTTTGTTTTTAAATATACTAATATACGTTGCCTTGGCATTGTGACGACGCTAATTTTTTAACCAAATCAAAATCACACTAATCGTTCGATGGAAAAAATCGGTTTGGTATGGCTTAATAAAATTAAATCCCAAGACGGATGCGTGTGATTTGAAACCAAAATGTACAGTTCTATCTTGATTGAATCACAGTAAATTTGTTCTTTCATTTTCGATGCGTGGATGTGTTTGGGTTTCTGGAATTTTTGAAAAAAAAAAATTGTTCGTTCACACAGTTTTCAATTTCATTTGACTATAATAGCACATAGATTGCATCGCAAAGTCCCCATTCAAAGTGTGGTTGTTTACAAAAAAAAAAAAAAACACAAATGATCGAAGTTAAATTTCATCTGATTATTTTTCTTATTTCCTTCGTTAGTAGTTGTTGTTGTTGTTTTTTTTTTTCGTTGTGTCATTTTCGTTCATCGTGAAAATGTTTGTATATTTGAATTATGGCCGACATGTGAGAGAATGTGCCTTCAAAAATATCAACTAATTAATATTTGAATGAAACATTGAAAATGACAAGAAACAAAAACGAATTGCTCATTCACTCTCTTTCTCACTCAAACACTTTCAACTTTTGTTTGATGCAGTTGTTGATGTTCGATCGTAATGAGGCTCATATTTTGTTTGGTTTTTTTTTCTTCATTTCGAGTGGTGTTTGTGTGCTATGCATACGAAACGTGAAAAATTGATGAAAAATAATGTGACATTTTGAGTGCGGTACCACGGGACTTTGTCATCCACTTGAAGCGAGACATTCGTTCGAGCCAGTGTCGGTGTCGGTCTCTTTTCTCTCTAATGTGTAGTGTTTGTGTGTGTGTTTTGAGTCCCTATTTTAAATTGAACATGTTCCGTTTTTGGTTTTTTTTTTTATTAAAATAAATAACGTGTTATCTAAAATGTCTTTGATTTCGATCGTTTGTTGATAGACGATTTGAAAAAGCAAGCACTCAATTATTTCTCGTTTTCATTCTCGTTTCTTACTTTTCGAGTGTTCCATTTTCAACTGCATCACAATTATAGCATTCCAACATACAACAAAGTGAAACGAAGCAGTATTTGATTTATTCTTGACATTAGTATGGTAATTTGAACGCTTTTTTTCTCTCTTTTCGTTCTTTTTGAGTGGAGAAGAAAAAAAAACCGGGGGAAAAAAATCATTCGACCAATACTTCCAGCATCTTTTGTTGCAACATATCCGACAACAGAAATACACAAAACTATGTTAAATGCTCAAACGTTTGCCAGATTCTTGGCGTTTTGAATTTTAAATTGCCACCAGAACCACATAATTCCATAATAATGCCACAGATTCTAATTAGAAATAACAATAACAATAACGATTTCGAGTTTATCTCATTTGACCCAATGAATGCGTTTGGTTTTTGAGTTTACCAATTGTTTGAAACAAACACCAAATGGATCGGAACCGAACCGAAAATAACATAGAGAAAAAAAAAACAGAACAAAACAAAACAGAAAACAAGATCACATCGTATGAGACGATTGAACCGGCCTCAACTGAAAATGAACATCGTCAATAAAATAATTAGGGAAAGTCATAAAAATATTATGCCTTTTATCGCTGTCGATTGCAACACACAATCACATATCACACTGCTCTTAAAATGATCGATCTCTTCTTGGAATTTCTTTATTTGGCGTTCATTCGCTCTTGCTTTTTCTTGTGATACGATTTACGCAGCCACATTGTATAATTAACTGTTTCATTTGGTCTGCATTATTAAATTTCGGATGCATTCATAACGTTTCGTTTTAACTTCACAATACCAAATTATCATATTGAAAGCGATTACAATGGATTTCGAATCAATATGAGAAATAAAACGATAGAGAAAAAAAGAAGTGAAGTGACAAAACTTCTTTAACGTTTTTTTTTTCTTTTCGTTCCGTCGATATTATTCATCGAATTCTTATAATCGAACGTCAATGGCTTTAAGTTTGCTATGCTTTGTATTACACATTGCGTATTACACTCTGGCTGGCGCAATGCTTCACATCATTTTCATCATCGTAGTCGGGGCAGAAAACGCTTGAAACGACACAAAACCCAATTCATTTGTATAAATATTGCATTCGGAAGTAAAACATTTTGAGCAAGCATATTATATACAAATAAGCATATGAATAGACGAAGAAAGGTTTTCCTTTCAATTTAACCATCTATCGGATGTTTACATTATTTGTGCTGATGTGCTTATGAAAGATGCAGTAACACACACGCATACACACACACATATGATACACTAAAGAAATTAGAATGAGTATTTTTTTCAAGTGAGTGATTTGAATGGAGATGTTGGAAGCAAACACATCAAACATACCGGAGTGCCAACAAGCAAGTAGTTTTTATTTTTTTTATTTTTTTTTTACTTTCAATGGCAAAATGTTGTTGAACATTTGAATTTGGCATCCGATCTGGCAAGAAGCAGAACGACAGTATGAGAACGAATGAATTGAGTGTATTGCAAAAGCAGCAAACTTAGACTTAGTAATTTTGTAGGTAAAGATGACATGGCGTTGCACGAGAATGTCAAGTAAAAAACGGGCATTTCTCTCATTTTGTATGAGGCATGAATTTCGATTTTGTCGCACGTACCATTTACATTCCGTTTCGTATGTCACACACAATATATATTGCGCCCAATCAAAGTGTGAAAAACGATCCATAATACTGGCGCACGCTCGCTCACTCGTTGGTTTGCTCGTATTGCTCGGCACAAATCGACGCTCTTTCGCGCAATATTTTTCATATTTTATTGTTGCTGTTGCTGTTGTCTTTTTCATTCCAGTTTGCGCGTTAGACGTTGGCCTGGTGCCTGCCCTAGTGAACAGAACACAGAATTCTTTTCTCTTCATGCAATTTTACCTTCACCATTTATTGATATTACCATGGTACGTTAGGCCTCACCCTCGTACCCCCAGATCAAATGTGCTCTGAAATTGCCATTCGGTTGCATCTTATAAATGCCTACCGATATTGCTCGTATTACAAACACGTACTCGAAAATTTCATGCATTATTCACCGGAGTGCTGTGCTTTTTTTGTTGCTCTCATCTTCTGTTCGGCAATGGATATAATAAAAATTTGTTGAATGCAATTCGTCGGAATCACGTCGAACTTTCGAAGAATATGAATTTCAAGCAAACGAAGTAAACAAACTGACATATCGATGTAAGATGAGAAAAAGGAGTGAGTGAGTGAGTGAGAGAGAGAGAGAGACAATGATTCTACTATCATAAGAATAACAATAATCATAATAATATATTGAATGTTGCACGAGAATAAAGAATACATAGGCCAAATTGGCGATGGGAGCCACGGCAACCATGGTATACAAAAGGCCGTTAGATCGGAAATGCGATAGCAAAATAAAGTGAAAGACTTTGTGTTTTAATGTATTCACGTGGAGTAACTGAGAGCTATTTGTGCACATCACCTGATCATAGGCCATAGATGTTAGTCGACTGCAGAGATGAAGAGCAAGAGAGGCAGAGTGAAAGAGACACACAACAACAACAAAAAATGCTCTGGAACAAACGAATTGAATTTGAGCTCATATCAAAAAGTAGTGACACAAACTCACCAACAAACATTATTGTCACAACAGATCGGTGGGATTGAGTTGAAAAAAAAAATGTCTGGATTCGTTGGGACTAGCTGATTTTATGTGTGTTGTTAATATCATGTCAGTGAATTCGAAACCAATATTATATCATTGGAAATGGAGCCATTCGGAAAAGTGTTATTGATTAATCAAACAAACAACCAACTAAAGCCATGCCAAGTCACAAATATATGTTGAACGCTTTTTTTTGTTGGAAAAATAAATGGCCAAACTAAGTATCAGATTCGCGTTCACATTCGAGAGCCGAGAGAGTTTATCAAATGAACTTGCTCAGCAAAAGGCATCTATGAAAATGAATGTGTTTTCGTGTATGTGTGTTTGTGTGGCTGCTGCGATTGAATATCAAGGATCGTCATGCGATGATGGCAATCACACGTATGCTTTCTATTTCGTTCTGGTTATTTTTTTTCTAGTTTTTGTCAATTTCATTCACTTGAACACTTTCTGTCGCATCGCAACGCAGAACAAATAACAAACAAAATAAAAACCACACTCATACACACACACGTACAGTTTTTCAGAAAATCATCTCGCGCAACGTAATCAAATTGATATTGCAACGGTTTGTATTTGTTATTGATGTCATTGTCGGCGTTGCTATTGAAGAGTCACATATTGATTGGAAATTATGTCATCTTCACGCTCGTTCATGTGTATGGCTTTGCCGCACGAAATTCACATCATTGTGTTTCCGTTGTCATTCCTTCCCCCGAAACACACTTATAAGACACATACGCACACACACCATACGAAAATCGCATGCCATAGCAGCATTTGAGAAGCATCACATGCGTGTGTGTGAGCGTGTGAGCGCGGGGCGCGCAAATGTTTATAAAGAAAACATTGTCATTTTATACCGGTGCGAATATCTTCAATCTATTAGCTATCGCTAACGATTTTGATTACATTCCTATGGCGCATTCAAGAAGGTAGTGGATTTTTATATGGCTTAAGTTTGGCTTCCCTTCTTCCATTTGATACTGTTGCTTCTCGTGTTGTTGTTGTTTTTTTTCATGGCGTTGCCATTTTGCAACGAGGCATAATAATAAAAAAAAAAATAAGAACGAAATCAGAGCAATACATCAGCAATGAAACGAAGACTAAATTGCTCAAAACAAAGTATATTGAATTCTTCAAAAGTATCGAGAAATACCGTTCACGTTTGCGAGTGTGGCGGGCGCACACGGCCCACCAATTTCTTGGCATAGCATGTTGATTTTGATGCAGTAGTTCTGATAAATTACAATAAACACACCGTTTGGTACGACGTCGACACAACACACACTACTTTGGCCATATTATTTATTATGGAAATTGTTCGTCATTTCTTTAGACTATTCCCTATATTGTCTGTGTGCTATTTGGTTGTGCAACATAGCAATGCCATTATCGAAGGTTGATGTCTTTATTGAGACAGGAAGAACATATACCGGGGCCATAATTTATGTCGGTGTGAAGTGTCGATCCGATGAATTTTCGTATCGGTATGGTGCTGGTGTTTGGGTTGTTGTTGCTGTTGAATTGAAGAGGCGAAAGATGTGAACGAGACGGCGGCACGTGTATAATTGTGTTAAACATTTTATTAGATATTACTTTATTGGGTTGAAATGATATGCAGATGAGTTTGGTTTTGAATCCATCAGGATGAATGTGTGATAACCGGATAAATTGTATGCATATAAATGATAAATCGAATGACCATTGTCTGTCACTTCTGTACTACACTGAATTTTGATTCATTTTGGAAGTCGGTTTTGTCACAGCCCGTCTTTCTTCGTTGGTTTGTGGCATCACGAAAAATGAGATTCAAAAATTGATGTCAACTTGAATGTAGAAAAGTGTTGGCTCCTTTTATTTTAAATCGAATTTGTCCAGCTGTGCTTTCACGGCGATTTGTTGCTTATGAATGACAATAATTGCGGTGAAGTCATTGTTATATGCTTTGAGTCAGGTGAATTGGAGCTATGGAACTATATGGAAATCATCTGTATTCAAACTGGACCGGTTAACAATAGGCACATCCTTAGCTATCATATTTTCCTGGGCTTCTTTCTATCTCTTTCTTTCTTTCTTTCCATTCAATTCAATTCACCAACTTGGTCTCATTCCGTCTAATTTATGTGTTTCTATTGTGTTGAAATACTATAGCATAAGATTTGTATTTTTCTTTTTCGTTTCTATATATTTTTTGTGTGTATGTGAGTCTTCGTATTAAAATGGCTGAAGCACTTTCCAAACTATTTTGGGTGCGGTGTACATTAGTTCACTGTGTTTTTGTGTCTAATTTATTTTCTACTTCAAACAAAAAGGAATTTATTTGTTCGGACCACGAGATTGAGATTTGTGTATATCGTTATTGTAATAACCTTCTTTTTTTTAAATATGTTGAGCAGAGGCTCAGTTCCACGGTGTATCCACCCATTACGGACAGCGGACACTCTATACACACATAATAATTTCAGTCCTTTTTCCCAATTCAAAATAATTGACTGGTGCAAAGTGTCATATTCAGTCGGTCTGATGTAGCCGATATTTTTTTGTTGTTTGTTTTTGTTTTTGTTTTTGCTTTGGTGATGTCTTCACTGATTAAGAGCACAATGGGATTCAGGCATTTATGACACCAACACATTTCTTTCTACGGTTTCGAATTGAATGGAAAGGGTTTGTCCATGTGCTGTACTTGTATGTATGCTCATATTCCTTAATCCTCAGCGTACACTTCGGCCATACTTGACCTTCTCACCATGAAATTGGTACATTTTATATAGATGATTATGTTTCGATAAAATTTATCATTCTCGTTTATTGTTAGCTCTATTCGCTTTGTTCGAGCAGCAGTTCCAAATTAATCGAAATATTTTTATAAATTGGTTCTTCGAAATGTATTAATAAATAACACACTTTTCAGAAGGGGGGGAGAAAAGGCAACAACAACATCAGTCAGAGAAATATCGTTACAACAACAACAGCAGCAACCAACTCATGAAAAAATCGAACCAGTTTTTCTATCTTGGAATAAGATCAGTATTTAACACGGCCACGCTAAAGTCAATTTTGAACGGCATGATTGCTGTCCGGTGTGTGTATGGTTTGTGTGTTAAGTATCAACTTTCTTGCGTTTATACGGTTTTTAGTTCATTTGATTGCTCATCGATCACTGCAACAAACGCAACATTCTCCCAATAAAATCGCAATTTTGTAAAGCAATAATTAATAATTGGTTTCCTAATCGCATATATAAACAGCTCGCACGCATTGCACAACGGTAATTGATGGTGAAACTCCATGTCCATACGAATAAATTTTGTTATAGTTCATAATGATGACAAACGAATGCGAACACATAGTGCGGCATGGTACGGCTGATCACATAGACCAACACATTCAAAATACATGCACACAAAGTAATCTAATTATGAATTAATAAAACCATTGCACATTGCGACTAACTGTGTGCATCCGTTTTTATCTCTCTTTCATCTTGTCGTCATACAATGTTTTTTTTATGTTATGAGTTTTTATTCGATACAAAAGAACATTCAACACACAGCAGTTGTCTCACAGCCGGTTCATAACATTTCCAGCGAATAAATTATCAAATTTCAAAAATAGACTCATTTTTTTATGAATTCTTCTTATAAATGGCAGAAATAAAAAGAGGTTAATAATAAAAAACGTTCACTTTGAATAACAAAAAAAAAAAAAAAAAAAAAACGTAATGCAGAGAGAACGGCAAAGACGCGATATGATCGTTAAAAAAAAGTTGAATATTTATTCAAAAACATATCAGTCGTCTTCATTTTCACCTTTTTCACATTATCATTAATTAGTCAATTAATTGTGTTATAAGGTTTTATGTACTATCTCTATTCTATCCGTGATATTGAAATATGTCTTTCGTTCGAAATTGTGCTTCATTGTCTGCTAGATTTGTGTGTGTGTGTGTGTTGTTTTTTTTCGCCCCAAAAAAACCGTAATACAAACTACCTTGAACATTGTGACATTAGTTTTCATATGAGTTTTATTTGACTAATTTTCGTTTTTGTTAACGTTCAGCTTACAAGTGGGCTTACATTTTATGATGTGAATTTTTTTTTAAAACAATCACTGTGTCTGTTTTTTTCTTCTAGAATTCATTGTGTTGGTTTTTTTCGCTATTTAGTTTATCATTTTTCTCTTTCACTACAATGACCGATTCACCGACAACGACCAACTTCAAGACATTCCATTAATAGTTCGTAATTCGAAAAATTTAATTGATTTGCACACACAACACAACACAACCAATAACCATGATAAATGACACAGCAATGAATTCCATTCATTAATATCCATGTGTTTGTGGAAATTTTGTGCCGGTATTCCTATTAACACGTTGCAAAGCGTGAACCAATCAAGTAAAATCGTGGAATTTTCACATCGTTCAGACTCTATCTGGGAATTACTGCACTGAGCATTTACCGTGGTTGCGTTTCGATCGATCTGTTTCGTTCTCATCGCAACAACAATGGAGAAAACATTTTTGGTAATCATGCATAAAATATTTGAAGTGAAACTCATTAAATCATCATTTATCTTAATGTTCAGATCGATTCGTTTGATCATCGGACACGAAACATACATCCGAACTCACACACACACACACACACCGTGCGGCATGGCATGATGCATATAAGCACGATGGTATTTTGTATTTCAATTTTGGGTACTCGAAACATGTAAAATTGTAATACTTCGTTTGCCCGTTTGCAACGCAATGGGCCAGCACCAAAAATTATTGGAATTTTTGAATTGGGATCCCATCGGATTTTATCCATTCGATCAGATCAGATCAGATTAAGCGCACTTTTATGACAATTATATAATATTTACTACGGTAAACGCACCGAAAAATCCTATCTTTGCCACCCCAAAAAGAACCAGAGAAAAACTTTGTTTTCATTTTCCACAACCCAACTACCGGTTATTCGTTTAATGATATTCGTCATATAATTAACTTTTAAGCCAAATTCTAAGCCTTTGGAATACAATTTCTATAGCTCGTGTCTCTTTGGGATGTTTTCCACTGTTTTTTTTTTTTTTTGTTGGTTTTCTCTCCATATCGCTCTTTCTCTTATGCACTTCAAAAAAAGCCACCGAATATCGGAACGGTATTAATATTGATTGAAACTTGAGCGTTTAGATGTCAACACGAAAGTCCACTAATTTGGCCACTTTCAATCACTCCCATACACAAGATACCGTTTATGAAGCCCGGCAAAAAGCCACAGATTCGAGCTCGATTTTTGAATACAAAAACACCTCATCCCACGAAAGTGAATATAATTTTAGAATAAACATATTAATCATGCCGTGCGTCTTGTTGTGTTCACCTAGCGTATACATTGGTCAATTAATGTTGTTGGTTGAGGTCGAATAGTTTCATAAATTTATCTATAAATATGAGTACTTGGTGTATGACATTGAGAATCTTCCGTAACTAATATCTGTTGATGAGCAACTGAAAATAGTGAAACAAAAAGGGCTGGAAATAAATTCAAAATCATGAACCGTTCAGTGAAATACATATTGTGTGTATGTGACTGAAAAATGAATGAATGGACTTTAATTGGTATTGAGATATTCATTCCAAACGCTCTTTGTTTCTTCATTTGTTTCTTTTTCTCCCTTAAAATCTATCGAATATTGTTCAATAAATGGAACAATCATCATTTTGTAATTAAATCAAATTAAATAACCATTTTCTCAGAAGGATTTATGAATTCGATTTCATCACAATGAAAAACAAAAAGAAATTGAATTAAATTCATCATGCCAAAATGATTTTGTCGCCTCATCCAATTTTACGTTCACTTTAATTTATTCACTCGTTCAAAATTCGTTTAATCAAGATTTAACCCAAAATGCAATTGATTGCTACACTGTACAGTTTTACGCATTCACACAAATTAAGCCTTGAAATACTCCCGGTAAAATTCATTGTTCAATGAGCAAATAAAAATTAAAATCGAATTACGATTTCGGTGTTCGGTATTTACGTGACGGCAACACGTGGCGACATCACAACCAAGATCATTCTTTGTCACCGAGTTCTCGGTTTCCACTGAAATTAACTGTAGCGACCCAAAACTGAATGGTTTATTATGATTTCACTTCATCTTGCATGTCATTACTTCACTTTTTTTTTTGACACAGTGTTAGCAAGCGTTAAACTTTTGTAGCTAAGGTAAGGCAGTAAGTTTCCATTTTCCTTAGTATGCTAAGATTTGAATAAATTAAATTTTCATAAGCAAAAAAAAGAAGAAAAATGGAGGGAGAACAGAGAGAAAAAGACAGAGAAGAAAAAAAAACAGCTGAAATGAATTTAATTCTTAAGCTAATTTCATGGATAATTTTGAAGTGCATGACATGTAAGTTGACATATTTTTACCTTACTTTTCTTTTCTTGTTATCGTACTGTTCTCACTCCTTCTCTATGTATTTTTCAATTGAAAAAGAAAAAAAAGTAGAAATTTCAGCCATGGATTTTGAAATTGGTATGAGGCACACTCATTCCATCGCACATTCATGTCGGACAAAATTTTGTTCACGAACTTTTATGTTTCGATTTTTCTTCGGTTTCGATCGCCCCTGCTGGCTTTCTATTTGGGGTTCGTGTGTCGGGGTCACAAAAAACATTGTGATGGAATCCAACAACCGCTCTGCTCTTTGTCATAAATATAAAATATTATGTTTTTATTGCCGTCTACACGCACATTTGGTGTGTGTATTGTCGTTGTTGCTGCCACCGTTGCTGTTGCTGTTCGCTATTGTTTGGTTGTTGCTTTTTATCCCCATCAGCTTATGCATTGACTTGTTTTTCTATTTCGCGGTTTGGATAATCCCATTCAAACAATGGCAAAGCACATGAACAATAATGTTCAGCGAGCAAGGATTAGGCAAATCAGAGATTTTATTACGTTGCCAATGTAATTGGTGTTGAATGTTGGCTCATTGAATTTGTGTGTGTGTGTGTGTATGTGTGTTTTTGTTGTTGTTGCTGCTGTTAAAGTTTGGCTAATCATGTCTCTTCTTCGTCTGAGAAACCGTGAAGAAAATTGGAGGTGGTAGGACCATCAGAAGGACAGAACGAGCAAATGAACAACAACAAAACAGTCCAACAGTCAGTAACTGTTGTTGCGGCGGGTGGTATTGTGAGGCATGCAATGAGAATCGAGCAAAACAAGCGTACACACAACAAGAAATATTATATTTATGAATAATTCGATATATTAAAATGTGTTGATTGGTGCTCCAATCAGATGCCATAATTTATAGTTGACACGAACACGGAATTAGTAGAGGAAATTATTTTGAGCTGTGTTTTGTTTTCGTTTTTGCTTGTGCACATTCGACGTCTCGCTCTTCTTCACCTTTTTTTCTCACTTGATTTTCCTCACACTTTTTCAATTTTGATGATTTTTTTTGCTTCCTCATTCCCTTCGTTGTTGTTGTTGTTGTTGTTGTTTTGTTCACAGCTTCCTAAAATGTTTGCCTTGAGCATAATAAATTTTATCGAAACAAAGTCGAGTCCACTTGCGAAAATTAACATTGAAAACTTAAGTTTAGCTCTTGTTCTTGTTTTATATCTCTTTATTTTGCATGCATTTAGATGGCTGAGCGATTTATTTGACTTTAATGTTTGGGCTTGAATTTGCCTCTTTCTCTCTCTCTCTCTCTCTCTCTCTCTCTCTTTTTTTTTTTCTCGCTGTACACTGTTCAAGAGTTTTGCTCGGAAATTTTGCTGCCATTTCAGTAGTTACATGTCTGTATATGCTGTATGCGTTTGAATATACCAAGGAAAACTGAAGTTGTTCTTGCATTTAAAACTGATTGCATTACAAAATCCCAAAATAATCATAAAAAGAAGGCAAAGCAACAAGACAAACAACAGAAACGTAGTAATGGGCTTCGAAGCAGCAACGGCAACCGTTGAGTGGAAATTATGCAAAGTGTAAGTATTAAGTGTGTATAATGTACATTGGCAGCGAAAGAGCACGCAATCTACTTAAAACAAGTTACATCCCTGTTTGCCTGTGTCTTAAAGAAGTACAGTGTCGGTGGAATGAACGAAAATATAAAAAAAGAAAATGAGTATGAAGAGAATAAAACGGGACGATCCAAGCAAGAGAGTAAGGCCGAGAAGCGAAGCCGAGTGCTCGAGTGCAAAAGAGAACGATTGAATGGGAAAATAATGAAAGACCTTGATAAAGTGAAATGCAGAGCGAGAAAGAATGAGAGAAATGGCATAGAGAACTTGCGCGCCAAGCAATGGATCCGAGTACTTTACTACTACAACTATTACTGCATACTTTAATTTACAGTCAGTTGTTTCATTTTTTTTTTTTATTTCTAGTCCTCATTCTCATTCTGAAGTGATTCATTGATGTGAAAAATCATGGAAAAAGTGTATGCTGTGCAGAAAACCAACTTTATCCGCATTTCAAAGATCCGTTTTTAATTTTATCCACGATTTTCATACTGACACAAATTACAAAAACCATGAGCAAATGTACCAATGAATTTAAAAAAAACCGCAGCCAAATTGAACACACAAAAAAAGAACAACCGAAAACCACTCCAAAATCTTCAAAAATGAAAGAAGTTACGAAAAAAAATGAAGCCAATAGACTTGTTTTGGGATTGTGATGTATTATGGTTGATTCATAGAAGCCGAAATATGGTTGATGTAATGCAAATTGATTTGAGTTGTCTCGTTTCTTTCGTGGAGTTGCCTTCATTTCGTAAACATTGTTGATTGTGAATGGTATTTTGCATTGTTGTCTGCATAAGACATCCTAATGAACATTATCAACCCTTTGTCTTGCCACGTGCAACGATCACTTTTTGATAAAACATTAAAAATGTGTGAAAATATGTAAATGCACAATATTTATGCAGCGCTGAGCTTATACAGACGAACTAACAAGATGCAACAACAACAGAACAGCAATAACAAATGTTTCAATTAAAACTTTATGTACAGATGCAGTGAAATAATTATGACGAGGTTGAATCGAAGTTGCACGCGATGCAAATTGCCGGAATGAAGCAGTCTATTCGCGTGAATTAGTGCTGTTTGCCATTTTTGGTTGTTGTTGTTTTATTTGAAATGTGTTCACGTTCGCATTTGCACTTGTGAATCAAAATACTATGCCAAATAGTTCAGGTATCTAATTGGCCGTTCGATAATAGCATTTACTTTCACGGTGCATTCGAAAAAAAAGATGTGTCGGAGAGAGTGAGACACCGAACGAGAGAGGAATTGATATAATTTGAGCCCATCTTTTAAATTGGTGGGTAACTTTTTCCGAAAAGAAAAAACAACAAACTACAACAACAAAATGAAAACATTAACATCGAAAATTTCGAAAATGTAAAACACTGAAAAAGGGCAAACATCATTAAATTTCATGTTTTACCCACGTGCAACAACAGCGTATACAACATCGTATACAAAATGATAATGGCTATTTCAGCTATAATTTATATCGATTTTGGAAAATTGAATACATTTTTTAATGTGCTCGACAAATAGAGGGAGGAAGAGAGCGCTCATGCAAAATACACACACACACACACACAAAATCAGTTTACCATTTTGAAACAAATAAATTATTTTTAAGCGCGATCCATTTAAAGGGCAATAAGCATTTAGAATCAAATATAAACGATGCCTCAAATAAACGGCCGTTTTTGCGTTTGACTTGACTGGTGTATAATCGCTTTTACTGTTGCTCGGCATGCCAACGGGCAACAGAGACAATCGTGACAACTGTGACAACTGTGACAGACCGATCAAAGACGAAGAGCACGCACACACACATTAACAATCATTTGTTATAGTGGGCTAGTAGTTTTTCATAGCATCGTTTCCATCTTCATTTTTCATTTTGTATGTTTTAATCAATTTAAATGGCTTATAACAATTTTAGTGCCACATTATGCCAAAACGAAATGCAAAACAACATTTTTTTTTCTTCATATACTTGTATATATTGTGTTGTGTGTTCTCCATAAGAATTCGAGAGAAAAAAAATAAGAAGAAAAAAAGACACAAATTTGAAGTCGTTATGACAACAACGGCACAGAAATTACTCAGCTTTTGTGTGCCTAACCTACCTTCACCAATTTCCGATTCTCGAATATAATACGAAATTTTTTTGATTAATTTATATTATTTACTCATTCAAAAGAAGCATCAAAACAACATGAAAACGACTACGATGACTTAAAGAAAAAAAAATATCTCGTTTGCTAATCCGATGTGTTTTATATGCTTGAATCGTGAGTTGTGCGTTTTGTTAAACAAATGACGAAGAGTAGCTGCAGCTACAACCATGGACCATGGTTGAAAACAATCAAAATAGCCAATCAAAATAATGCCAAAAAAAGAGATACGATTCAAAGAGCGGATCGGATTGGTTTGTTGTTGCTGTTTCTTTTCGGGTTTTTTTTCTCTCGCTTAAATCGACATCGGTAGTGATGATTATTTCATTAATACTACTATTATGAGTCGTCGATATGCGACACATACGCATACGATTCGATTCTGGTTGATTTCAAGCTGAGAAAATTAAAAACCGGTTTGACCAACCAATCGCGTACTAGTGCGTTTGAATTCTTCTACTCTCATGCTGTTTGGTTGCCTGTTCTGAGTATTGGAGTTGGCTGCTGTGTGTTCAGCGTGAGAGTAATATATGCGTATGTGTGTGTTTGTGTGTGAATGCAAATTTCCAAATAAAAACGAAAACAGAAACAGAAATACCATAAAATAATTGATTATGTCATAAAATTTCAGGTATTCCGTACATTTTGCGTTCACTTTACCGTATCGGCGTGTATCGGGTGCGCGCACATCAGCCTGATTGTCTCATCTGCTTTGTAGCTGTAAGTCGATGCCATTTTATCTAAAAAAGCTTATCAACTGTTTCTTTTTTTTCTTTATATCGAATAAAAAAATCAAATTTATTGCCCCATAAAAAGCGACGCACAATATTCACTTGTACGAATGATTCCATTGACGTTCACCAGTTCGTTAGTTCATTTATTAATGTTTTTTTTTTATTCTTCATCTTTTGCCATCGACTTTTTCATTTGGTATATTTGTATTTTATTTCATCTTCTTACGAGTGCTGGTTTTCTTTTTCGTTGTTGTTGTCGTCTCTGTTCTGTGTTCATCTGCAATTTGGTTTGGCATGGTTGGGTTTGGTTTGGTCTGCACATTAAAATATCGCATACTGTCTATGTTCACAGTGGTCCAATTGTTGTTTGCATTAAATTAATTGAAATATTTCCGGTTCGAACGCAAAAATCCAGCCGGTTAACTTTTGAGTTGGCATAATTAATTTTTCTTCGGAACAGTATAATACAGACTGTTTCTCTGACGTGCCACTCTAGCGCTCGGGTTATCTTTACAGTATTTTATTTGAGGGAGTTTGTTAACAAAAAAAAGAGAGATAACCAAGATATTGACATCAACGATGGAATATGTCGTTGTTACAATGGAATCGCTTCTAAATAGAGAGTTTCCAAAAACAAAACAAAAAAACACTTCATCCAACAGATCCACAGCTTAACATTGTGCTTCGAATATGCACAGCACAAACAGACACACTCTTTCTCCTCACTCTCATTCAATGGTTTCATCATGCGTCAACATATGGCAAATGCCGACATTCTGCTTAAAAACATTGTCCACAGTTGGAAACAAACAAAAGGAAGAGTGAGAGAATCGCCAGAGCAGCAACCGGAGGCGCATAAAAATAAACGCTCTGCTTAAATTAAAATGACATATTCGTCCCCGTTGAAAGCGATATTTGCTGCAAGATTTCTCTCTTTTCCAGTTACAGTGTTGCTGAAGCAATAAAAGTATAATATCCATATTTTTGTTGTTGTTTTTGTTATTGTTTTTGCTTTGTGTGTGTGTGTGTGTGTGTGTGTCGTTCGTATGTCCGTTCGTTGGTGTTCCTTTTTGTTGCTCAAATTGTCGTCCGGCACAGTTTTCACTTCTCACTTACAGCTCTCGGGCTTTGACTGACTTTGGATGTGTTTTTTTTCGTTGTTGTTTCTGCAATGTGTTTTGCTTATTGTGTGAATGTATATGTTTGTGTATCATGTTAGCCTAGAAAACGGATATAGAAACACAACATCCACTTATTTACGAAAATCGTAAAACATATGCAAACTCTTCGCCCATTCGTTCGACCGAAACTAAAGGGATAGCAAAGAGACTAACAAAATATGAGAATAAAAGCGAAATCACAATTTTTCCACTCGACTTATTTAATGGCTCGAAAGAAGACGAAAAAAAAATTGAAGCAACAAAACGAACAACAGTTCTTTGGAACAGAATGGAGTGAAAAAAAAACGCAAACATACAGGACGAGAAATAGAGCTAGAAAAATAAGGCATTTGAGGACGGAGGACTAGACGAAAAAAGAAACCAACAGCACACCAGCAATAACAACAAGAACTCCGAAGGAGCCTCATAAACGAATTCAACAAGATTGTTTTGATCCATCCGCACTATTGTTCTCGCTTTCACGATCGCTGGATGGAATGAAAAGGAGAAAAGAAAGTGTTGCCACAATGCACATGTTAAATCGATATTCAAGACACAATAACCAAAAAAAAAACGGTGTGTTCCCAATATTATTTTTCTTTTTCATTTTTATTTATTTTTTTTTGCCCGTTCGACTGGCTCATTTCAGCAAAAATATAAATATCACAACGATAACTACATTTTACTGTCAACAATGCTAAAGGTTAGTATGATTGGTCTTGGAGAATGGAGCCAAGCACGTTTAAGACATTGAAACACTTTTGGACCGAAATTGGAATAAGAAAAATGAATCGTACACACGCACACACACACACACAAACGAACTTCTGCAGAGGAATGTAAAGAGACGCCAAAATCGATTTTACCTCTGGCTTTTCAATTGTTCCCTTTAACCAAGATGAAAAATATCTTTGATATAACGTCAAACATATTCATAGAAGCATTGCATTGAAACGGCATAATCGAAATGAAACCAAAGTTTAAAAGGTATTGAAAACTAATAACACTGATTTTGTTTATTTTGATCGTTGCTCGCCTCCTCCAAAGCACTCACACATTTTAAATGAATCCACTCAAGAAAATCGACGAATATGGCACACAATTGGATCAAATGGGGTCGTGCACATTATTTGATTTTTTTTTTCTTCTGCATTTTTTTTTCGTTGGTTCGTTATTTTATTTTTGGTTTGGCACATTGGATTTTGGCACAAAATGTGGAATAGGTGAAATTTCATTCAATATTTTTCGTAAATCGGTCACGAAAAATGTCGTTGTGCACCCGACCGTTGATGTGTGGATTGTGTATTTATTGGCCTTTATTTCGTTGTTTGATTCCGAGTCAATCACATCCCCTTTTGTATGTGTTTTTGTATTATATCGTCGGACTGCTGCAAGCTCTGATAGAAATATGGTTGTTGATTTGAATTGTGAGTATAGCACTCAAACATATGGAAAACACAAATAATAATGAAACGAATACCATTGGCCAAGCACCAATCGAATGAATGTGTCGATTGATCGGAAAAATCGAAAATTGGCTTTTCAAATTATCTGAAAGAGTTGTTAAGATGATATGATTTCGAAATAAAACAAAACCCCGAATCCCGAAACCCAAAGCATACGCACACAACTCAAAATACACACACACACACACACACACATATATATATATATATATATATATATATATATATATATATATATATATTTACCGCATAAAACATGTGCAGGCCGTAAAGAATCGAATAAAAATAAATATGTCAAAAGATAAAAACTCAAAAGGGTCAATTTTTAGTCGGTAACGTGGTGTTTGGTCGACGAAATATGCGAAACATGACAGGTTTCATCGTTGCTGTCAATCTTGAAATAAAAAGACAAAAAAAAACAAAAACGAGAGGAAAATAACCATCCAAATAAACCATGAAAACAGTCTATGGTATATACCATTCAAGGGAAACAAGTCAATGAAAAGTGAAATACGCACAAATCAACCGATGAAAAATAAATTGCAATAAAAATAAGATGAAAAATCGAAAGGGGAAGAGACGCCACACCAACAACAAAAAAACAACATAAAACACACACACACACAAAACAAACAATCAAGAAAAGTTGAAATGAAAACGAATCAAATCGAATGAAATCAAATTGATGCGCATGCAAAATATTGTGCAACCAAGTGGAAGGCATAACCTCGAGAAATTCGATAATGAAATTTTCGTTGTGCCTGTGTGTGTGTGAGCCGACGAAACGGTGACCGAACACCGAATAACGTCAATTGATTGACAACATTGTACAATTATTATTTGCCAGCGCATACGAATGCAATCTAAATTTTTCTTGGCCCATTGATCGGACATCATTTTGTCAATCAATCAAAAGGGCATTCAGAGAACAAACAACAACAACATCACTAAATAAAAAACCACTCACGACAAAAAAAAACACTCGACAAACCCAATTGATTTAAAATGATTGTATTCAATTGAAAGAGAGTTTGTGTCTCTTTTTATGCATATTTACTGGGTAGCTCAGTCCTTTTTTTTCGTCGGTGATATCACATCTGCATACTATTAAAAATCAATATAAACAAATAACCAATTGATGCATTTGAATTGCTAGAAAACGGGCCAATTTGTCGGGAAAATTATTAATGGCCACATGAATGAATGAGTTTCGTTTCGTTTTGGTTGCTGTGTGCGTGTGTGTGTGTGTGTGTGTGGGTGTCCTTCCATCAAAGTATCACAGTGTATGCGTTTTTCTGTATGTTTGTATCAATTCAATTAGATGTCTTATTGACCCGAAAATACATAAATCATACGGTATCGACATACCACAAATTCTGACGCTTCTCTCTTCCTCTCAGTCGTCCGTTTGCCCAACCGCTTTCAGATTCTAGTGCTGCTATGGCTGGTGATACTGAGACCGCCAATGTTAATGTCGTTTAGTCAACTATACTGACATCTGATCTACTGTTGTGATATGGCACGAATGCGCTATGTCTCCAGCTCGCATCCCTCTTGTCAATTGTAAAATGAGAGTGGAAATTCAGTTTTGAAAATTACCAGGGAAAAAAGGTCGGCGCTAAATTTTCTGTGTTGCAAATGCAAACGAAACGTGGTGGATATGAGTAGAAAATTGGGTAGGGTGAGCTGAAGCTGGAGCTGGAGCGTGAACGGGACGGGCGTTCGATAGACAAGCAAACAAGCGGCAAAGAGAGATCATTTGATGTGGAAACTGATAAAATTTATAGTTTTGGCATACATGATGTAGTCCAATACACTCATTCTCGATAAATATTCAAGCAGAAATTGATGCATGATATTCGGAAACCACGGCAAACGTATCGTTTAAATGATTCCATATACATAAATAATGTGCGCGTGTGATTTTTCATCGCCCGGCGTATTTGTCATACAAAATTAAGCCCACAAAAATCTATTGAATGGAATGAACAGACAATTGCAAAATTTATTATGCATAAATCTGTATCGCTTGCTGTCGACTTATATAAATTTCTATTGAATGCTGTGAGTGGTAGAGAGTGAGAGTGAGAGTGAGAGGGAGAGGGATAGAGCCAAGCCAACGAATGTGAAACTGATTTCGATTGCGATTGAACCGGTTGTCATGTGCAATACAGACTAAATGGATGAGATCGAAGCATTTTGAGTGCGATTCAGAGAGAGAATATTTGAAGCCATTTAGATCGTTACCAGGCTCAGAATGGCCAGAATGTGTGCGTTCGATAATTTCGGATAGACATGAATCGCTTGATGCGTTTAGCTTCGAGGCGCATTTGTCGAGTGCTATGACACATTGAATGTATATATATATATATATATATATATATATATATATATATATACATATATATATATATATATATATGTAGTTGTAGAGCAATGCTCTTAGATTGTGCGTGTGTATTCGTTTACATGTGCTACTGCATACTGTCTGAGTTTGAGCCAGAGTGCCTGAGATGCGAGAAAGGAATACAAGCTCTTCTGTTTGGATTATTGTGCTCCATAATGGAATCAATTTAGGATTCGAATTTGGGTTTCTGAAATATTAAATAACCGAATCCAATTGCTAAGTAGCATGCATTTCACTTTGTGTCTTTTCCTTTTCTTTATCAGTATTATTCGTAACTCGTTTCAGTGACACATTCTTATCTAGTTCATTGAGAAGCAAATGTAGAAGTCTAAATTGATCCATGCTATGGCCCCAGTGGTTTTAATAATGCACACACACACACACACACGCGCACGCACAATTCAATTGCATAAATCGACCCATTCAAATAGTTGACACGTGAATCAGAAAAATGTCTTCGATTCTGGTTTTTTTTTAAAACTTTTGTCAACATTTCTTCGAATTACATTTTACTTCATCAAATTTTCGGATTATCAACATTTCATTCAATTTTTATAATGTACTCAAATACGATTTAGAGTTAAAAATCTATCGCACATATCACAGAGATGAAGAAGAAGAAGAAGAAGAAGAAGAAGAAAAAACACACAGAGATTCAATTATCGCATGGGATATGGCCCATAAGAGCTGACTACAAAAGCTAAATAGGGCAGTTAATGTATACAAATTCCATCATTCAGTTGCTTATGTCACAATATTACAGCGGATTGTGCTACCCATAATAACCACACAAAAAAAAAATGTAAAGCATAATTCCAAAGTTTAATTCCATACAAATCATAGGATATCAATTTCAATGATGGTGACTGTGACGTGTTACAACAACATGAAAAGAACCCGACGGCAAATAGCATCAACATCATATCAAAAACTCTTGCTACATCAATGTTCTACTTTCGAAATAATTTCACATCTAGAACATAAGCCATCCAGTTTTAATAGCTAACAGAAAAATCGAATTAAAAAAGAAAAAACAGAGCTAAGAAAAACCATGAAATAAAATAAAAAACATGGAAAACTATCTGGTGGTAATGACATGAAAACGGTTTCAAAAGTATTTTCCCTCACATTTTAAATAAAAACCGATGGAAACGAAATGACATTAAATGCCGTTATCATTTTTAATATTTAATTCAATCACAAAGTTAAACAAAACAAATTATGATGCATTTGCTGCACGAGTTGAAGCACACATTTTATGTGTTTTGTTGTTCTCAAATAACAATTTTATGTGGGATTTTGTCATTGCTTTCTTTTGAGTTAATTTTTTTTTCTGCTCATTAAATAGTTTTTTTTACTTAATTTTTTTTGTGTCATAATTTTGTTTTATGAAGCCAGAAATTTCGTTAATTTCCATCGAAATAACACAAAATTAAAATGTGTTACCATATTGAAACGAAATTCCTCTTTAGCTTATTAGCGGGTTGTAAAATTCTAAATATACATACACTTGCATTCTATATTTGTACAGGCTTCACCACGTAGTTTTGTTGTTACAATCAGTTAATGTTTTTTTTTTTAATTCTCTCTTTCTCTAAAAAAACGATGTGTTTATGTTTCGGTTGTCACTTGTTTGAGTCAAAAATGTTATAACTGTATAATAATTTGGGACTTGTTTTCTTTTATCAAAATTTTTTTTTCTCTACTTTCAGATATCGAAAGCTATCACTCAGTGTTTCCCACTTCAAATATTTTTCACTTCATGAATTATTGAGCTCGATCATTCCCATTTACAGTTGGTAAGTTGATTTTATATCTCTTTTTTTTGGTTTCACATCAATTTTTCATAATTCTTAATGTTTATCGGCTGAATATGTTTTTTATCAGTTTCTTTTTTTTCTATAATTTAGTCATGCGAAATTGTAAAATCTTAGCACATTCAATCAATATGGAAAATCTATTGTCAAAACGTGACACAGAGCTGATTCATTAGAGTTTCCGATGAAAATATATGCATTTTTGACATCATACTATAAATTCACTGTCGATTGTATCGAGAGAAAAAATTCTCTCGTTTTTTTTTTTGGTTATCTCTTTTACTGGATAGTTTTTTTTTCGTTCGTTTTAAACATTCGTATCGTAATCCAGCTAGATTTGAGTTGTCTTTTCGATTTTATATTTCAACGGTCATTAAAAAACATCAATGAAGGAATAAATGACTTATGAAAATTTGCATTAATTCACTATTAATTTGGAAATCGATCGACAAAATTTAGCGATAATAGAAAAAAAATGCCGTTTTTATTTGTGTAATAATGATTTGGTATAAATTTTCGATGCAAATGTATCTTTCATTTCTCCGGCTATCTCTTGGCATTCACTTTGATTCACACTTAAGTTTCATTTTTCTTTTTTTTGGTGGTTTGTTAGTTGCTCTTCGATCTTTTTCTTTCTTAAAATCATTAGCGAATCAAAGGAGAATCGCAGCTATAAACAAGCACTTATTGGTGTTGACTGTGTGTTATCATTTGTCAAACAGGTATTTCACACACGACAAGTTTGATGCGTGTTTTTTGTTTTGTTTTTTCTTCCACGAATTTTGGTTTGAATTTCAAATAATTTGCACTGATTTAGACCGATCAATCGTTTCAGATCAAATTACTCTGTTCAATCAAATGTCAATCGGTCAGTTGACTCTATTCGATTAAGATTTGGCCAGTTAACACAAACGTGTTTCACAATGGGTCAATTTCACACTATTTTTCCAATTATATACACACACACGTATTATAGAACGCGTTGGCATTTCATTTCATACAACAAAATATCCATAAATTCGGTTTCAATGGAGTTACATTGTCAAATGTTGAAAAAACCATTTAACAATTGTTTAGTTCAAACGGTGGCCAAAACACGTGAATCAAACCAAAAATTCAGCGACAATGCGCGATGCGAGTATACAAACAAAAATAAGCCGCAAATTCACAAATAAAAAGCGCCTCGTCCATTAATTTATTCAAATGTTGATGACAAACCATTTGTTTGTTTTTATTTTCTCGAGAAAATCTTTTACTGTGATGACATTTGATAATTTATGCGATCGTCACAGCAAATGTAGCCGAAATTTGAAAGTCAAACAGCTTCAATGAACTGCAAAATCAAATCCCTGCACTTCAAATAAATTTTCACATCATTATTCTGTCCAATCTCACAAATAGAAAATGTATTCAAATATTTGGTTGTTTTAATCGACAACATGAATTTTCCGTATGGTATTTTTATTAATGTCACTTTATGAACGCATCAAAGAGAAAAAATGCAATAACTTTTTTCCCAAAAATATTTTAATGTTCTTGTCGTTTTGATTCTATTCTATTCCAGAACGACCGACTAAAATCGGTGTGCGAGTGTTTTTTTTTTTGTTTTCGTGTGTTGTTATTGTAGTTCTTCAAAACAACAACGTTTCGAACACCAAAAACGCGTCGAATACGATCGCGTTAAATGTTGTTTCTTTTCGTCCGTTCGCTCTTTCGTTCTATATGTGTTATAAACAAGCGAAGCGATAAAGCCACCGTTGTATTAGAAGTTCGCGCACATACTAAACTAGCGTAGTAAGAAAATGTTTCACGTTGCTACGACATTCGAATATTTTGTATAAGCCAGGCCTCGTTGTGATATCGCTCTCATCCATACCGGTGCCGACGGTTTTGAGTTGTAAAAGAGGCACCAACAACATTGAAAAAGGCAACACACCAATTCCAATAACAACAACAGGCAAAAACAACAGCACAACGGCAACATGCTTGTGGAAACCGATGCGCAGACACAAAAATATGAAAGAAACATACCAATGCCGTACGCACATCCAGCAGCAGCAGCAGCAGCATGCATTGTATATATTCTCATAACAGTGTTGACTCAACGCTGTACGAAACGTCTTGCGTGCCCCTCCAACACCAGTATGGTGAGTATTGATGTTGAACATAGTAGAGCAAAGCAAAGCAATGGCAAACCAAAGCCAGGCAAAACAAATCAACCGAACCGAATGCTCACTGATTGTAATGCCGCACTGAAATTTCACATCGCGTCTCCTTCGACGGCATTTCCCATTTTCCCGCATTCACTTTGGCTGGAGTTTATTGTTTTAGGCATTCCGTTGATGCAAATATCGTGAATTCATCACAATTGTTTTGTGTGTGTGTGTCTGTGTTAACGAAGAAAAAGACCCATTTTCAACTGAAATGCTTATTATTTTTGCTCATTATTCTGATTGCATTTTAAATAATCATTCATGTAAATTCAATGATAATCAGAACGTGATTTAGTGGGAGTAATATGGGTAAAATAGGGGCATTCATTCATCGTGTTTATCGTTCAAGCTGATGCATTTACTTGTTAATGAACAGTTTTGAGCAACGGATAAAAGGGGAACCAAAAATCGCACATGGTGAAAAAAAAACAAATGCTAATTGCCCAGAACATGCTTCCAAAATCTGGATTTCTTTTTGTTACTTCGGACTATACAATTCAATCTGTTACATTTGATAAATCTTTTAGTTTAATGCATGTTTGTTTTATTGAGTATTTTGCTGGTAGATTATAAAATTATTATGGGCTTTTAACAAACTTATGGAAGAAAAAAGAAAGAATATTAAATGAAGGGACGTATAACATTTGAGTCGTAAAATTATATGAAGGAAATTCCCAACAAATCGCTTTAAATGTGTACGCATTGCACATTGGTTGATGGGAAATCCAACAAAATTACATTTTGCATTCAGAATAATCATGTTCATGGACATTTTCTTTGTTTGTGTGTGTGTGAAATAATTTACTTCTCAGAATATTCAAAAAAATATTTTTTATTTTTTGTTCTTCCTCTTAGTGTTGCTTCGTTGTGATGAGAAAGTCTTATCGCGTTGAAATAAAATGAAGCCAATTCGTTAAAAAGTTTTTCAACGCCGCTGAACTAAACACACATATATTCGTTTTTTGTTGTTGTTGTAAACTCAAATAATGAGGAAAATAAACGTTTGAATTTGTTAAAAATCAAATAATCCAAACAAACAAAAAAATACCTAGACAATATAGGAAATTCATATCAAATGTTTGCCTATCAATTTGGATTTCATAAAACTTCAAGCGTCTTGATGTGACTAAGTGGATTTCAAAAGTCATCCGGAATCCACTTGATGCCGAAACGGAAAAATATATTGTGCAAAAGTGGAAAATATAGCGTGTGACACAGTGCTGGAGCACATGAAACACCAGCTGTGCCCATTCCGTTTGCCAATGTAATCAGGGGAAATCGGAAATTCATTCGTGGTAAATATGCGCAGTGAATGCGAAACGGTAACAGATCATAACGAACACACAACGGGGGCATTTGGAATTCGCATTTTTTTTTTGGTTACCATCAACCGGTTAGGCCGAATCTTAAAGCAGTTGTTTCTCTCCTTCTCACGATAAAAATTTAAATAGTTTTTATCGGTCGTAATTTAACAAAATGAACAAATTGCGAGATGTTTTTTTTTACATCAAAGAAATTAGTTACGTCACTTTTGATGATCGGCTCGCTGATTGTTTGTGAATTGTTTTTTTTTCTTCTTCTTCATCTTTCGATTGAATCGATTCGGTCATAAAAACACACTTTGCCAAATGACAACAACAACAACAAAAAACCATGTTCGGTTGTTATTTTTGTCTTTTACTCAGTGTGTCGAGAGTGCTTTGTGTGCGGCTCATCACGGTCAACAAGAACAAAAAAAAAACACGAAGAGATGAATTTCGTACTTTTTATCATATCATTTGGATTTTGTCGTCATCGAAACGAATCATAAAGGCAGTAGCGACAAGTGTTAATTTACTCAATGTTCCACACGGTTAAGATCAAATTCATATTGCTCCGTCACCATCATATCGCCATTTGAATACCATTTGATTGGATGGTCCGAAATTAAATGATATGGTTTCTTTTTAATTAAATGCAAACGCTTGACTTTGGTCGGGTGAGAAACAGAGATACATATACAAATGCGCAACAAAAGAAAATGACACAATGGCGAGAAGAAAGAGATTGCCGCCCGAAATGAATATGTATACATCGCTGCTGTTAACGACGTCACGGTTTTTTTTTGGTTCGTATCTTCATAATATTTCAAATAAAATAAAATTTACCAGAAAAAAAATCGCAAAACACATCGCGTAAAACTATAGCATTTCGAAGAAAAACAATCAACCGTTCTGAGAACAGAGTGGCAATTTTCAGACGACACATAATATTCTGTTGTGTGAATCGTTGCTGTGTGTGTCTCTCTCTCTCTCTCATTTTGGGCTGCATCGAATGACCTTTCGCAATAATTGCCCAGTCGAATGTCCGATCGAAGCCGTCACACAGTAAATTCAAGGGAAGCAATATTCTCTTTCTTTTGGTGAGATGGATCAAAGTCAATCGTATAGATTTAGATTGCTCTGATTGGGCAAATACTAATCATTATGCAGCTTCCAAAAAATGTACGCCGAATGAAATGTTATCAATCTGTCATAAAATCGATGTGTTGAAATACACTGAAAAAACTATTATTACAACATAGTAAGACAGCATAGGCCAGAAAGGTCATCCCTCGCTAGAAGGGATCTTTTTTCAAAATTCATAAAAAAAAAATTCCATATTCTTAGCATTTTGTTTCGCATGAATAAATTCGGTATGTATTCCAAGTAGCATTCAAATTACGATGGCTAAGCGATACAATAAGTGTATTGAAACAATACTACTTATTGATACAATATTTACCATATGTTAATGAAAACATTTGATTGACTATGTGGCTTTTAATTTTAGTCGATTTCAGTCGTTTAACAAGAACATTGATGGTGCTCTTTAGGTTTTCCAATGATTTCAAAAATTCACTTCATGTTATATTCATTGAATATGCGTGACAATAAATGTCATTATTTTGATTGAAGTCATTTCAAAGGCGATTGGTAGATGACGAATTTCTTGCCGCACACATTTGATAACCGAACGATGTGCGTTCGTTTGATTTGTTTGTTTTTGTTTCAGTGATGGTCAAGGCGGTTCATTTGCAGCATTGTGCGTAAGCACGCATAACAACATTCCTACCTCAAACTCACACTAAACAAAAACTAAAAATGGAAACATAAACGCAAATTGAAAACAAATGTTGTTATCGGTATGAAAACGGTGCGCTTTTTCATTAAAAGTAATTAAAGGTGATTTATTTGGGTGCTCGGTTGCGTTTGCTATCCTCGCAATCCAATTAATATCAAATCAAAATAGTATTAACAAATTGTAAACATAAACGGAATGGCTAAAGTATGTGTGAGTGTGTGTGTTTTTTTCTTCTCCCCCATTCAATCGAATTCGATAAGTGTATTAAGCCATACATGTATTGCCAAGTGGAAGTGTCACACATGTCTTTGCCAACAATTATGAAAGAAATAGTAGAAAAACATGTAAATGAGAATTCCGTCCAAAAGATAAAGCCCAAAGTAGCTGTTGACGTCCAGATTGTTCAAGCCGAATCCAATTGGAAATGCCAAGACCAGCCACATCTACTGCCACAACTTGAAAATTTAATTAACTAAATATGGATTTTTCTTTTCTATATCTAGATGCCAGAATGCAGAAGCGCATTAATTGTTGTTGTTTTCAACGTTGATGAATCAATTAAAAAATTAGCTGTGAATCGACCGCATCGAGATAAAAAAAAAACACAAAATATAAATAAACTTGCACCGGGACAAGCGGGCTGGTTGCATCGAAATGCGTGTGCACAAATACGCACACAGCGCTGCCTGAACTCACACGGATCATCGTTTATTTGACGTTTACACCGTTTCTCTCGATCGATGGAAGCATTGAATAACAGAGAAAATCCGATTTGAAATGAAACTTCATGATCTCGTGAGAGTTGAATACTTTTAATAGATGTTTCCGACATAGTTTTCTGGGACGAAAACCAGATTAGTTTGGTGTTTGGTTCTTGGCTTCAATTAAAATTAAAATTATCGAGTCGGTAATGATACACCATGCATTTTGTCCGATGCATCCAGGCTGTACATTGCTCGGTTCTCGAATGTGTTTGCTGCCAGCATCCGTAACATAAATAAATGATTCGAATTTGGTAATAAGTTTGAACTTTTTATGCTTCGTTCAGCTACTTCTCAACGAGTCAGTGCTCGAAAAGCCTGGCGATCGAAACACGTTTCACTCGAACGTTTTTACCTTTAAATTGAAACATTTCACGTTCATAGATATTTGGATTTTATTAAATGACTCTTTATCGGTTCTGATTTTTTTTTTCAAAAATTAATGAGAAATTAATTGAATTGCACGGAGAATTGATAGCGATTTTGAAGTTATTTCTTTAAAATGACTTGATAATTACAGTCGTGTTAGTTATTGACAATTCGAAGAAGCGTGCTGAGTGAAATTTCAACCGTTTTAACTTTTAAACGAAAGCAGCCGACGTCGTCGTTGCAAATGTCAGTTTCAGGGTGTCGTTTTTTCGTTGACCAGTAAAAATCCACTGGTTTTTTTCGATTTTTTGCGGCCGGTCCGTTTTTTTCTTCTCGCTCTCTCTCTCTCTTTTTCGATCCAATGCAGTGAGTCAAAAGTATAAATACTGAATTTTGTGTTATATGGTATTTTGACGTTGTCGTTACATGGTTTGTATAATTCTTGCATGGCATGCATAAAATACAAAATACAGCTAACATAACGTACGTTTTGCGAGTGATTATACTGAAAATGTCTATCGGATTTATATGGTCTTTATGTATATGCATGTGTATCTGTAGGTACACCGTACACTATTCGTCGAATTTATATATTTTTTGTTTTTGGTTCCTCTTTTTATTTTTCGTTAGCATCGGTGTTTTCCGTTTTATTATGTGTATTTGGAAAGAAACATAGTTGAACAAGAGGAAAAATGCACAACATTCAAGTGCATGTGGTTGAGTGTGCATTTATCGCATATCCTGTGTGTGTGTGTGCCCTGGACGATGTGAGTGAATAAGCGCATGCATTCGAATTGCGAACGAGAGCGAGAAGCGAACAGAAATGATAGAATCGAGCGGAACTGGCATTGGCAACGAAAAAGACACATTTGATGTTTAATGTGTGGTTATTGGGTGGATGAGGTGCTCTGGTATTTTTCATTAGTGCTCATTGTCTGCATCTTCACTGCAACTTCATCCGTGTGCTTTTGAATGTTGGTTTTTTATTCTCGTTCGTTCGTTCGTTCTTTCTCTCTCTCTCTCTCTCTCTCTCTCTCTCTCTCTCTCTTTTACACTTCAAATTTTTGTTCATGCATTTTGATTTTGGTACGTATACAGACGTCATATATTACACATGTAGTTTTTTTGAGCGAATTTCATTTTGTTGCTTATGCTGCCACATTGGTGCAGGTCGTCCCAATGAAGAAAAAAAACTCCATCTTCGGATGCTGACTGCATTTATTGAACAAAATCTGAATCCAAAACGAAATGAAGAGTTTGGTCGCTCAGCTTGTTTTACTTTGTCATCAATGTCTGATTAGATTGATTGGAGTAAAAATGCTTCGGTTTTAAAGGGCATGAGACACAAATATATATACCCACAAAGACAAAGAGAGAGTGAGAGAGAGAAAGAGATAGAGAGAGAAAAACAATTGTTAAATAATGTGGTAATGCAATAGCCAGCCACAAAACACGATCCAGTCTGCATATAAACTCCATCATTTAATCGAATAAATGCGCTCCAGTTCATTTGTCAAACTCCGTTGAAAGATTAATATCATACCAATTTCATTTCGCACGTTCGTAACAATGTGATGTTGGGTATTTTTTTTCTTCTTGTTGTCTTCTTTTCATTGTTGGCGTTGTTGTTGCGCTTGTTGTCCTCTTGTTATCTCCATTTATTCTCTTGTGTTTTTCTTTCGCATTAATACATTCTTTTTCTTCTCTCTCTCTCTCTCTCTCTCTCTCTCTCTCTCTGATCAGTACATGTTATGTGTGCTATTCCTTCTGTCCATTCTGTGTATTTTATAGGTTAGTGAGATACGTGTGACGCCAATCCACTCAAATTGATCGGTTTGGTTTGTTATTGCTATGCATTCGACTTTTCAGACACGAAACATTACACCTAAAAATACAACAGCAACAACAAAAAAAAACAAATCCAGTGCAATGTACCAAAACAGGTAAATGGACAACACAGCAAAATAGAGGCAAGCGTAACAGAGTAAAGCCAGTTGTTTTTTTTTGCTTCGTTCACTCTCACACAATATAATGGTGTTTTTTTTTCATAGAAAAAAAAAGAACGCTGTTTTATTATACTTTGGCATGCATGAATTGGCAAAATAGAGAGAGAGAATGGATGTGTTGTTTTATAAAAACTGAAGAGAGATAGAGAGAGCATCATAAATGGTCAATAACCAGAGGCGCCTCCCAATCCATCCATCCGAACCAAATAGATAAACATTTGACATATTAGTGTTGACTTAATTACATATGATGCAAAATGAGAGCAAAAGAAAATCTCTTAATGGAAATCAATGGGGGGGTGATTAGGTTTTAGCTTTTCATACATTCAAATGCACTTTTTTTGGCAATTATTCATAAATGCTTTTGGCTATTGTGAATGAGTAGTTTTGTTGTTGGTATTGTTCGTGCTGTGTACTTAAAAAGAATACGCTTTATTTAATCGCACAGTAAAATGGAAATTTAAATAGCTAACATATGAAAACCATTTGGATAATATCGTATTTTTATGACATCATTCTCTTTGTCACACAATCCTCCCCACCAGATTGATTGTTCAATGCTCAATTGAGCGTTTTATTGTTAATGCACAAAACCAATTTAAAACACGCATCAAACGGAAAAAAAATATGATTCAACCCAGCTAGAGACCATATCCAACATCAAAACATTCGGAAGATGAAAAAGAATGACATGACGAGGAGACCAACAACAGCAGAAAAAAAGGAACGACGGCTTACACACACGTACAAGCGTCCAAAAAATTGTGAAACATCAAAAAATGAATTCGTTGTGACGTAAAATTCTATACGCTTGTAGCAAATGCAATTTTAAGGCGTACAAACAAGGGTGAAATAGAATAAATTATCACATGAAGAACGGTAGGAATGGGCACTTTTTTACGCGGCTGTTACTCTCTCTATCTCTTTCGCATTTTTGGTCAAGAAATATTAGTGCTTTCACACGGGCTAGACAAATTCATTCCATTGAAATGCGCCGCTATGCTAACAAATGCACTAACCGTATTTATGTGGTGCCGTATGCAACGCATCGACAGCACACTCGTACACACACACACACAGAGAGAGAGAGAGAGAGAGAGAGAGAGAGAGAGAGAGAGAGAGAGAGAGAGAGAGAGAGAGAGAGAGAGAGAAAGAGAGCGAGAGAGAGAGAGAGAGAGAGAGAGAGAGAGAGAGAGAGAGAGAGAGAGAGAGAGAGAGAGAGAGAGAGAGAGAGAGAGAGAGAGAGAGAGAGAGAGGGAGAGAGAGTAACCCACAGAACAAAAGTAGCAACAGGAACAAATTGTACAGAAAAGACCGAAAAATACAACGAATGGCAAAAAGTTTGAAGCGTCATCATTAAGGATGCAAAAATATTTTAAGCATATGTACGAGCATTCGAGCATAGTCATGTTGTTGGTGCGATGCTAAAAGAATATGGGCGCACAATCACATGAATGAACATCAAATGGATTTGGCCAACCTGAGTCGGATTCAATGTATCTACATGAATCGAAATGAATCCAAACAAATGCAAACAACGGAATCATCGAAAAAAAAACGTGAAACATTTGTGAGCGAAAAAAAAGTGTCCGTTTGAACTGATTTTGACTGTTTTTAAAGTCCTTCTGTCAAACACGGCAACTACAACAAAAACATCAAATAAAATCAGTGCATGGCAATCACAAAATGCGAACCAATGCTTAGTTGTTCCAAGTGTGGCAATTTCAAAGCAATTCGGGAACACACAAAATTGGTTTAGTAGCGTTACCGATTTGTAAATAAATCCACTGATATTTTGAACAAACATATAATTTGAAGCTAATATACCAATTAGAGAATTAGTGACATCGCAAACTATCATTAGTATCATTACCCCAAACTGCATTCTATTATTGTTTCTCGGTCGATGTTAAGCTAACAAGCTATCGAACTAAACAACATAATTTGCCGAAACCGAAATATGATTGGCTTTCAGAAATGTTATACTGTTTGAAAATATCAAGATGGCTTGATATCTTCCATTCACATGCAACTCATAGATAAACTAAAAACCCTCTCATCGAAATGCGGAAACAATAATTTCATAAAAATGGTGCGTTGCAGTTTCAACCGTGTACGTTTGGAGTTCTACACGTTTCATATAACTCATATACACATGCAGTGGTCACTGATTACACGCTTAACGGAAGCATAATCGCAAACGTAAATTCTTAGTTTGGGTTCGAAGCTCGGGGGTAATCGCACTTTCGCAACTGTGAACCAATGCCACCAATACGACCCATATTCACCACTGTGAATGTTCGTGTGAATGTCACGAACTGCTTGACGAACTGTCAAGCGAGCTGTCAAGCGCAATTGGTGTATTGGTATTTGTGTATATTGGTCTACATTGGTGATACATTGGTGAGTATTGGCGCATTGGTGTTGAGACAAATATTGTGGCAAATGTGGCCAATGTCACCAATGTCACCAATGCGATTTCCCCCTCGGTTCGAAGGCATCGTGTAATGTACGTGTTTCAACTGTACTTTACTTTTATCCATGGGGGAAATGACAACCTTTGTGCCATTAGAAACGTCAAAAGTACCTTTAAGTACCTTCCTAATATCGAAACTACCGCCAATGAATCGTATTTCTCCAGCAATACAGCAAATTATCATAGTGCTGGATAATTACGATTCATTGGCGGTAGTTTCGATATTAGGAATGTACTTAAAGGTACTTTTGACGTTTCTGATGGTAAAGTGGTTGTCATTTTCCCCTTGCTTTTATCAGTCTGATGTGATTGAAAACAATGATTTTTTTTTCTTTTGGTTTTGAATGAATCGTATTTAATGACTAACATGCAATCATAGAAGTGGAAAAGTAATTAACAAATGACAAGCGCACAATTTTCAACATAAACACAATTCAAGTATAAATTTTACCTTGGGTTTTATCTCCTTCTGTAATGATCATACAGTGACCACTTCGTTCGACCAATTTTGCTCATTTTTTTTTTTGAAAGAATTTCAAGAATATTCCTTATCATCGACTCGAAGTTCAATCAAATAGTAAGTGTTCGAGGAAGTGTACGAGTAAACCGATTAATGTAGCATTTTTGGGTTTGGTCGTTTAGAAAAATGTGTAAAAATGTGTAAAAATGAACAGTAACAAGCACAGTCATGCATGCGACACTTGTTATGCACTACATGAAATGTAGAGCAAACATGAGCAAGTATGCTAAATCCTAGGCAAAATCCTTCAGCGAAAGATAACTTTTGTATCAAATTCGACAAAAATAGGTTCTGGTGGGATATTTGCCATCCATCGAGGTATGTTTCAACGCTTTGGCACACCAACACGTGAACTGTACATTATAACGTCCCCAACAAGAGAAAATATCATTCTTGGTCGTATTTTTATCAGTCAAAAAAATGGCGAAAATATTTGTACACGAACATTTATCACACCGAATATTGACCGTCTGGATACCTGATTTTCGCCACACGTATTTTTTTTTAAAGCTCCAACTATTTAAACATGCAACTAATATGATATTACTTAGTGATAATACCTTAAAAATAAGTAAATAAGTAAACGAGCGAAACGAGCCAACTGTTGTCAAACGTCCGTTTTGAACGAAACCACTGAGCATGTATGGTTTTGAGTTGAGTTTTTTTTCTGGTTTTACCGTGGATTTCATATATTACGAACGTGCCCGTGGGCTCACAATAACTATTTCTATATGTAAGCTGTCAAGAAATATTTCGTAATATTGTCCAAATTGTACTGTACACACCATTCTTTCGTTGACGATTCCAACCTGAAAAGATGGTTGAATGTGCAGCACCGGCACTTAGAATTCAGAAGCAAAGCCATGTTGCTAGATAACACGAACAATTTTCGAGTTCAAGCGCTACATATGTTTGTCATAAAAGCAATCTTGTTATTTTCAATTATATTTACAAGAACTTTGTTCACTTATTTACTTTCTTGTTCATAATGCATCGATTTTCTTATCGCAAAGTTTTCTTCCAAAAAAAAAAACAAAAAAACAAAAAAAAAAACGATATTTTCAATGAGCATCGTTAAAATTATATTATCAATCGATTCTAGTCATAAAAAAACATGAAATTCTTTTCATGAATCAACTTAAATCCTCACAATGTTGGAATCAGCAAACATTGACTTGAATGACAATAAAGTATCTTAAGTGTGTCCTCCAAAAAAAGAACAATAAACGAACGACAGCGAAAAAAAAAATTCATCAGAATTTCAATAAAAAAAAGAAGAAAAAATTCGTCAGAATTACAATGAGAAAAGTATAAAGAAGCAGAAAAACTCATTTTTGAACAGAAAGCAACATGGAACGACATTTGTGTATAGGCTATAGACCAAAACGGAACACATTCAAAGTTGAAGCGAGCGAAAAATGGATGGAAAAAGTTTCAACGCGGCAATAAAATGGACGAGCGTAACAACAAGAAGACACACACAAAAAAAGCAGCAGCAGCAGCACCAACGAACGGCGAAAGTAATATGACACTTGCGATTTGTTGGATCGCACCGAAAATGGGTACGCATATTTAATGGCATAATTTTTCCATCTGTATTTGTTTGTTTAAATGCAAAAATTCGGGAAACATCATAAGATGACATGATTTTCTATTTGACTAAATTGCAAACAGGGAAATATCCATTCTGATTGCACATGCCACATTGAATCAAACTTAAGCGCATTAATGCACACACACACACACAGTTTCGAAAAATTGTCCGTATCCAACAGACGGAATGCTTTTGACTGTGAACCATTTGATGGCCATTGGGATTTGAAGATTGCAAAAATGTGTATAAAACAAGTGTACTGTATATTGCGATTCGTCATGGCTTGACGCGCCCGATGAACACCTCCGTTGAACACGTCAACCGACCAAACAACTGATGTACAAAACTGTGAAATTCTATGAGTATGCAATTTGGTTGAAGTGTCGTCTTAAAAACGTGAAAACACCAACATTATTCAATGTATTATATTTTCTTCTTTCGGTTTGGTTTTTTAGATGTATAGCGCTATTATGTGTTGTCTTTTTTTATTTTTGGTTTTTTGGGAGCTCATGTTGAAATAAAATAACGTTAAATATTCGTTTCGCTATAGTTGAATTCCATTTTTCTTATCAATAAACAAAATATTTACTAGGATATCTGTTCGCATAGAGGTATGACAATTTTTTTATTGGTCATTTTATTTTGGGAATGAATTTCATGTGTATATCATTAACGAAAACGATATCAAAATGTAGTGGACTGAAACATAAAAAAAATCACTTTGAAGTTGATACAATATATGTCATTTTATTTATTCATTTATAGCCCTGAAATAAAACTGAAAACTACTAAAAAGTCTGTTTAAACGTTTGTGTTTGATGCGAATAAAAGGCATAACGATTACGATGACTGTCATACAAGACATTTTAGTTCGGTTTTTTTTTCGAAGAAAAAGAAAACCTCAAAATGAAAAATGTTGATTTCCCCATTGGAATGTGTACGACAATAAAACGACTAGCTTAGATAATTTGATGAGTAATTTTCATTGAGAATGTACACGTGCGATGTGTTTATATGTGCGTCTGTCGTCCGTGCATGTTAATTGTTAGCAGCCTATCATTGTGTGATTGTCAAGCTACTTGACTCTTTGATTGCCTCCGGTCGAATGAAATTAGCATGTGAATAAAGAATGAAACAGCGCACGCAAAAAAAAACACACACACACACACACTGATATTTGCAAAATTATCAGAGAACAAAAATATAGAATAAAATCACGGATAAAAATATCCATAACCGAACTGAACAAAGATATATGCATGATATTAAAAGAAGGTGGAAATAAACACTAACTTAATAGGTGTTTAATGTATTACAATGTGCGAAAACAAAGGACAATTTATGTTAAATGAAAATTGAAACAGAAAACTCATTGAAAGAGCTAGTGTAGAGATGCAGAAGAAAGGCCAACAAAGTGCAGCGAACCATGTGATGCCTTTGGATGGCATGTGCAACACTTACATACAACTATTGTTGTTGTTATTGTTGTTGTATATATTTATATCAAAGCCGTGCATATTTTGTGAATAGATTGTTATGCCATCGTTATTCGATTATGTTTCATTTGCGCATAGCATGGCACACGGCACGAGCATGAGAAAGAAAGATAGAGAATTATGTACGCCGTATTAGTGGTATGCAATGTGCATCATTTCCTTGCCAACGCTTTAACATCAAAACAATGCAGTAGCTAAGCATTGATACCAAAGTAATGCTCTAAAATGAACGCTGAATACACACACACACACACACACACACACACACACACACACACAGACAGACACTCACACGGTGTTGCATCGTTGTGAGAATGGAAAATTACGAAAATATGTAAGCAAAACATGGGCCAAAAGACGAGCATACACATTGCCAGAGAGAAAGAGAGAAGTTGGGAGGAGAAACGTGTAACCAGAAAACGGATGAAATATTCCTTTTTATTACATGCCAATTTGCCGACGCAATTCTCTTTTGCTGCTTCTTACAAGACCGTTCATTCGCTAAATGTCAAATGCATTTTCTTTGCATACAACAATTGGGCGAGAGTGAGTGAGTGAGTGAGCGAGTGAGTGGGAGAGAGAGAGACGTCTCGTCATAAAGTTGGCTGCAGCCACGAATGGCATTACAATAACAACAACAAAAAATTAGTCAATGTGCGTATTGAGAAATGATTGGTTGCACGAATTTGCCAAAACTAGCGACTGAAATTGTTCTCATATGTGGTGCACGTATTTGCAAATAATTTTCATATCAAATTCGAGAATGTTGAATGCTTTTATGGTGTTATATGTTATCTTGAATATGAATAACCATTTGTATTACAGTGTATCTATTTCATTGTCTTTTTGAATACGAAATAATCGTGTCGACTGTCAGAATGATCCACAAAGCGCTTCCAGAGCACAGGGGCTCAAAGACACGGGCTTGCAAAGACTCCCACCCACACACAGACAGACATCAGGAGAATCCATTTACGTTTACATATCTATTTGACATGTGAAACGAGTGAGTGTCAGTGTCAGTGCCTTTGCACAAACGATCGAATTGAACAAACCAGCGTTGAAACGATGAGCCAGTAATGGCACAGTCAATTGGCTGGATATACAAAGTATTGTGCACAAAACTCACCCACAACGAATTGGGAAACGATGCAAAAACGAATCTGACGTTGAATTCCATTTAATTCGGTCTCTCAAATGGCTTTAATCAATAGCAAAGTGATACTAGAATCAATTTAGGATTTAATGCTTTGCCGCCAACGCTCCAAAAGGAAGCGAATGAATGTCGATGAAAGATTTGCCGAAATGTGCCTGTTGTGCAACGGCACTTCTGTGCGACCGATTTCTGTTTCACATATTTATTCATCTGTGTGTTGTTGAGGTGGTGCATTTTTGTTGGCTTTACGAGTAAATTCACGCTGCATCATCGAAACAATATCGATAGTTGGTGTGTTTGCATTAGGATTTAGAGTGTGTGTATTTTTCACGTTCTCGTTGTTCGTTGTTGGTTTTTTTTGTGTGTTTTGTTCGTTTTTATTTTTTTTTTCGTTTTGTTGACGTTGTGTTGTTTTTGGCTCGCATGCCAACTCTTAGCTGTGCATTAATTTGTGGCGGCGTTGATTTAGCCGCCACCATCGTAATTCATTGTTGTTTTACGTCCCCGTTAATATCATAGTTGCTTATCGCCATTTGATTTATACACGGCTGAATAGGTCCATAGATATGCATGCGAATGTAAGAGTTGCATTTTCGCGCACGTGTAATTACATCATCGAGCTGTTAAAAGCGGCATATATAGTGTTGAGCTGCTTGGTGCTGTGTAAAATAGACATACTCGTACAATTGCACGGGTTTGGCCGCTTGGTCATTTGGTCGATTGGTCGACTGAGCTTGGTTGCCCGGTCATTCGGCTGGGTCTGTGCCTGTGCTTGCACTTGCATGTTAAACATACTGTTGGTATGCAAAACCCAATTAATACATAATTGATAAGTAACACGGCTAGATATTTGCCGATCATGTTGCCGTCTCTTCAAACTGGTCGACGAAAGGAAAGCAACCAGCTTCGACATCAAATTATTTGCACATTGTTTTAAGCGTTACCTGATCAAATCATGATAAATGATCTGTGTGCAACTCAATAAAAGTCAATAAATGGCCTGCGTATATCATGGCAACTGGCTAAAGACTGCGGCACATAATTCATCTGGGGCTGCTCTTACTCTCATTCCAGCTCCATATCTGGTTACACGAGACTTCGAACATAGTGTACTTTATTGATAAGGTTTCGACATGGAAAGTGCACACACACACACAAACACACACACAAACACACACACAAACACACACACGAAAACAGGCGGCCAAGAATTAAAAGTGTAGCTAACGATGTATCGATAAAAGTCATCTTCACGTTAAACAGACAGTCCTTTTTATCAGAGTTTTTGTATCTTTTTGCATCCAGGAAATCGTTTTTCGACGCATAATCTGCACAAAAAGGATATAAGATCGGAATAATGAGAGAGAGAGAGAAAGAAAAAGGCATAGATCCCATCGGGTGGCGTGGATTTGTGCTTCAGATGAATAGCAAAAATAATCGACGGCTAATTGGATTTGTTTATAAACATATTCTGTTAATTCTCCATCGTTATCTCGTTAATGTTGCATTGTGAGTCCTTCATTTATTCAAGCGTTTTGAAGAAAATGTTATCAATGCTCCATCAATAGCGTAATAAAATAATCGTCTATAATTTTCTGAATGCCCACTGAATAATCGCTGTGCACTAATTTATTCCAATTGCTTGCCGTATTTTTCTCCTCGTCGTGGTGGTTTTTTGTTCTTTTTTCCTTGTTCACCATTTGCCTTTGTTTTGAGCGTCTTTTAACTTGATGGTTCATACACATCGATAAGCCGTGCATCGATGGATGTTGAAAACGATGCCCGATTTCAATCGAAAGGTGTTTTTAACTACGTATTAATGATAAAAATCGCTGTTTGGATTAATTCCGTTTCAGCACTCAGCTCATTTCACTCAGCAAATGGTTTCGAGATAATTAAAGAATGTCTTCCTTCTTCAGGGCCTTAAGCTACTGTCTTCGTGTTCCGTAGATATATATATGCGCTATGCTTTACATTAATATCGACAGCAAACAATTGGAACAAACGTTTCAAGAAGCGAATTGAGAAACGGGCTGAGAATCGTTGATCACACATCGAGTATGTGTCCATGTCCGTGTGTGCAAAATCAATTTATCAAGTTTGCAGCCATTGCAAAAATTAACTTCAATGTGGTTAATAAACCATTCAGTCTTAACGATAGTTGCTAATTTATGGCAATAGTTCTTGTGCACGCTTTTATTTCGGGCAATACATGGGCCATGCATAAAACACAACTAATCACGCAGAACAAAAAGGACCACCGGCCATTTATTATTGTGGGTGCTCTTCAATAATTTTTCGTGATCCATTTCGAAGGAAATGTGCGTGATTTCAATATTTAATACGCACGAAAATTGCATTGTGTGAGGCGCCAAACACAGATACCATTTCACGATGGTACACACCATTTCGAATGAAACCAAAATGAACAATAACAATAACAATGGCAACGAGTAATGTTTTGGCCAGTGCCGAAATTTGTTCACACAATCTAGATTATTCACATTTCAAATGAAATAAAACCGAAGACGAAAAAAAACCATATCAAATATGTAAGCACGCACAAGCGAAAGTAGCAAAAAAACAACAACAACAACAACAACAATAACAAACGAATCCATATACGATGCGGTTTTCAAAATATACATTCACTGTCACATCCGGACACACACATACACACGGTTTGGAGTTTGGTTCGGTTCAATTCGGTTTTCTGCTCTGTCACATTTTTATTGCATTAGTATAATTTTATTAGGTCACATACATTAGCACATCGTTGTTTATGACCGTCAAGCGAAAAAGTTTTTCATTTTTATCGGGGGATATGTAATGTAATCACGTCATCAACCATAAACATGGTGTGCAGTTTTAAATTATATTTGTCCATTGTCTCATCCATTTGGCCGATGCTTGATGCTTGATGCTCGGCCAGCATATCGTAATTTACATTGAAATTTAAAACAACAAGAAGAAGAAAAAAAAAACAAGCAAACACTCACTCACTCACTCACTCACTCACTCACTCACTCACTCACTCACTCACTCACTCATACAAACTTTTACGATCAAAATGGCTTTGAATGATTGTGCTTGACTCAAACGGAGCACGAAATTTTTGTTTTATGAGCTAAACTCGATGCGGAAGCACATATCCATATATATTGTATATATTGCATTTATTGCATTTAATCCACTGATGAGAAATTTAATGAGCCGAAACGAGATGCATTGTTGAAAACGTATAACTTTCAATCTATCGAATCAATAAATTTGCCAAATTAAACAAGTATTTGAATGGTATCTGCATCGAGTATTAAATTTTATCATTGCGATCGAATGCAACACACACACACACACACACAAACACACACAACGGAATCCAAGACAAGCTGTCAAACAGTCATTTTGGCCATCAAGCTAGCAGCAAAAGCTGCTGCTAATGCTGGTGCTGTTGCTGTTGCAAACTGCTATTTGTTGGTGTAGCCTGAAAATCTTTTATGGAGTTATTTATGTTCTGTCAAATCATGTCACTGTTATTTATTGGAATTCCTACTACCGGATCAAGTTAAAATGAAAGAGAATAGCAAGCAGCAAAAGCATCAAACAGAGTAAAAAAAGATTCGGCGCAAAAATTGAGAAAGTAGCGAACAAAAGAAACGAACGGGAAAAAAAGGTAATGACAAACCGGGCGAAATAAAAACAAAAGTGAACAGGCGATGGCAAAGAAAATGTGCATATGTGCTAACATTTTTGGACTCGACCCGAGAAGGAGAGTGGCGGAGGGAGAGGAAGAGAAAAAAAAGTAACGAAGGAACAAACAAAAAATCCCGAAACAAAAAGCATAAATGTTATTATACCTTCAATACGTGCGAGTTTTGTTTGGCTGATGTATGGAGCTTTAGTCAATGCCTTATCTCTGTGTGCGAAAGTGAACCGGGTGCGTAGTCATCAGTGTGACTCCATCGCCTGTTTCAACAGCACGATTGATATTATTGCATAACAACAAATAGGCAAACCAAACTGCCGTTCTAAGTTATTCGCTGAGACAGACCATTTTTTGTGTATGTGTGTGTGTGTGTGTGTGTGTGTGTCGTCATCCGCTCACTCGCTCGGTCTCCACTTTTTCTACGTCCGTTTGAGAGTTTTGGTTTCGCTTCTTTTTTTTTGTGCGATTTCTGGCGTTTATTTCATTTCGCATTTGATGTGATGTGGCGTTCGTGTCTTTTGTTTATGTGCCTATATGCGTGCCATAACTGTAAACATATACATATTAAACGATAATAATGTAGTAAGTATTTTATGGTCGCATTTTCTTGGACATGTTCGAATTGTTTTTCTGCACGTTCTTGCAGTCCCATCGGCTTTGATATGGCTTTTTCTGTGTGTTCGCTGCTTCTTCTTCATTTTCTTCCTCTTATATTTTGTTTTGTTGTTGATGTTGATGTTGTTGTTGTTGTCTTCATTCGTCCGCTATGATTTTCACTGTAACTCTCACAAAATTTGCTTCCGTTGTCGCTTGTCTTATTAACGTTGCTATTATTTTATTATGTACACGGTTGTTGTTGCCTATGTTTGTTTCTCCTGCAGCGTTTAAATGACGTTTTTTTATTGCCTCAATTTGATGCCCTCGCATTACTTGTCATCGGTATTAAGCAATATTTATATTCATTAAATTTAACTACTCACACACAGACCATATTTATGATTTCATTGCCGGTATTTGACAACACATTGCATTGATATTCATTTGTCGTCTTGCTTCTTTATGGCAAAATGTTGTTTTTTTTCACGTTTCATCTTCTTCTTTTTCTTGCGAAATTTGTTTTTTTCTGTTGTTTCAGGACATTTTTCATAGCATTTGTCTTTACTGAAAATTGAATGAGGCCAACTAAATTTTTGAGAGAGAGAGAGAGAGAGAGAGAGAGAAAAAAAACAACAACGACCAAACGTGCTGCACAATTCTTACAAATCATCGGGAAAAAAACACGAATTTTAGACTGGATTTTCGATAACAAACGATGATATAACATAGATATTGATCGATGAAAGTGCAACATTCATCTATATCCAATTGACATTTGATGACGTTGTTTCGTAATTTTATTGCTGGTATCGTATGCATCGTGTCAGTCATTCACATTTTATTTGTCAACGAATTTTGTTTTTATTGCCATTTTGTTATGTAACAATAATTGGCTGTGTCAGCTAAAATCCAATTTTAACGACTCGTCCACATATATCGATCATCCATATGGTGACTAGAAACAAATTGCACACGAATCGTCGGCTATTGTTTATAGAGATATTCCCTTATATTTTGTGTGATATCTCCACATAGTCGATTTTATCATTCAGTTAAAAGCACCGATCCGTGAATAGACGAGATGAGTTGGATATGCTATCCACACTTAGCTATAATATTATAACAGTGCGATTTAAATTCAACGAAAAATAAAGAAGAATAAAAACACCAACCCTAAATATAATCGGTTTTTCAGCTTTGATGTTCATTTTAATTAAATTGATTTTACTCTATATTTTTGGCCATTGAATAAATGAAAAGTTCACTTTGTTAGAACAACATTTAATTTATTGGGAATCATCACTTTCTGTTCTTTTAATTTGTAAATGAATTGTGGATTTCTGCTTGAAATCGAACACTGCCGACAACGTTTCCATACGACTTTCAAAATTGTAACCTTTCCCCCTTCCCCCTTATCTAAGAAAACTTTGCTTATATGGGGTCAAACCGGTATAACCACAAAAAAATACGTGTTTCATAAAATGCAATTGGTTTTCTTCGTCGTACCGATGCTGCGTACTCACTCCTGTTACAATAAATCCTGTTGTGTCTTAAGAATTAGTACGCCTTGTTGAAAATAATTCCTGTTTAAAAAAAGGAATAATTCCTGGGTGCTCTGGCGGAATTAATTCCACTGGAACTATTTCTGAATATGACCGAAATTATTACGATCAATTGTTTGTACTATTTCAAATAGGAGAAATGAATTCCAACAAAATAAACAAATCTTCACTCTCACACCAATTGGTGGAGAAATGAAAATTTGTTCGAGTTCCGTTTAGTTAGGTACTAAATGGTTAAAACAATTTGAAAAGAAAGAAACACTTGACTTAACAGGTGAATTGGTTATGATATACGTTATAAGTATTTGAATAAGTTTGTCATAATAAAAATCTTTATTGCATGTTCTGAATGGGTAATAATCGTTCGATTCTAAAGATAAGCTAAACTATTGGATCCATTTCTGCATTATGCATAGTCACCTCAAACCTGTGCATTCCATGCACATGATCATTTTAAACTATTTTACTACACACAGAATTGAATTTGAAAATGATATTCCAAAAGTGTGCGAGATAAAGAGAAAGAGAAAGAGAGAATGCACGCAATTCATTTGCATATATGCGTAAATTTTCAATGGTATTAATTATTGATTTGTTGTGTTGTGTTCGCGGAAACCAATTAATATTGCTTGCTCTTTGATTGCTGGATGCTTTTGTGCGGCGCAAGCTATATAATAACATAGATAAATTGTGTAAATCGTGTTGTGCTCTGGCCGGTATGTTCTATGTTCGCGTCTACAGTCGAAACGTTATTAATTTTGTGTAAATTGGCCGTGCGTACGAGCAGATCAACTTGTTTTCATTCTTGTTATGTTGTTTAATGTTTTTTTTTCTCTTTTTTCTTTCCCCGTCGTTAATAGTTTTGTTGTTGTAACACCAAGTAAACAAATGTTGCAATTGCAGCAATTTAAAATGCTCGACGAATAATTTTTTTTTTGCGTTGTGTGTACGAGAATCACGGCACCAGCAGAATATCAAGATAAAAAATTGTAATTACTTTTTTCATTGCAAAGGGGACGGTTCTATTTGCAATTGCCACAATATTCTCCTAACGGGATGTACGCCTTATTTAAAGGAACACTCATTTTTGTTTTTTTTTTTGACCCACAAGTAATTAAAAATCTAACTACGAAAATGGATAAAATTTAAACGTTTATTTACACGAACGAGGTGTGAGAACTGGCCAATTCTGATTCGTAAAATTGTAATAACGCGAATGAAACTTGTACATTTAGAAATGATGTTCGTTCTAAATACCCGATAAGGAACAACACATTAATGTTGTAAACGATATCGAATTGTGACCAACGACATTTTGACTATGCGATAATCGTTTGTAAATACCACAAGATCAATTTATAGTGGGTACTAATGTCAAATTACTTTGTAGCAACATGTTCATTCATTTTTGGATGACTTGCTATTGTTCGTGTTGTAACCACTGAATTTGTTGAAACGGAAAAATCACGTTGAACGAAAAAGTTGAACCAATTTAAATAAGAAGAGTTGGAAAGAAAATTTCATAAATATCAAGCAAGTGTTTTTATGTTAAAATTGTCGTCTTTGCCATAGTTCCATCCATCAAATGCATCAATTGCGTTAAATGTGCGCCGAAATTTCATTGCTGAGATTAAACGGTGTCAACCTCAGTTAAGCACTTCAAAAGCCGGTGAAAATGACATTCTTTGACTTAACCAAAAGAAATTACTTGTGGTGCATTAGCAACACACACACACACACATACACACCAATACATATACCAAACATGATTACAACCAGATAACAACAAGAACTTTTCAACAATTTCGCCCCGGAAAATGTGTATTTCGTTTCGACGCAATGAATGCAAAAGGCCAAAAACGACAAGTAAAATAGCAAAACTTGCTGTTCCATATCTGTTCTTAGGACGATGCAAAGCATTGAGTCTCGTTATAGACATAGTCATTTTGCTCCTGTATCTAACCGAAGTAGTTTCGTATATGTATGTAAGGTCCTTTCGACAAACACACACACACACACGAAGTGCGGCAGAAAGAGATGAAATAGAAAGACAGAAAAGGAGTGAGAGCTTTTGCACGAAAATCTAGTTCATGTCCTGGGATATTATGCCACAGTCTGCTGCATGCATTTGCTTTTGAACGCGAATAAACCATACATACAATATAAAGTTTAATTTAAAACGTAACGAAGCGAATACTCAATTTTCTTATTGCCATCGCTAGCACTTTTCCACTAATACAGTTTATTCATGATATAGCGCGATGAATAGCATAGTATATCTCAGTTCTCAGCGCTCATATATAAAATATACACCAAATATATACATATACTGATTCAGTATCAGTGTTTTAGTTGTTGCTGCTTCTGCTACGATTGCCTAGTATTTGTTTCATCACTTTTTCTTTTCTCTTGTTTTTTTTTCGTTTGCTCTCGCATATTTCTTTTAGCTGTTAGTCGTTGCTGTTGTGTCTTTTTTTCCCTGTATCTTTAAAGATTGTCGAAACAAAGAAGCCAAAAATTCGAGTGCAACATATAACAACACTGCACAGCACACAGCACAACGCAACGCAATACAAAAGCAATGAAAATTGTTCGTTGTTTCACTTTGTTGTTGTTGTTGTGCAGCTGCTTTTTTTTCTTCTGCGGGAATGCAAAACACTATGAAAGAATTTTCCTTCCACAACTTTTATATGAGATGTGTTTGCATCAAATTGATCTGCATACACGGTTAAACCGAAAAGAGCACCGAAATAAAGCGAATCAACGACAGGAACAAAACAAAAACGAAAGGAAATCGGTTTTTATGCGAATTGTTTCTTACTTTTGTTGTTCGACAGCCACTTCGCTCTTTCTCACCATATCTCTGTCGTTCGTTCTACACCCGAACCACATAAGAGCAAGCATACAAAGTGACGAGAAGCGTGCACAATATTTATGTAAATGCGATTCTTTTCTTGTGTTCACATTGTCATATTGCTCTCTTTCTTTCGTTTGCTGTATGCCAAACACGGCCAAATGTAGAGGGTTTGAGAGTAGCTCGCGCTCTCACTTTGTGTGTGTGTGTATGTGTCTGAATTTGTGCCATTTCTCTTCAAATTGTGTTTTAGATCAAAGTATGTGTTCTGGGCTGTATTTATACCAGCGAACTGTTTTGAATTATAAAACAGTCAAACCGAAAAAAGAAAAATTCTTCTTTTTGCATTATTATGCGTATGTGTGCATTTCTGTGGAATCTATGGAACGAACACCCTTCAGCATGCTGCGATATGACTTAAGCTGTGATGCGTAAAATGCAAGGATTGTCGACAAAATTAGGCAAATTTCCCATAAATATGTAAAAATATGGTTTTGGACAGCGGTGGGGGTCCACTATACACATGCAAACAATGAAAAAATATATAGATTCTTTCGGCAATATATATTTTTTTTTCTTTCCTCCAACAATTTACATGTACTTTTTGCTTGATCTTCATTTTTGGTTTTTCTAAAATTTATACGACACTGTGTGGCGACGGCTTTGGTTTAGTCAGTAACAACAACAACAACAACAACAAAAATTTCAGAAGGGTTCTCCCTGGCATAGCTATGGAATGAAAGAGAGAGAGAGAGAGAGAGAGAGAGAGAGAGAGAGAGAGAGAGAGAGAGAGAGAGAGAGAGAGAGAGAGAGAGAGAGAGAGAGAGAGAGAGAGAGAGAGAGAGAGAGAGAGAGAGAGAGAGAGAGAGAGAGAGAGAGAGAGAGAAAGGGAGCTGGGAAAAGAAAAGTTCAACATTTTTCTGGACCTTTCTGTTTTCATTGATCGCACAATAAATTTTATATAATTCTAGTCGATTCGGTTACCAGCAAAAAACGCTCTCTATACGTCTCATGTCATTGCGAATTCCGAAACGAAATGTTGAAATGACATAGTTTCGTTTCGTACCCGTAAGCCAGTGTCGAGCAAATCCTTTTATTCAACTTTTTTAAACAGCATAAAAATTACAGCATCGTCAAACTACTTAAAACCGAAATTTTCGACCGAACAAAAGGCAAACTCTCGATTTGAATGAACAAAGCGTTTGGGTCTCTCGTTTCTATTACAATGGCCCGATGAATGTGAATGCGAAGGTGTACGCTTAAGCTGAAGCTAAAGTTCATGCTAAAACCAGTGCGATACGTGGTATTTTCCTGAATTTTTCTGTTCCTGGTTAAAAGTGTGTGGCATTTCCGGTTGCATTGCGAATACATGTGCATAGTGGGGATAGTGTGCCGCAAAATCAGAAAAATTTCCCAAATCAATTATTTAACAAAAGTCTTTTCTGTTGAACAAAAAAAATGAACGAAATAAATGTATTTCGAAATTTTGTTGGTTTTTGTTCATGGAATAAATTTGTTCGCTTAAAATTGTTTCAATCGTATTGAAACGTGGACTGTGCTCACTATACAATTAAAGCACGATAAAATCATGATTATCGATTCATCAGTATGTTCGCCATGTAGATTGCTCAGACTGTATAAATGCTCACATATTGAATAAAAAAGAGAATGTGCGCAAAGCAAACCTTATTTGTCTGTTCATAAAATGCAAACGAACAACAAATGATACTGAGGAAAAATCAAAACGTGTTATTTCACCGAAGTGCAGCTCTAGATTTCATGTATGTCAGATCAATGGCTTCAGTGGCTGCTTTCATTTTTACTGCTTATTTATTTTTTTCAATTCAGACATTTTACTGACGGTTCATTGTTATTTTACAAGGAACATAGCGCAATTGTGTGTGTGTGTGTGTGTGTGTATGTATGTTTTTTTTATCAACTTTAACTTGCTCGAGAATATTTATTAAACAATATATTGATAGCATAGTAAATGGCGGTACTATGATTCCCTTTTATTGTCAATATGCTGAAGTCAAAATATTCAATTTTTCCTTGGTTGTTGGTGAAATTTTTGGTCAAAAACATTATCACCCAATCCATTTTGTTCTCATCTCAGACAATTTTATGCAAATACATATATGCTATATAATGGTTTGCTTTGACTTAATTTTATGAGATTTGAATGCTTGAAATTGGCTATGAAGCTTGCGCACAGAGTACAGAGCATAGAGCCAAGGATTTATCGAAAAGTCAAAGATTGCATCAACTAAAAAAATATTGTGCACTTGTGAGTTTACGATCGCATTTGTGAATGAAAGAGCAACAACAACAAAAAAAATGTGGAAAGAACTGAGTAGAAGAAAAGAAAATCTGTAAAATCTTCCATAACGAGAAGCCCGACATGCGTTTCGATATTCGCTTTCGTTGAATTTAGTCGTGTCTCTTTTTTATCTGGCATGAACTACAGCTATGAACGCATCACGTTGGTCTCTGTGACCCCCATCGTAATGTAAATATTTGTGAAAAATATTTTTTGGTAAATAATATACGGTAAAAATATGCAAATATTTTTTTTTTATATAAAAAAAGCGACATGATAAAGAAGCGAACAATGATAAAAGCGATGGCAGAAAACCTCAAAAAATCCACAGCCCAACACAATTCCATCTTTCAATTTGACAAAAAAAAGAGTCGGAGGTTGCCAAAATGAAAAAAAAGGATCTTTAGCTCAAAAATCTAGTGTATAATCGGTCTCCAAGAAAAAAAAAAAACAAATTCATGACCTGAAGCGAGGGTAGAGCTTTCGTGGGTCCTGAAGGCATAGTCGACTTGCCTCAACATAAACATGGCACAGCCTTACCAATGAATACGCAATATACACGGGATATGTGTTTAGTTGGAGTTGTGTAAACATTCTAGCGACACACAAAAGCCACATGGATTTTTGCGTACGCTGTTCATTTGCTCTTGTTGAATATGAGTGTTTGTTTGTTGTTTATGTGCACCACGGCACCACAGCACCATACAGTCTTTGTTTTTTTTCTTCTTTTTTTTCGCTTTCACTTCGGATTTTCGCCAGAAATATCTCTTCCAACAAATTCCACACACCAAGAGGAATGGGTACGGAATATTTGCCACAGCATCGAATGAATTTCAAAACGCTAAACAGCAAAAGACAATGACATATTTCGGTTTCACGATTTTTGTGAAGGTTTTTCTTTTTTTTTCTATGTTCAGCACTTTTTCTCCGCCGAATAAAAACTTATTTAATGCAAACCAACTCTGACTTGCAACGTTTTGCTAAAATTAAATTTATCAGTCCATGGTAGTGCCAATTGTATGACATTTTCAGTCAATTTAATGAAATGTACATTTTCTGGTTGGTTAAACAATTTGTAAGCTATTCTTTTGTTATTGAAAATGAAAAGTGTGTATTCGGTTGTCTTGTTCCGTGCATTTTCTTTGATCTAAATCACAACAGACCTCATCATAGCCATTTTATACGTTTCTATGTTTTACGAAGTCAATTTTTTTTGAAGAATAACAATCTTCCCAATAAATATGCTATGATATCATGGCAATGATTCAAAAACTTCCACCGACCATCCTATTCGGTTTATACAAAAATCTTTTTTTCCCAATTATTCACAAAATAAGCGGAGCAAGTTGGCCTATCTTGTTCACTTTTTTTTCTTAAAAAAAGAAAAAAATTAAAAAATAAAAAGTTACAGTTGTGGTACATTAAATATATTTGGCAAGCGTTAAGTATACAACGTGACATTCATTCCTAACTTGCAACCAATTTACTAATTTTCAAACTATTTCATTCATTTTTAATGCTGGCTATACAAACCGCACGAAAGCAAATGTTGAAAATGGTCTGGTCTACAAATTCACATTTAGCCATTTCAAATATACAACCATAAAATAAATTTTCTATATTTGTGCTGATTTGAATGTTTTCTGAAAAAAAAAACACTTTTCCAAACAAGCTAAATTTTGGTTAAATGGAAAATTCGAACATGTCAGTCGCATCTCTGTTGTTATTATGTGGAAACATTTTGACACTTTTAATGAAAATATTTGGCAAACAAAAAAAAAGAATCTGTTGAGAGAACATTAATTCATTCTACCGTTTTATGTTGCTGCGACCATACACATAAGCACACTCATAATGGCAATATATCTGTGGAGGCGAACATGAATTAAAATTTAGTAGTAAAAATGAGAAGAACAATGCATCGAGAAACACGAAAGTGTGTGATAGCTCGATATAGACAGTCACCTTCTCGCATCTTTCCATTCTGTTCTTTATTTCTGCTATCTAAAATTACACAAACAAAATAAAAGCTGTCTCTAAAAGAATTTTCGGAAAGGATTAAGTGAATCTAACTAAGTTGAACTTTCTTTTTCAGTGGATCCCTTGGTATACTTTCCCTGTTTAGCTTAACACATTATATTTCGAACAATTTTCTCATTATTCAATCCAGAGCTCTCATCATATAAACTATCACAATTTCACTTAACTTGGAAATTTCAGTGATTATATTCTTGATAGAAACTATTTTCAAATCAGCTCTTAAAATGAAACTAATAGTTTAAATGCAATTTTCGTAAATGAATTGAAAGCAAAAACAAATGCATATTGTTATATTTATTTTATGTACTGAAGCTTAAAATGTTGAATTTAAGTTTCTTCTGTTTCAATCTAAGGGGATAACGATTTTACATCAAGAAAATGTAAACACTTTCAAGAGATGTAATAGATGTTGGTAGATTCCCCATTTATACTTGAATATTGGCTTTAATTTACATTTTTTTTTTATGCACAATTAGTAAATATTTATTAGAATCGGTCTGAATTCCATTCAGAATCATACGTGAATATTTGCAGGGATATTTAGATGAATTTAAATGATAATGTCCCGATGATAATAATCTGATTTCAACACATACTTGATATAGCCGCGTGAAATTTAAACTAACTCAATACAAAAAACCAAATTATAATAATTAAAAAATCTGTTCATTGGCCAAAAAATTGAATTTCAAACATATTTATAATTCACAACAAAAGTGGTAAATAAAAGCGGTCTGTACATTTTTAAAATATATTATTTCAACAAAATATCAGGGATTACTATGGGCTGACAATAGCAGCATATCTGAAAATAGCATCTGAAAAAAGCTGATATTGCCTGAAAATAGCAGATATTGCAAAACAGCGGCTGAAAATAGCAGATATTTTCCAAATAAAACAATGGAATCCATTGATAGTCACACTGAATCTTTGAGATCTCACTGAGATCTCACTTGATATTTTCAGCCCATAGTAATCCCTGCAAAATATATGGCACACAAGACCATAATGCAACCGCAAATGATTATTGAGTTGTTGGAAAACAAGAAAACATGTGGTATAAGCGACAAAAATCAAACTACAAATATCATTTTGTAATATATTCCGAGTAGCAAATCAATTGTACATAAAATAATACATTTTATCTACTGGAAGGAATGTGGGTTCCCTTTTTTCTGCCGGCAGAATCAAGGGGGAACAATTGTCTAAATTGTCTCTCTTAGCTGAAATTTCAGTTCTGTCAATTCACGCTTATACCATACGCACTCACTATACACACAAAATAAGACTGTGGAGTTCAGCTGCACATTTGTTTTGCACACTGTGTGCTTGACTGTGCAAGTCAAATTTTTTGTGTACGGAATACACAGCGATGTTCTATGCAATGCAAGTGCAAGAGTTCTGGGTGTGTGTTTGACATGCACGAACACGAATATACCGCCACAGCACTGCGTACACTGTATGCGTAAATTGACAAAACTGAAACATCAGCTAAGAGCTTAGATTCAGTTTTTTTTACATACACTGGTAACTTCATTCATGTGCATTATTATTTCATGTGCGAATATTTAACATCGTTTTATCTGTTTTGCCCCATCAATTTTTCAAAATGCAAGCTATGGAATTCAAACGAACAAATGAATAGGCACAAACTTAGTTTATGATTTGATGCTTAAAGCATTACAAAATGTGTTTAGGCAGTGTGTATTTGTATTGAATTGTATTTGAAAATGGGAATTTGAAATTTAACAGACTCATAGCAATCGGAGAAAAAGCAAAAGATTTCAAAATGTTGAGGGAAAAAAAATGAATCAATCACATAATAATTCGTGTCATTTCTCACATTTGACAGTTATGATTGTACGACGATTAAGACGATGCCATTTTTTGTACATTTCTCTTTTATCACATTTGAAAATGTGATTTCTTTTCTCTCGAAATAATATCCATTGAATTGTTCGCAGAAAATTCATGTTGAATTGTTATTTTTTGTGCCCCAGATCAGTTGTGCCCACGCTATGCCCATGCAAATAATAACCACATCGATTGGCAATAATGTGTACAATGATACGTTAACCACAATGACTGTTCCAAGTACACAAATAATATTTTTGTTTGGGGGAGCCAAAGCAGTTTCACATTGAGAAAAGGGAGAAAAAGAAACATTATGACAATAGCCCATGATAACAGCAAACATTTCGAGAGAAAAAAAAATATAGATAAAAAAACAAACATCGAAAGCAATACACTATAAAGTAGCACGAATAGGCATAAGATGAACACACACACACATTTATATAAATATAAACATCATCGAAATAGATCATACATGTATGCATGCTGCAAACCGAAAGCCACCGATTGAAGGGATGTCGAATTGTACATTTGTACATCGTAGCACATAGCAATCCAGTTAAATTTTGTATTTGTATTTGAGAAGAGAGAGAATGAAAAAAATAAAAAATAAAAATGAAAACGATATATTACAAAAAAGTAAACAACAACATAAAAGAATGTACCGAAATATATTTGCAGAGTCACACATAAAAATGAATGTAAAGGCAAGTAATAAGGCAAGTAGGTGATATGGGTACGTAATGTTTATTTCTCAATTCGCTTGGTTAGCCAAATGTGCAAAATGTCGAGTGACAGATAAATAGGCTACTTTGAAGGAAAAAAAACAACAACACACAAGAAAAAGCAATGAAAAAAGCAATGAAAAAAGCAACTCGCACGCCTTAATAAACATTGCTTCCGAAACATTTCAGTTGGTGCTACATATTTTTTAATGGATCCAAACGAGGGTGTTAAAAAATGAGTAATTTTAACATTGAAATCACACTGAACTGTTTAAATATGAAATGGTTCTTTCAGAATGCTAAAAATGAACAGTGATTTGATCATTCAAGCAAGAGTAAAGTGGCATTCTTTTTTTTTCTTTCAAGAATGCCATTTTCTCTCCTCAAAATCGATTGATTCGATTTTTTGTTGTTGTTTGTTTAAATTTAATGGCAAAATAAATAGAAAAAAAAATTGAAATCGCATACTGAATATTGGTTGTGGTGTTCACCGAAGTGCTTGAACATTTGTATTGCCATCATGTACAAGCAAATTGAAAATAACTGTCGGAGAATTCATTTACACACAATTATTCAGCAAATTGATGTGAATTTCATATTCAATGCGATTATTTAAGATTGACAAAAGTGCAAAACCTCTGTTCGGTAAAAGAATACGAAGACGACACAACGACGATGATGATGATGATGATGGAATAAAAAGTACATACACACAGCTAACTTGAATATATTTCATATTATTTCGAATAAGTGTGAAAGAGACAGAATTCAAACGAAGACAAAAGACTAAAAACCGAGAAAAGAAATAATCCGGCGTTTTTCTTTGGCAAGGATTTATTATGCGGCTTAAGGAAAAACTTCGCAATTACTTAACACTTAAAACTCACAAAAGCGGCGCTTTTTTTTACTTTGGCGACGAGAGGCCACGCTTTTGCAATTCGCTCTCTTTCTCTCTTCTTCTTCTTCTTGTTTTTTCGTCAAAATATTTTTCTCTTAATGGTTGGCTTTGTTTCATTCTGTTTTGTTTTCATTTACAGAATTTATTACTGTTATTTTTTCTGTTGTTCGTTCTCCTTCTCTTCTGTTCATTCTGTCTTCTTTTGAATTGTGTTCGGTTGTTGCACAAGGGCACCAAAAAATAAAAAGACTTTCCAAAACTCTCCTTTGCGTAGCAAGTTTTTCGCGCCTCATGTTTGCAGACAGAGAGTCATACATACGCGCCTGGTTTACGAATACAAACAGTTTGAGTTGAACTAGAAAAAAAGGCGCGAAATTCGCTTTTTCTGCTCGTTTCAAAACAATTTTTTTAAGCAAAACAAATAAGGAGGAAAACGCGATTAAAAAACGAAGCAGCGACCAAAAAATCGCTCAACTTGCTGCAAACACGCAAAGTGCATAATACACTTTCGACATTTGAGAAACAAAGGCGTACGAGCGAGTCAACGAACAAAAGAAAGGACAAACGATGAACATGAGAGTACGAGAGAGAGAGAGAGAGAGAGATAGAGAGAACGAAAGACGAAAGAGCGACAAGAAAATAAATAAATAAAAATCACTGTGATTGTTTCTCTTTTTTTTTGTCGTTTTGAGGCGCAAAATTCGATAGATAAACACGATTTTACTTTGCAATAAAATGAAATCGGCTGTGAATTATTTATGAATTCAATCTCTACACAGTTGATGTGTCTGCTCGTATAACTTTCCCCGTGAAACCAACTGAACGAAAGCACGCGAAAAGAATAAAGTTTTCCATTCATTTGCCTTACAAAAATGTAGCGTTGCTCAATTTTTCTTTTCGTTTCACATTTTTTTTCGGTTTGAATTTGCTTTCCTTTTCAAGCACTTCTCATTCCAGTGATCAAATGCTGGTGCTACCTCAAAAACTTTTTGGCGTGGTGAAAAACAAAACATAAAAAAAAAACAACAAAAATATCGCAAAGTGTGGAAGGCATAAGAATTCAGCATTCTTTCTTGTAACTGTTTGTGTCAAGGGCTTCGCTTCGTTTCGTTTGCTTCATGGCATTTATTGTCAATAATATCGTAATGAAGCGATTGCATCGAACTCCTTTCCCTCTCATATTTTAATACCATTTCGCCATTCACAAACTGTGCTTTTCTTTTACTTTCATAGATTGTGTTTAGCACTTGTGGTCATTTCCTGTTCTAAAATGCTTTGCAATTAAACGATTTAAAGCGTTTCACGGTACTGTTGAATATTATTTGGTTCATAGTGTCGATGACTCGATAGTCATAGGAAAAAACTCGTTTGATTTTTTTTTGTGTTCGTTTCGGGTATGAAACTGAAATCAGCAAACTACTGATGCGTACATAAAATACTCATTTTTAACGGTTTCAAAACCGGTGCAAAAACGTCTCGATGTCGATGGCAAACTGAAAAGTTGATTCCGTTGTGCGCTTTGCCATATCATTTGCTGTATGCACGATGCACCAGATGCACATACAATACACCTTTGGATTTAAGTGTGCATGTAAAGTCATTTTTTCCGCTCATTTATACAATCATTGCATTCTACTCTAATCCATTCCAATGCAGCGGCTGTCGTTCGTATTTCATCATTTTACAAACACTGATATTTCATGCAAAATAACAAACTTTAGAAGTCAAAAACAGTTTATAGTTGTGAGTGTGTGTGTGTGTGTGTGTGTGTGTGTGTGTGTGTTTTGTTGTTGCTCATCGTCTTTGACTTCTTTCATTTCTTTTCATTCGCCTAGATGATGGCTCCAGAGAAGGCGCTTGATCACAGTGAAGCTCTGTGAATGTTCAAAACACCACTGTTTATGTATGCGATGCGTAGAATGTGCTCTCAATTCAATGGGCGAAAAAGTTGTCATCAGAAAGACGATTCCCTTCTCTATCCTCACTCTCTCGCTCTCGCTCTCGCTCTCTCTCATTCTCTGGGTATAAGTGTACACCAGCAGATCTGTACCGCTTTCGACTTAAATATAGATTGATACATATAAAATGCAGCACGAGCAATAAAAAAAAAATCCCAGAAAAATGAAAAGAAATTCGGGCGCAATGAGTAAAGAGTGAAGTGAAGCAACCAGAAAAACGAGCATTTTAAGCAATAGCACGAGAGAAAGAAGAAGAAAAAAATGCGCTCAAAAATGATACATTTTCTAGGGCAAAAGTTACGCGCGCACCGTGAACTATTTTTCTAAGAAGATGGCGTTCGTTTCGCTCCTGTTCTTTCTCATTCTCTTGCTCATAGTTTAAAGTTCACAAGCTCTCCCATTGAAACTGTCGCATTCTGCCTCCGTTCGCGTTCAATTATACTTATTCGCTTCGTAGTTATATGTTTATTACGCGGCAGACGAACTCATGAAATAGTTCTTAAAAATCTCGCTCTCCTTTCTATTTCATGCTCGTTCTTCGCTTGTTTGACTCTTTCTCTCTCTCTCTTTCTCTCTCCCACTCTCTTGTCTCTTGTAAAAGGCTGCATTTTATGCGAGTGTGCGAAGAAACTCAAGCTCCTTTTTTTTGCACTTCATTTTCCGCCATAACTTATTTACTTTTTTCTACTATTTTTTTCATCTCGCTCGCTTTTCTGCTCCACACTTCATTCCCTTGATATTTGATTCTTCATATTTTTTATTTTTTAAGCTATAACCATTCCTTTTTTCTTGCTGCTTCACATTTGCAAATAGTTTTCAGAAGGAAAAGGTCTATTGCTGATAATTGTGTTGATATTCATACAGAGTGAAAATGAAAATTGGATGAAATTGCAGACTTTTACATGCACGATGTATACTATCTATTGCTTTGTCGGTCCTGTATTCGCAGCCTCTCAATGGAGAAAGCACCAACACACAAAAAAATAAGAAGAATTAGTTGGAATTTTCGGTATGGCACCGCATGACAAATGCACTAAACTTAAAACAGTTAGTATGACAAACAGACAACGTGCAAGTTATTTGCGGACTGTGCCCAAACTAACTGGGCGAGAATGTAATCTAAGTGAGTTGCAATCGTTCGTACGATATAAATACTATCAATTTATATTACAAGCAAACGAAAAAAAAAAAAATAAAACAAAAAGTAAGAGCTCTCGCGCTCACACGGAACAATATAAAAAAAACAACAGCTTTTTGCATTTAAGAAGTACAAACTCGCATCAAAGTTGATAGAAAACTTTCGGCACACAACCAACGGGCAAATTAAAACTGGTCAAAATATCATGTTTCGTTTACATGAAAATGACTTTGAATTTCAATATAATTTATGAAACGGATTCAACATTCGTGCTCATTATCGTTGTAAAGGGAAGATAATTAGCGGGTGAACGATGGTGTATGCAGAAAATGTGCGAGACTTTTTGAATTTCATATGAAAAGTAATTTTTGATGTATAAATAACGGCGAAGTGGAAAAATTTGGCCACTCAACCCTCAAGGCCTTTACTATTTTCACAAGTAATTCAATTCAAGTGCATGGCGTACATTCATCTCGTCAATATGCTGATGCGAAAAGAAGTCTACCATGGTCTGGTTGTAACCACACACACACACCGCCCTCTACATCTGGCGCCCCACACATATTTTCCATAGAAAATTAATGCATCAATAAATAATTTGATTTCGAAATGTTTTGTATCGATAAATGACATTTATTTGATGTTGCAATCAATTTCTAAATAAATCAAAAGTGATTGCGAGTGTGGCGATTAATTGAATCGTTTTAAATCATAATGTGTTCTTTGGTGAAAATGGTGTACTAAAATATGCTATCCCAAAATACCATCAACATCAACAATAACAACATCAAAACCATACAAAACACCAAAGCATCGGCTACAATTGATATTCCCCGAACAAATGTCTGTAATAAAATGTTTGGTGTTCACTTTTGGTTAAAGAGCAAACCGAATCAATTCAGAAAATCGAGAGTTCAACTGTTTGTGATCAATCACAGTTTCATGGATGCAGAGTACCAGTTACTAAAGAATGAACGAAAGAAAGAAAGAAAGGAAGAAAGAAAGAAAGACGAAGAAGATGATGAAAAAAACGACACGAAATTCAACCAAAAGCGGTAATGTAAACAATGTAATTTTAACAAAATTAATGACTATACTTTTCTGCATTTCGAGAATAATGTCAACCCGCACAAAGTAAAATCTGATCAGTATCTTGACAATTTTTTTTTTTGAAGAATGCATTCGAATACTAGATATTGATGTTTGATTGTTATTGTTATTGTGATTCTTAGCGCGCACAGCACACACACACACACAGACAGACAGATACACAACAAGCGACACGCTGGCTAGAGAAGGCGAGAGAGAAAGGGAAGCGAATGTCAACAAAGATCGAAACATAAACAAAACAAAACAACATTCAAACAGACGATAAATGATTACCGATGCGCGCGTTCACCGATTTTATGTTGGCTTTTGTTTAATTTCGTTTAGATTGCTTCTCCAATGAGCACCAAAACTTTTATTTAGCTTCATGTATTTAAAAATAACAATTCCCTCGCATTTTTTGTTTTTGTTTTATCGACAGTCGTTTATTTTGTATCTTTATTTTATCGATGGCATTGAAATTCGGTTAGCAGTTGAAACATTGAAACATCACATGCAATTCGTTTGGCATGAACATGAACATCCTTACATGCATTGAAGTGCTTGGTGTTCGTTTCGAAACTGTTATTAATTTTCGTCGCCAGAGACCGTCCAATTTCGATGGCAATAAGAGAATCATAAATAAATTGGTGCGTAGTAAAAGATTGATTTTATTTGTTCGTTCCTCTTCGCGCGATGGATTTTGGTAGCAAATTCATTTAATAATCAACATAACGATTTCGTTTGAAGTTGAGCAGACATTGTGGTCGTGTTACATTTTCTTTATAATAACTGCCTTCCCACTGCGTTTGATTTTGGGGCCGCCAAGTGAAGTACCTAATTGATAGATTGAATAACCAACTGGATATATGTTCAATTTCAATCAATGCTCAAAGAAATAACACACGGTTAACGCAAAAGAAGATGGGGTAAATCGACAAATTACCATTATTACCTCGCAGCTGCGGTAAAACGCCATTCAATTATTCAATGTGATTTTTTTTTCTTTTTCTCTTGCTCTCTTTCTTTTCGTTACAAAAAGAACGTTTTAAAAATTTTATCGCACCTGTGAAGGGTAATGTGAGATAATTCCATCGATTTAGACCAATTACACATGAGATTGCCGCATCGAAATTCTCAAAGTGAACTATGTAATAATGCAAACGTTTTCCATTGAAGTAAACGTATAAACCATTTAGCAGTGGACCGAAGGGGCCTAGCAAGTTGCTAGTAGCAACATTTGCCATCAACTATTCAGAGAGCCGTCAGAAGTGTTTTCAGTGCCGCTCTTTTGTATGCATAATATATTAATTTATTTTATTTGAGGCGCACTCTAATTTGACTGACTGATTGACTGGTTGAATATTGTATCGGTAAAAATGAATTGAAATGAAACGAAAACGAATCGAAAACAAAACAAATGGAGAAAAAACAAGAGAAGAATACACACGAACCATACATCACATATGAGAAATATTGCTCATGGCAAAGATATCATAGGACTTTCATCCTAGCTTTGTGAGTGTGCGTTTGCGGGGATTTGTATTTTGTGGCAGTATGAAGGACATGTCCATTGAAACCGTTTGTTTACATTTCATTATGGCCTTAGACGTTTTTATTTCATCGTGTTTTCGTTGATTGCACAAAACGTTTCTCGGTCGCTTGCTTGCTTGTTCTCTTTCGCTGGCTTTTTAACAAAATAAAGTTTCTTCAAATAAAAAGAAAAATCGACGAATAAATACACACCGATAACTGAAGAGTGATTGGGTTGGGAGACAACAACAGAATGAAACTTGATGATACTTTCATTGTTGTTGCAACTTTATTGTCATTCTTGCCGTTCTCTCACAAATATTTTCGTTTTCTTTCCTTTGTTCTTTTGCCTTATTTGACTTTGTTATTTCTTCCCGAAGCGGCATTTATGGTCGCTCTCTATCTCTCCCTCTCCCTCTTCCCTCTTCAACTCACATGCACACACACACACACTCATATTCCATTTCTCGTTTGCTATTCTTTTTACATAAATCATAACGCTTCTCAAAGAACGAAACGACACAGCGGAAAAAAAACGTCAACATAAAAAGGAATGTTTACATATTTGTTCACTTCGAAGGGATTTATTTGCCGTTGGTGTTGTCGTGGAAAAGCCGATATGCATTGCAATTGATTAAACCGAATGTGTGTCCGAGAATGGTTGGCTATTGAACTGTTGCCAACAGTTGAATAAACTGTCACACTCAATGTAAACAAACGGTTATGTGTACTGTTACATTCAATTGAATCGAAAATCACTGGTTTTCGTATATCACTTAATTGGTGTGCATGTGTGTGTGTGTGTGTGTGTGTGTGTGTGTGTGTGTGTGTGTATAGTCACTGTACGGTCGACTTATTCCTTTTTATGATGATTGCTCAATACGCGTAACATCAGCACCGAACCAAATGTTGCAAATGAAAATTGTAATTTAAAGCGAGCATCATTTTACAATTGCAATTATTAAAAGGCTTTTATTTAACGCTACGTCCATTAAAAACCAAGAGAAAAACATGCAGAAAAGTCCGACGAACAAAAATAATAGAACGAAAAAAAAATCAGCAGCACAGCAACAATAAAAAATGGCATAGAGAGAACATGCGGCATCAATGGGAGTCAATCGAAAAGGTGAACAAGCAACAAACCAACCAACAACAAGTAAAAAAAATGTGAATGCGGAGCATGAGGGAATTTTCACAAAGAACGCTTAACCAGATTAGATGGTAGCAAACACGACAATAAAACACAATGGGCCAGCCAATGGAGGGAAAAAATGGTGACAGCCACGCAAATCGCATGTTGGAAAATGCCGGTGAAAAGGCCAAGCTTGGTGCAGGTGTTGAAAACTGGTTTTTAATTACTAAATACATTTGGCGTTTAGCTCATTGCATTATTTCATTTTCACCTGCGGCGATGCTCGGGATAATCTTGGAAATCAAAGCCCAATGCAAAATATATGTACGTATAAGTCTGTGTGCAATGTGCATATCGGAGAGTTTCAGTGTTAACGATGCGGGGCAGAGGATGAATGGTTCTCTGTGTGTGTGTCTATCGTTCGCACTTTACACTAAAAACGCTCACAATTCACCGGATAATTGCCTGGAAACTGGCATTGGAAATGGTTTTTCATGCATTTTGCAGATACACAAACCCATTCTATGCGCTCTGTCCATCGCTAACTTTCTGTCTAAACTTTTAGTGTGTGTGTGTGTGTTTTTACTTGCGAGTATGGGTGTTGGCTGGTCATTTGGGGATTTCGTTACACATTCACATTTGTGAGTAATTCATATAATTGGTATTTTGATCCGTAAAGAGATTTAGCTGTGCGATACGATGCCTTTCAAAATAGAATTTAGCATTTAACACGGTGTTAGTCATAATTATAAGGCATCAGCAAAACGTAACCTCCATCACCTCGACCACCAACACCCGATTCACTGATTCCCATATGCACAGAAAATGGACGAAAAGCAGCAACATCAACAGAATCAACAGCATCAACAGCATCCCGTATCAGCAACAGCATCCCGTATCAGCAACAGCAGCACCGGTAGATGTACAATCACTCAAACCGAATCGCTATCGGTGGCAATCGCCAAAGCTGCTACATCATCATCAAGGAACACCAAACGACAACAGCCAGCCTATTGCATTTATATTGGCGAAGCTATAAAAACGCGTATCCCGAGCATCGATTAAAAATGCCAACACACACGTGTTTTCCCTGCATTAGCCTAGTGGGCAACAACAAAGGCACGTACACACTCACGCACACACACACGTGTGGCATGGCGGAACGATGTGTCTGCTGGTGCTCAATACTTTATGCTGCCTGTCGTACGTTTCCACATAATACATTTTGAATTGAGTGAAAATGTATAATGTAATAGATGTTGTATTCCAATCTAGCGTTTTTTTTCTTTTTTTTTGACAAAATAAAAACAGAGGGACTCGGTGAGTTGCATCGAGAATTGGCCAACGTAGTCCCAAAACGGGTTACAAAAATCATCAACGATGCAAATGGTTTTGAAGTGCTGGACCATAAATGTTGGAATAAAAATAAGAGCCTCCTGGAATCGAATAGGCGAAAAAAAACATAAGCGCCTTTTTAAAGGAATGGGGAAGAGAGAAAGAGAGAGAAAATATTAGAGCACTTTATTCCATGCACAGGTAATCATACACCGTGGACCGGGACACACTCACGCACACACACACACACACACACACACACAGACAGACATGTCCATTGGCATTCAAACACATTTCCACAAATTTAACATCATACACAAATGTTCATCTAATGTAGAACAAAGCTAAAATTAATTTTACTGCTGTTTTAATTGAAAAATATAAAATTCATATGTTCGTATGAGCGCTAACTGCGTCGTATTTATGGTGGAAAGTGAGAGAAAGAGAATTGTTGCGGGGAGTGAGATGTGCAGAGGCAATCGTATCTTATCACTTGGAATGTGCTGGTCAAGCACCGAATGAGGGAATATGCGAACATTTTTAGCATGCGTCGTTGTACAATTCACATTCGATGCAAACGACTTTTTCTTCAATGTCTGTTAAATTAAAGTTTTGCCTCGTTGTCGTCATTGCAACAATTTGCCCGTTCGGACAGCGAAATGGGAAAAATAAAATTTTGAGCCGTATTAATTTCGTTGTAAGCTTTTTTTGTTCGCTGTGTGAGTGTGTGTGTGTGTGTGTGTGTGCGTTGTTTTTTTCCATACCGTTACATATTTTCATTTCATTATGCATTGCTCGAATGTGTCTGGGCTCTTCTTTGTCTGCCGCTTCGTATTGAATATCATTTTTGTCAGTAGTGCGCCTAGTTCAGTCCACACACACAATAAAAACACACACACACACACACACACACACCCAATGCCAAGCGAAAGTGTTAAACAGAGATACAGCAAAAGAATTCAAAATGACTAAACAGTGTTTTTCCTTTGGGACTCGGTATAATTCTTTTCGTCAGTTGTAAATTTATGGTTGTGGCATTGTGCGGTAATTTCCAACCAACGCATTAGATTTTTATTTTGGTGTTAAAGCGTCTCTTTGCGCTTTTTACACGTACGTACACGTTGGCATTTGTTGTTGTTTCGTTTTCTTTGCCACTTCACAATTTCCACACATTACACCAGCCCCATACACACATTCAACACACATAAATCTGAAACCGCTTTTTTCCATTCCGCATTTATTTCGTCGTGTTTTTTTTTCTTCTTCTTCGACTGATATTTTCCACTGCATAATGAGTTTGAGAACTTATCTAATTATGCCGAAAACAACTGCAGCAATAGAAAACCATTTCTGTCTGCTCACTTTGAGGCCAACAATTTGTTTTTCTCCTTCCGTATCTATTCGAATAAGAATTCGAATCTCATTCGGATTGTTTTCGATTAGAAAACCGAGGCCAGCTTCACGACTTTGACATCGACCCGAGAAACGAAAAAAAACAGCCAGCCAATCAGTTAATTTCAGTCTTCTAAAAACTATCATTTCCACGGTGATTGTTATGCTTGAAATTATGACGGGGCAAGATTATTGACATGCCTTGAATGAGAACACGTAATTTACAATACAATTATTTAAATCGGCACAAATTGAGAGCATAAAACGAAGCAGACAATCGAATCATTAACGATGGTTGAGCATTAGTTTTGGAATTGGATTTTTGATTTCTTTCGTTTTGTTTGAGCCTATGAAGTTCACATAAAATGTTGAGCATGAACATTTGAACATGGACATGGACATGGCACACAAATTCAAACAGAACAACATCAAAATTGCCTAGACAGTAGACGCTAAAATCACTTCAAAAAGCGTATTTTGTCTGGAATTATTGTAATTTGATGGCCATAAATTACCCTCAATCACGCGTTTAATCGAAAAAAATTAAAATGCAGCCAGCTGTTGGTAAAACCAGCCAAAATGAAATACCGATTAAACGGAAAATCGCTGTATTTACCGGACAAAATATCTGTTTCAAGTTTGCAGCTACAGCAGCAACAACAACAACAAAAAGACCAAACAATCTACCGATTATCACGTGTACATCTGAATATAATAAAATTTATGTTTTTCAGGTAGCAAATTGATTGAGCTGGATTTTAATTTGGTTTCAACAATGTTTTTTTTTTTTTTTTTTGTTACACTCGGTGCGATATTTAATTCGATTTAATCAACTTTTGATTATTTCATTGAGCATTATCCATTTTTAATCGCTGGTAACACTACTGATGTCGTGGATGCTGTCGATTCGGTTGTTATTTGGAAACGATGCTGTTTTGGTTGGGTTTGCTCCGCTTCAGATTGATGTGCTCCACATTGCTGTGTCAGATTCCATTTTCATTTGTCTTGGGCCAAAAACCAAAATCTATTAGCGTTGTATCGGTATACAACGATAAAAGAATTTCTTTCGTTGATCGATGGTATAATTAAATGAAGACGTGAACAAATGACGGTCATTTAAAAGCAACAACAAAAAGAGGTGGCAAAACGTTCAATTCAGTTTTCGTATCGATTTCGGTTAGTTAAAGTTGTTTTCAGCTGTGTGTGTTGCTTCTCATTCAGAAAATTCGTGTATTGTTAATGTGAGATTGAACGAGTCTTTGTACCCGACATTCACATTTACATTCACAGCATACACACTTCTATCGATTTTATTGAATTTTGAATGACATGTAACCGCTTTGGAATTAATGATTATGTTTATTATTTAATATTAAATAAACCAATAAATAAATATTGGTGGGACTACAACGAAGGACGAACCAAAAAAAAGAGTAGTCAGCAGAACAGTAAAAATGATGCACAGACTCATCAATTAATCTGAAACGCGTTATTCGCTATTAACGTTGTGTTGATGAGATCATTGCTTTATTGTCCCGTAATGACAACGAGAACAACACACAAGCTGCACTTGAACATTTAATGGTTACGCAGACACCAAAAAAAAAATTGTGAAACGAAAGGGAACGATGTTATCGAGAAGTACATGAAACTGAAGCATTTGCGTACATTTCCAGCTGCCATAGCCATGCACATAATGTGCTCATGTACCCACCATGCACCATGAGAACTGATTTGCGTGTAAACGACTTAACTTGAAAATGCCATGGCTTAACGGAAAAATGCATAAAATTTATAGAGAAAACAAACACAAAAATCAAGTTGGTGTGATAAACACTTAGTGAGCAATAAATGAATAAATTATGCTTCACTTAACTACCAAAAAAAACAACAACAACAATCGAATGCATGCATATATTCAGATGCATATTAATTGTATGGTAGACATTTTCGTCTGTGAACCATTTTGTGTGAATTTGAAGCTCATAACGCAAGCAAATGATCGAAAGACATTTCGATAATTGAAGCAGTAATTTCTAAAACGAAATGAACATCAAGTGTAAGATTCAATGGACTGGCTCAATTTTGTTAGCTATTTAACATGATTTGCACTAATGCCCATCTCTTGCTGTTCGCTGATTCTCCGAAATTCAGCTGGAAACAAACAGCACGGCACTCATACATTGAATGTATATCGCATCTGCCATTTTGTTCAAATCAATTCGTTAAGTATCATTTACTCTTAAGCACATAAATTTACATTGATTTAAACAACAATAACAATAAAAAATGCCACTTTGTGGTTTATTTAATTGCAACAATGTGTTACATATTTGATCAAATATATTATACGATTTTAAGGAGAAAAACGATTTACAACACATTTAAACATGTGCGCTGGTAATTTTCCATTCAAGCAGAGAAAATTAATACAAGAAATAATATTACAGATGAATAAATATTACGTTCTGGCTCTTTTTTTGTTTAAAGAACCGTCCAATGGCTAATACGTTTTGAGTGTTTTCCATCAGTCACAATGGATATCAATGATTGTTTGTGAATGTGGTTTTTATGCATCAATCAAATATGAAATGTCAACAGCATGAGAAAGTATTGCAATCACAAACCAAATTTCAACCGTTTGCTAGCTGGATGGATAAATTTGTGATAACCATGAAATGAACAGCTGAAAAAGGGTTGTTTTATTTACAATTATGGTTTTGCAGTGAACTTTGTTTGTTTGTTTTTTTTTGTCTAGATTTTGTAGTCTAAAAACCAATCTGGAAGAGTATAAAATTTATTTTCACATCAATAAAACACAATAAAATCGTTCATTTTTGGATTTTCGTGTAAATAGTTCATGAAAAATAACTAAATGTGGTTCATTCTCGCTTTGCTATGTATTCAGATTGATCAATTTTGATCAATGTTTGGAATACGTGGGTCAATGCAGACCCAACACCTAGCCCCAAACTGATGTTGATCAGCTCTATAGCTTTATGGTGTTTTGTTTCTGTGAATGTTTATACATCGACTTTCTGTGAGTATATCGATTTTCCAAAGGAAACGGAACAATGTTATTTTCCAAAATAGATGTGAATTTTAATCATTCAATACTAATTATGTGAGGCAAACATGTCGAATGTCTACCTAATATAATTAATAATAGGCTCGAACACATGTTGATTGTGCTAACATTAAAAATATTCCATCATTTCAATTTCCGTGGCAATCAATAAATCAACTATGCACGTGTACTCTTCTTCTTGCATATAAGTTATATAATTTTATCTTTGTCGAGTGAGTAGACGACAAAAAAAATGTGTCGATTGAAAATTGAAAAAGACACAGCAAATATCATCAGTGCATTTATAACATTGGAAGTGCAGTTTTTGTGTCTTTTTTATGTGTGTGTATGTGTGTGAGAGTGTGTATAAATATCAATGAACCGAATAAATGGTTTGAACGAGTAAGAGCGACACATGATTAATATTATTGAGATTTTCAACTGATAAATCAATAAAACAAATTGAAACCATTGAAACTCTGTTGACATTTCCATGATATTGAGAAATTTTATCTAGTGGCGATGCTCGAGATCGTACGACACTCAAATGCTTTTGCATTTAATCATAAATCATTGAAACATGAGTTGAATCAATTTAAATGAAGTGCTTCTTCATTCAATCCGGAGGCAAACATTCGCCTTTATCGATTCAACTACTTATTTGTAGTTTCTTTTACATTGTTTTCATTCAGTGATTTTAATGCAGCACACACATGTGGATATTGTGGACTTTTCCATTGTCGTTTCTGGTCGAGAGTTTTGCTTTCAAAGTCAAACAATTTTTTTCTTCTTCTTTAGAACATGATTTAGTCACATGTGAGTATCGAAAGCCTGTACAGTGCTACGGAGTCACAGGGCGCGCTCGGTTCCATAAGAGACTGTGTAAATGACGTCACATTTTGCATAAGTGGCGCCATCCAAGGTTTGATGGGAAACCACTTATGTTTGCAATGCAGTGATTCTGTACACGAACCGTGGTTGGTGCATTAGAAATCAATGCTTCATATTCATTCATAGCTAGTTTCCCACTAAACCTAAGATGGCGTTTTTGCATGGCTTTGACAGTCCTTACTGGCCTGTGTACGGAGTACATGAGTCCATCACTGCAAAGCCAAATTGCACGAATTCAACAGAGTCAAATACACTCAAGAGGGGTCTCTGCACCATGGGGACATTCATGAATCAGCAGCACTAGCTAGATCTAGCGAACAATATTATAATTTGTTTGTTTCATCCATACATGAGTGGCTGGATGAATCTTATGATAAATAATGTCAAGGTGAATGAATAATATGAAAATTGAGTTTAATTTGTATTTTTCTTTGAAAATTTGTGATTGGTGCTAGGATTAGTGTAAGCCAAAGGTCGCAATCGGGCATTGTAAAAACATTCTGGGAATTCAAGCATATGTTGGATGAATATCTTTCCGGTGGTCAAAAAAATGCCCAGATGTTCAGATCATAAAAGACAGTTTTGATTTCATTTGCCTCAAATAGTTTAGATCCAACACATGTTGAATTCCCAGAATGTTTACACAATGCTCGAAATATGTTCGATCGCGACCTCTGATGTGAGCCAGAACAATATCAAACACACACAATATAATAGCACTACTGTATGGCTGAATTTCCCCTTGGTTTGCGCTTGGGTGGTGATATTTCAAGATTTTCACTTTACCGTTTCATTGTTGTCTTGGTCCAGTTGTGTTGCTGCGCTGATTTCGTTGACCAAACGTTGAACATTTCCATCATCATCACTCATCATTGCCATCGTTGGTGTCGTGGTCATCGTCATAGTCGTTTTCGTTGTCATTAAATCGCCACTTCCATTCGTTGCCATTATCAAGCGGTGTCATTCGAATAGTCTTGTAAAGTGCTCGGCTACCAAATTACTTGGCGGTTTGTATTATTTAATTTAATGCAATGTAAACAGTTTTTTCTGTTACATTTTGGCTTGTTCTCGTTCAATGTTTTATTTCAATGATGTTCGTTCGTCTTTTACGTTTACTTTGATACAAAAACAAAAAAAAATGCTTCATCGTTTTTTTTTTGGTGTGTGCATAGTGAGAAAGTCAAAAGTATGGGTGCGTGTGTGTGTGTGTGTGTGTGTGTGTGTGTGTGTGTGTGTGTGTCTGGGCACACTTAGTCTCGATGTCCGTATAAATTTTACAACGCGTACAAGTGTGTCGTACGACAGTCTGTATGATGAGTGTGCGCGTGTATGTGTGTGCGGAATCATAAATAAACAATTTCGTGCAGCAGATTGGGATTAAAAGAATCGAGATGAATATTTCAGCATGTTTGTATGAATAGATGGATGTGGAATGGAGCACCCGAGAGAATGTATCTAATGCACCACTCTCTCTCTCTCTCTGTGTGCCCTTCTACCATTGAAATCAAACTGTAAATGTAAATGCGAATGTGAATTCGAATCAAACGACCGTGTCTACGGATCTGAATCCAAATTCGAGTCCGGATGACAAAATACATATGGGTGAGCTCGACTTAACCGAAACAAAATTCTAATTGCTATGCTTGACTTTCGATGCTCCTAGTCATTCTGTTCGCAATTGTTATCGTTTTCGGTGGTTTTAGACCTGTTTATTGTTTGATGCTCACTACTCCAGCTAGCATGCCACACCATGTAATCGTCCATGTTTCAGTTTCGATTTGTTTTCGTTGCCGTTTTTAGTGTGGCTGGTTTTTTTTATCGTTTTTTTGTCAAGTTCTTCTGAAACTTCGTTTTTCCAATTTGTTTTGTTTTCGTTTTGCTGTCAATGTGCTCTTAACCCATTATACCGTATGCATTTCATTTTCTTCGATAACAATTTCATTCATGGAAAATGTCCGCACAGCTGTAAACCAATATTGCTACACTTTGTAATCGCTCTTGCATCTTGGCATTTTAAACAGTTCGATGTATAAACACTTTGCTGTTTTCTTTAAAACATGAGCAGCTAATGCGAGAATTGCTAACGAAAATAGAAATGCGCCATCGAATGAGATTGAATTGAACAAAAGGAAAGGGCTGTGATGCACACACTTTTAGACATTAGAAAACGGTTTGTGCATCGTTTCACGTGTTCGTTTTTTTGTCTTTGTTTTTTTTTTTTATTTCGTTGGCGTTTATATGCATTTCAAGTGTATGAATATTTGGTCACACCACAAATGTGACAATAAACACTATTTTCCATTCTTATAATTGCAATACTCCAAACATTTTCTAGCTTTAAAAGAAAACCGTACAAAAGTTTTGCATAAACAGAGAAAATGCAAAACAACAAATCGAAAAATAAAACGACAATGACGACTAAATGAATATAAAAGTGAACCAATGTAAATGAAAGATAGAGCAAAAAAAAGCAACACGCAACAACAACAACAACAGCATCAACAGTGCCAACAACAACTGGATCCTTTTACGATCTCTTTTTCCAGAACAAGCAAGCAGCAAAGTTAAAACATTTCAATAAATAAAATTAAATTGGAAAATAACGTCTTTTTCCGTACATTTGAAGCATAACATAGTTTTGCATCATATTCTCGGGCTGTGTGACTTGCATTTCGTCGGTCGTTGTAGTTGTTGTTGTTATTGTTGTTGTTGTTGCTGTTGTTGTTGTTTCATATCTATAGATATATATATATGTAGGTAGGTAGGTATGGATGTATATATTTTCGTCTCTTTGTTATTGCTTCCCATCAGCATGTCTTGTGCGTTGCGCCATGGGTCGTGCCTTTTCCTTAAGCAATTTCATCTTAATAATATAACCACATTTTCGTTGAATATTAATAGCTTTTTTCTATCGTCGCAAATTGCTTGTGGCTTCTGCTATGATAGGGCCACACTCTCACTCTCCAGCTCTCCACTGACTTTTCTTTGGCGCATTTCATCGTGTAGCGAACCGAGTATGGAGGCGATATCATTGACGATATGTTTGCTACAATTTTCCTTCTATCTAAAATCAGCTTCATCATTCTTATACCCGATACTTGGTTGTGCTTGTTGGTTGGCTGGGTTTGGCTTGCGCACTTTCATCGCCGACCAGATCAAGTGTAAGTTGCCATTATCACATTTTATGCAATTTTATTGAAATGCATCCCATTTCGGCATGCAGCGAATATAAGTAGTTGCTTTTTTTCCCCAGCATTTTCATATCTTTAATTTTTTGTTTTCTATTTCTTCTCTCCGCGCTTTTTTTTCGCCATTCCATTCTTTTCATTTGCAATATGAATTACTTAACTGCAATAGAAAAGTTGTGAAACTTTGCGCGAACATAAAATCGTAATGAAATGAAAATACCTTGAAATACGGAAACAAAATAGCAAAATGCAAAATGTGTAGTTGAGAAAAACACCGGGCAGCATCAGGCAAACACAAATAACACAAGAAGGAATTAAGAGGTAGCAAGACCTGGCGCAAGCAAGCAAGCAAATAAAGAACCAGTTCAATATTATTTCAACCGAAATGAAAAATGAAATTCTCAAATTGAAATGTTAAAAATCAAACACATTCACAACATTCAATCGATTTCATTTTTCCAAGCAGTTTGTGGTAAGGTCAAATAAAAATACGAATACAAATACGACCAAATAAAAATTAAGATTTTTTTGTTGTTGTTGTTGTTGTACGGAAAAAAGGATCCTTTTGGCTCGAACCAGCTCAAGTGCTTTTGATAAATCTGCTTTTCTTCCATCATCGTTTGAAAGTTTGCATTGCAAAATAAGCGTGTGCAAATAATTTCCAGAGAAAAAAAAAACACAGCTTTGCGAAGTGATTGCATGAAAATGATGAATTTTATATTGCAATCAACATGTTTACATCACAATTTTTGTAGGCCACAACGCACAGTGGCCTTTCTCTCGCTTGTTATTCCTCTCCATCTTCCCGCTCGCCCCCAATCCAATAATATCATCAATTGAATAAAGTGAATCAATTTGTAGCACGTTGTATGCCTCTGATCTTCAGTTTGCAATCGAAATTTCACTCATTTTCAACCTAATGCCGTTTTCTCTATTTGACTCATGACAACAACAACAACGAAATCATAATTGCGAGAATAAAAAAAAAAATCACGCAGAAATCAAGAAAACAAACGTTATAAAAGAGATGCGACAAAAATGTGACAGATGAGAAAAGTTCTTTTGATCTGACTCAATGTCGCTCGATTGTTGTTGATTTTTTTGCTCGTATTTCTTTTTTTAATCAACGTGCATCTCTGGTATTCGCTTTCTGTCTGATACTTTTATGTCTGGCCTTTGTACTATGCATTGTGCATAAAAAAAACGTACAACTTAAAGAAGAAATGAATTTAAAGAATTCAGGTTTGGTCTAGTACAAACAATGTACTCAATATCAACTCCAATATAAGTAAGTAACTTAAAACAACAAAAACACGGCTTGAATGGGCTTTATGTCGTTTGTTTGTGGATTCAATTGGAGTGTATTCTTTACATTGATTAGCGAACGAGACGTATACAACAATTCAAATTATTTTTTTTTTGCAATAATTGCTTGTCATTCGCACAAATATTAAAACAAATTAACAAAGAATTATAAATTGTCACCAAACAAAAGTCAACACACATTTTATAATCGCATGTAAAAGCATCATTGTGTGTAAGCAACGCAGTTGACTTTTACGCATTTCTACGTTTTAAGGAAGTGCGCAGATTAAATTGAATCGAATGAATGATTTCAAAAGATTTTAAAAAGGAACGTATGAACAATTAATAAATGAATGCCGTGCATGGATGGTAGCAAATGATGAAAACAGAAATGTATAAAAGATGCTTTTTCATCATGCAATGCATTTAATCATTTCATGTTTTGCACACACACACACACACACAAAAACAATAACGCAAACACACAGCATTACAATGTCATTCTTTTCAGATGAATTAATTTGTGTTTGAAAACGTATTCCTTTGCAATTATAAAGACATTTTTTAAATGCACATAAAAACGTATCAAGTGAAGCATATCGAGAATCACACATTTTATTTCGTACATTTGTTGTTTTATTGGATTTTTTTGTTTGTTCATTCAGTAATTTTTGTGAGCATGCATTAGGGTTAAAATTCACCTGAGCAAATCCCTCTAGTATTATTTCCAATTTTAATTTGTAAAATGTGAAATGATTAAAATAAGTAAGGATATTTCAAGACAATTAAGAAGAAAACATTAAGTACAGTTTTGAAGTTGAAAGTAAACATTTATAGCGATCCAAATTCCGTTTGAAGTAATAATCAACAGCAATTTTTGTGGAAAAATCTAACAGTTCTGCAACAAATTTGAAGAAAATTTTGAGATAAGTATCTACTTGAGACTTCTGTGATTGCTCTATAGAAATTCAAGCGAATGAATCCAATCGCCCAAGGCGGCCAATAGTTTGATACGAAATCGACGTTTATGAAAGTGTTAATTTTTTTTCGAAAAAAAAAAACAAAAAAAAAATTAATTACAAAACTCCATTTATGTAAACAAAGTATCGAAGAGGAATGAAAACAGATATTTGCAGCGGAAGAAGAAGAACCAATTTTATGATTAAAACATTATGTAAACATTGGGTTGAATGGTAAACGAACATAAACAAACCAAAATGAAGTCATAAATCATGGTATTTTCCATGTCATGAACTCAGAATAAATAATAATTGCACAAAACCGACTGCCGACAAAATTGGAACAATGACAAAGATCTGTGCAAATCAATGAAAATTTGGTGCATTTTATAAAGCTTTAAAATGATATTGGTTGGAATTTCATTATTTCGTTCTTTGAAACCTTTTAAAATGAACGAATTCATTATAATGGCTCAGTTTATGGTTGATTTTTTTTTTATTTATCGGGACTGTGGCATTGTCTCGAGTACTTTGTTTTGTTATTTTTATCGTTGAAATGATTTCTACAACGAAATGTATGCGTGCACAAGAAACCTTTAATCAACGAATGCTGCTGTAGTCAACGTGAGGAAAAATGTTGAATATCACAAGAAGGAAAAGAAAGAAAAAAGAACACGAAAGAGTCGAGCAAACGTACGAAGAAAGGATTAAAAAGGAAAATGAGTGTATAAACATCGATATCACGAAAGAGCACGACCAGATCCATGAATGCCTGAAATGCAAATACAGGCAATTAAACGTCATTTTAATCGTTACTGTTCGCTCGCAGTCGTATCAATTTACAGCTTCATTTCATTTGTGTACTTTATTGACATTTCATTGCACTAGTTGTTAGCTTCCATTTTGTGTTTGTGTGTGTGTGTGTTTCCGTTGGTTTTGGTTAACTTGTTAACATTGTGCCTGGTACATAGCATATACATAGTGAATTTGATGTATTGCATTTATTATTATTATTTTTTTTTAAAGCACATCTCTTCCTCGTGTTCATCGTCCGGATTTATACAGCAAACGCATCGAAACTATTAAACGAAAGACTTTCATTTGGCATTGCGAACGTGATTTTTTTCTTGTAATCGCTGAAGCGACATAAGAATGTCATCGGTGGCATTGCACGGCGCTGAATGCACAACGAAAGCAATACATCAAATTGTTCGATTTATAATTTGTCACATTTGTGTGTTGTGTGTTGGGTGTTGGATATTTGGTTCTTGTACCGATTACAATTTACTGTTGTCGACTATCTACTATCGTTGACATTCTCATGGCTCACGAAAAATGTCCAAAATCAAATCTCCATGTGTAAAAATTCCCACTTCAATTTTTCGAATTAAAAATCCAAACAATTTAATTGATAATTTTTCGACAACATTCTTTTCTCCATTTTATCTCTCTGTGTGTGTTGTTTTCCCGTCTCTGCATTTTTTCGGCATTTCTTCTTTCATTTCGTTTGCTTTTGCCCGTTTTTACCGCTGCTGTTGATTACTTGCCGTCCATTCAGCTGAAGAGAGTCATTCGTTGTCGTTTGTGTAAACCGTAAAATGCATTTGGCTTGTTCGTTTCACAATGCCAACAAACTATACCATTTTCGGAAGAAAATTTTACGTTTTTGAATGTATAAATCTCTCAAATGTCATGCTCGCCCAAAGCTGGCACTAATAAGGTTAAATTTGTTTTCGTGCGGATTCCTCTCCATTCTGCATGCCAATGCAAGTGTGAGATCTTATTATGCGTTTCTCATTCTCTATGCCTGTCTCTCTCACCAGTTCGTTTGCTCACTTTCGTTGGTTCCAACGTTTGCATTTAACAGCATGCCACATCTTGTGCCTTAAAACATTGTATCTTGTTGTTGTTTTTTATTTTTTATAACACTCTTTTCGCCTTCTTTTATACATAGTACACAACTATCGTTGCTGTCGATGCTGCTGCTTCTGTTGTTTATGTTTAACTTCATTGAAAATTCGTAATTCTATTGTATTGGTGTCTGCCTGGTCCCATCTAGACATCTGAATGCATTATACCAACATCACCGAAGACAAGAACAAGCAACACCAACGAGAGATACACACACATTTGAGAGAGAAGAAGAAAAAAAACACACACACACACACACACAACGAAACTGAACAAAATAAAGAAAGAAAAGAGCAGCAGCAGCAGCAACACCAACACCAACAACAACAACAACAACAACAACAACTGAAAACAAAACTGACGAAGCATTAGATGTTAATTGAGTTTTATATTTATTTGTATAATATGCGTCAGTTGTTTTAATCTAGAAAATTTGTGTGTCTGTCATTTCACTGGCAGTAAATTAAATGAATTTTCCTCTGTTTTAACATGGTACTGTGCTGTGTGCTGTGCTGTGTGTATGTGTTTGTTGTAGTAGGACGGAAGATTCGGTTGAAAACTCGTCTGTCTAACTATAAATTATTGTAAATACCTATTTTTGTACGATGTCTACGTAGTGCTGTGGCATCATCAGCATTGACGATGAACGGGGCAAGAAGATCAGTTTTCTGGGCAAATAAACAGCATAAACATTGATGGATCTCTGTGTAACAAAAATCCAAAACGACAAAACCGGGACAGAGTGATAGTGAGAAAGAGCAAAAGCCCAACACGAATGCACTTTAACTAATTACGCTATATTGATGGCACTCTTGTCGAGGTGGTATCAAATTGGGAGCAAAGAATTATCTTCGTTGTTTTTTTTCTCTTCTCGCTCTCTTTCGAAATTTATACGACCGAATGCAAAGTGTGATGTGAAATGTTAGAATTTGTATGTTTGATTTTGGACGGAGGATCGAGAGGAGGAGGAGAGAGATGCATTTTCATTGAAAATGTTTCACAAATATTTGGTGCTGTGATTGTTTTTTTTTATATCGGTCATTTGAGTCTCAATGTTAATGATTATTTTCACGCATTGACACAATTTAATGCCAACAAATAAAATTGAACCATGCATTTCCGTGGAGAGAGAGAGAGAGAGAGAGAGAGAGAGAGAGAGAGAGATGATCCATTTTTAAACGCTGAATCCAAATGTTAATTGATGTTACAACATGTTACACGTTTCAAATGGAAAATTTATTTTAAAAACAACAGCAACCAACAAAAAAAAACAATTCTATCTCACACTGGATGTTGAGTATTTGTTTGGAATTTCAATTGCTAGAGCTTTAAAAATTAGCATTTGTCACATTCAAAACAATGTTTGGTTGGTTTAATTTTTTTGTTTTTTTTACATAAGACCATTGAAATGAGCCACGAATTTTAGCCCATACCGTAATTTTAGCAGCTGACGTTAAGTGCACACACATTGAACACGATTTGTAATGTGACTCTAAAAGTTTCACTTTTGCAAATTTGATCAGTGGTGAATTGTTGGTGTTGGTTTTTGTTGTTGTTGTTCAGTATCACAAAAAGCATAAATTACAATGACAACAGTTCGAATTGATATCATTGTGTGGGAGTTTATGTTTTCGAATAAAAAAATGCATTTAACAGTTTGAAATTCGAATATTTGTAACAAAATGCGCTCATTTCTTTTTTTTCCACGACATATTGCTGTTAATCATGTGTCAGAACATGATTTTGTGTGTGTGTGTGTGTGTGTGTGTGTGTGAAATGATTTCGAAATCGAAAAAAGAAATAAAATATATTTTTTGTTAGTTCGGAATAACGGAGTGGCAGAATCAGCATGGATAATATAAAGTCATCATATTGATGTGTACATTGTACAAATGTTGTGCACCCTATATTTTAAAACAAGAAATTAATAATTTATCAGATAATTTATTCAAAATCACCGACGAAACACACAAAAAACGAATCCCCCCGAGAAAAAAAAAAACGAATAACCGTCTGTTCACCATCAAAGCTGATCACATTATTAGAACTCATCGAACCAATAAAAAATCAAACGCGAATAATCAAAATAAAAATGCAAATTACATTCTTCGGGAGCTCAACAAATCATATGGAATCGTTGATGCTGACGATCTATTTTACAAAACATTTCTAGAAGTCATTATCAAAACTAATTAAAATTTTATGGCCGATGCGAAAGACAGAGAGCAAGACAGAACACTCATGAAACAACACATTTGTTTTTTTTTCTGTCGAGCATTGGTGATTTGCTGCTCAAAAATTGATAAATGATTGCAGAATGCCTATAATGGTGTTACATTTTGTTCGTTCGTTGATTTGCTCATCACCGAAACACCATTGAAATTCAGTTAATCATGTGCGATAGCGTATAAATTATTCATTTATCTGATGTTCTTTCTCGATCCGATACTGTCGTATATATTCAACGCACAAAGCAAGAGAGACAGAGAAGAAAAAAAAAACACAGCACAGACACCAAAGTGTGGCAGATTGTAAGCCCATGATGGAAAATACATCATAATATCCATATTTATTAGAAAATGTTCAAATGATGAAAAAAAGAGAAATATATTTATATACATTTTCAACTCATCGTTAATGCTTACTGGCTGGTTGTTGCGACTTGTTATCGAATTGTTGAATTCAGATTTTTGCGTTTTACATGATTTTTTTTTTAATTTTTCGTCATCTTTTCTCTCATTCTCCACTTGGTTCAGCTGTTTCATTCACCCTTTTCCAGTTTGCCATTGCTCATTTTTATTTTGACTTTTTCGAGCATAGATTAATGATTCTGTGACATACATATTTATACGAAACGCCAATCGACAAAAAAAAACAACAACAACGCATGTCTATATAGCAAGCGTGGCAAAAGTTTTGCATTGTGCTTAATGTTACTGATGATACCATGAAGCGTGTGAGGCACGTATACGCTTGTGTAAAGCACACAAAGCGTGTAAAGTGTGAACAGTATCAAAAAAGAGTTTCAAACAAGCATGAAGCGCAGAAAAAACACTCACGAACAAAACGAATGAGCAACGTACAACAACAACAAAATTCATAGCAACTAATAAATGGTCTCCATTGACAAATTATTTATTAGTTATTGACAATAAATTTGTTTTTTTTTGCAATGGGTTTTTTTCACCATGTAAATCATTTGGTATATTAGAGGTGGCGATGAATGAAAGAAAATGACACAACAACAAAAAATAGAACATATTTCTATGAGAGCGAGAGAGAGAGAGAGAGATACTCACAGTGTGTATAGTGAAAAATGCTAGTTATCATAGTTGTGCCGTCGTTGTTTCAAATTGCAATGCGCGTGGTCTGAACGACGCACACGATGTATTTATCATTGGCCGTGTACATTGTACAATACCTTATTAGCGCATACATATCATATTCGAATTCGGTGGAAAAATTGTCGCTTAGTTTCGATTTCAAACTTATTACTTTGATTTCGATGTGCGATGCGGAATAAAAAGGCAACCGAACTGCTGTTGTCGAACGGCAGAAAAAGCCAACCAAATCGAACAAGAGGATCAGAGAGATAGTGAGAGAGAGAGAGAGAGAGAGAGAGAGAGAGAGAGAGAGAGTGAGAAAAAGATAGAAAAGAGAAAAACGCAAAGCTGAAATTCGAGAGCACAATAGGAACAGATGCATACGTATGATACATATTTATGCATATGATGACAATTTGATAAAATATGAATTATTACGTTGCACAATTTGTGCGCGTTTCACATTTGTTCGAATCGACCATTTAAAGTTCGATCATAAATATCGAAAGACATCTGGAGGAAAAAAGCTGCTAAATATACCCCGGTATCCAATAACGTTTTATACAAATTTCACTCCAACAGAATGGAACGCATTCAATACAAGCAAACAAGAACCACACACACACACACACACACACACACACATCCACATACAGGAACCATAAGCATGACAGAGAAAGAGCACCATTTTAAGGCCTAGGCTCGAGCCCAAACCCGGTCACACTCTGCTATTGTTGTTGATTCTGTTTTTTTTTTATTCGTCTTTCTTTTTCTAGGCACAATTTCATTCTGTGGGCATAAAAGGCATATAAATTTTAAGGAAATAAATCAAGCGAATAAAATTTCAACGGAATGAATATAACAACACCAACAAAAAACGAACGTATAAATGATTCAATTAAGTGAATATTCAAATGATTTACTTTCGTTGTTTTCATTAAACATGTGCATGCATTTTCATAGTTAAATTCCATCGAATAGATCGAACCATATTCTAGGCCCTAGATGGAGTCTAGTCTAGAGGTGGAGCTGTGTAAAAAAATATGCTGTTTCATTGCATGAAATGTACAAAATCGTTTGAAATGATTTTCAACAGATGAATGAACTCTTGATAAAACCATAGTCACCTCCGATGCACACAATGTTTCTGGTGAGGTGCTGACCTATCAATTGGTAATCAATATAAAAAAAAGAAGAGAAAAATCAATCGAAACCATTGCACGCAATGATCAGCACATTTCAAGCTGGTATTTGGTGACCACGAATCATAAATGCATCAAACACAAACAAAAACCGAATTTATTTTAAATGAACTCTCTAATATCCCCTTTTGTTGTGACATGTGCAATGAATAATGGTTCGTAATTAGTTGAATATATACGGAACGCTTACTTAATCGTTCACTCTTTTTTGTTGTTTGTTGTTGTTGTTGTTGTTACTTGTGTTGGCTTTGGCGCATTTTTTTCACTTCTAGCGTTTGGAATTGTGAATGTAGACGTGAACTGCATATGCTTATCTCATACCGTTGAACCATGTTACGCTATATTCTCATTCTCGTTTGTCTTATTCACAGCTTGCAAATTATAATAATTCATTTATTTTGACAATGCAACATTTTGGAACACTTGCTCTTTGGTTTTGTCCGTGTTTTGCTGTTTCCTTGCACACCATCGATTCGACTATATCGAAACGAACGCACACACACACACACACACACACACACACACACACACAAACACATAACCAAAGAGAAAGAGACAAAGACTCTGCTATACAGCTGGACAGCCCATCTATTTATGTCCGCATATTTCTATTTACCTATTTAATTTTCATCTCTCGCTTAAATGCCCATTGCTGATGTGCGTGCTAATATTTGCTTAGAGTAGCTTTGAAATCGAGGTCTTTGTCGTGGGCCACAATTGCCACGACAAAGGCATCAGCCGCATTGTATCAGCATCAGCATCGGCATCAAATTCAGACTCAACAAATCCATAACAATAATAATATCCATATAAATCTATGTACACTTGTACATTTGTACACATTATAGAATGTTGTTTATAAATGCTACCATTTTTTTCCACTTTATTTTCATTTTATTTCAAAGGATAAATAAACTATGACGACAAATACAGTTTCGGAAGGTGTTAGCGTCAAACGCTAAATGTAAACAATTACAGTAATAAAAACAATAGTGGCCATATTATCGTGTTTGCGTGTTTGTGGCCGCTTTATTGGTGCTATTGTTTTATTGTGTATTAATTTTTGTCGGCCGTTATCCGAAATGGTCGGTTCGTTTATCCAAAAGTGCGTACACATCCACTCATCTTTCGAATCTCATTTCCATGAAAATCGAATAAAATGAATCATGATCAACACTCCGGATACAGAAATATATGATGTTTTGCATTTTTCATGATATCAGATGTAAAATGAACACATTCGATCGTCAGTTTTTTTTTAATGCGCATAGTATGTGCGCTCCATCAAAATCTGTCAAACATTTGAATCCACTTCAGAGCTATTGAAAATATGAAATTAAAAAAAAAAAAAAGATAAACTTAATTTGAATGCTGTCGGTCATCTGTGCGCAGCTGCTATTCATTGGAAATGTTTGATTTCGTCTGATATTCAACAGTCAACAACGATTTCAACACTCTCGATGCACTTTTTTCTCCTCCCCCCATCAAATCATCGAGTTTTTGAATGTATTGAACACATAAAAATTTTGAGGATATAAAGAGTGATGAACCGTTTTATTTCACACAGCGGCTATTTATAATAGTTTCTTTTGATGTAGCCCTAAAAGAAATTATCAAAGTAAATTAAATACCATAATGTGTGAGCGTTTGGGTAATCAAATCAACATTGTACCGTGATTCATTTTGACTCTTTTGAGATGAAGAACAAAATGTGTGATTTGAAAGGCACATCAACCAAAAAAACAAAAATCCCATGTCAGAGAAACATAAACGTCATTTCCAATTTGATTCTAAATAACTTTCAATGCAAAACGTTGAATTTAGTGTTTTCGACAAATTTTCATTTCGTTTTTTTTTGTCTCCTTCCACTAATGCTGCCATTAGTTTTGGATTTAGTTTGGTCGATTGAAGATATTTACCTATCATCACTGTAATTTAATTAACATTAATCCGACAGGCACGCTTATTGATGATTGTGAAAAGAATGATTTTACGATACGAAACAAAAGTAAAACCAAACTTAAACACACACACACACACACACACACACACACACATACACAACGTCCTAGCCAATGGCGCAGTCCCTGATACCCGAGTACCCGTGCACACTCAATTCAGAGGTAGCAAAATATTTTCAATGTGATGGTGAAATGGAATTTCACCGCCACTTGGTTTGCATTTGGCGGTAATTTCTATATAAAATTCAAAATTTTCTATCAACAATCGCACACAATTGTAATCGACTGCAGCCAAAAATATTGGAAATATATGATTTATATTCATCAGAGTGCAACAAAATCATTTGTTTGGTGTTCACCTCTTGCTCCGATATCGATAACTACACAGAGATGGAAGAATAGAAGCAAAAAGAATCGAAGAGGTGAAGAAGAACTCACAAACATTCTCATAGCTACTATGATTGCGTTTCTTCTGCTGCTTTCATCATGACGAAGTATCACTGTATGCCGAAACGAGAGGTGCTGAACCACAAATCATATTGTTGCGCTCTGACAAATTCAAATTATATTACAACGTGTTCGGCTACAGCCGATAATGCCTGTGTGTAAGATTTCTGACAATAGATTTGTGTATTTTATATAGAAATTTCCGCCACATACAAACCAAATGGCGGTAAAATACCATTTCACCACTACATTGAAAATATTTTGCTACTACTGAATTGAGTGTGTGTGCTTCGACCAAACGCAAGTGTTGCTTTCGACAAAATATAAACACATATTTGTTCGGTCGCATTCGAAATGTGTGTGTGTGCGTAATTATGATTTATGTTTGGCACGCTCTTGTTGCTATTACATGCTGCTTTGTTTTCATTTCGTCAATGTTATTGTTTGAGTTGGTGTATTTTGATTTCGATTTTTTTTTCTCGCATTTCTAGCATTGTATTCGGTAAGCGACACATCTTCAATTTGCTGCGCGTGATTAAACGTTGCAAAATGTGAAAATAATCGTTTGGCATTGTTCGACAATTCAAAGAAACCCCGTTAAAATAATGCTGCCTTGCACAATACAACCACATTGTTAATATTTTTTTTGTTTTGTTGGTTTTTTTTTCTGCATGTCTAAAAAATTGCTCTCTGTACTGGATGGTTGGGCTTCCTTTTTATTTTATCTTCTACAATATGCATCAAATCTCCACAAAATGGGATTAACTCAGCAACAACAACAACAACTACAAAAAAACCGCCTTTTTCTCCCCATCACATTTTTTTTTGTTTCCTCAATTCACGATTATTTTAGTAATTATTTTCCAATAGTAAAAATCCTCGTTTTGTATGACATTCGAAGCACTTTTATTCATTCATTTTGTTCAAGTCAATCGATATGCATATTCTGTATGCCTATGAGAGGTACATGATGATGAACAAAAAAACACACACACGAACAACAAAAATCGCACTCATGAAATAATATCCAAAGAAGAAAAAACAACAACGGTATTTTGCTTTTGAAGTTTTGTCATTCAATCCAACGAATGTTTCTACAGTAATTTGTGGATAAAAAAGAATGAGAAATTAAACAAATGACAACAAATGACATAGAGTTTATTCGACATTTTTTTTTTTTTGAAAAAAAATGCTTTTTGCTCATATCTTTTCCTGTGATTTGTGTGATTGTGTGCATAAAATGTGCTGCCATTTCAATGCTATTAAGCAACAAACAAAAAAAAATGAAAAAAATGCAACACGCGGAAAATTCATGTGCGGCAAAGAGGCGTGATACATAAACTCAATAAATGCTGGCACGAGCAATGAAGTGATTTGTATTTTTTTCTCATTTTTTCCCCTGAATTCGTTCAACCCTTATTGCAAGATTTCAATGCAATTACTATTCATTTTATCGGATTTTCAAGCCGTTCTTCATTATTTTGATTTGTTCGTATGCTGTGTACAGTTGTTTTTTGTTGTTGTTGTTATTGTATTCCTTCTTCCAAATCTATACACATATTGCAATGAAAACCTCCATATAATTCGTGATCCCTCTTTTTAAACGATTTTACTTGATTTTCAACCGAAATCAAAACAAATTTGCAAGCAAATGAATATAATTGTAGTTGTTCGCGTGTTCACTTGTTTCAAGCATTGTCTGAATTGGTTCGTTTGATGTTAAAATTACTCGATATAATGCACTTTTATGCTGTGCATTTGAAGTGGGGCTCCATATTTTTGTTGTTTTTTTGTTTGTTTGTTGTTGATTAGTTTAGATTGATGCTGTTAACGAAATTTGACTGTCAACGCTCACGAAGTACTGAAATTGGCAAAAGCACACCTTTTAGTCACGGAATTTGCCACATCGCCCAGAAATCTTTCAACTGAGAAAAAAAAACTTCCTTTCAGTGGATTCATAACAACAACAACAACAAAAAGTGCTTGGCACATCAAATCCCCTCAACTTGGTTGTTACAATTTCATTGGAAGTGTGGAAAAACCGCTTTCAAATAAAGTAACATATCAATTTTTGATGGATTAGTTGATTTGAGATTCTCAACACGGCAATTAAATTGATACAAGGAAATTGCTTCCGCCAATGCCATTCCAATGTGAAACAAACGAATTTATCATTTTCTCATGTCGACTATTAAATTAGCTGTACGCAATTATTACGAGAATAATTTTGACAGCGATTTGAATGAACACATTCGATCGTGCATATCCATTTATATTCGGCCATTAACCACCTAGGTTCCTAGGTTTATCATTTGGAACATCGTAGATCTATCATGCAGTCGACTTTGAACAAAAACATAGCCACTGCAAGCATCTGGGGCTGAAATGTGAATTATGTTTGAATATTGCAAATTGCACAATAGATATTCTTTAACCAAGACAAATTTCGTTTGCTAAATGTAAACATTTGATCTGTCATATGAAAAGAGCATTTTGGCGCCTAAAGCTCTTTTAAACACTAACCATCCATTTTATCAAAGCTATGCTAAGTGATTTGTTAAATTGTCTTCGATATTTTTGTAGAAAATTCAAAACAATAAAGGAAAACACAGATTATCCTTAAAATCGAAATATATTTGAATGAATAAATTTGTGAAATGTACTTAAAAGCATTCAAATCAATGTGGTGTCATCTAGTGGCGTGTTTCAAACTACTGTAATTTTAGAACAGATTTGACACACTGGAGATGTGTTTTTTTTTCTATCGAAAACGCACGTTTTTCATTGTTGACATTCTCGCAAGAGTTTGATGCTAGCCGTAACTAGCAAGTACACGCGATTAGGAAATAATTTTTTTTTATAAATAATAATAATATATAAAAATGGAAACAATCAAAATAACGCCGGGATTTTGTCCAAATTGTGGTTCAATTTTGCCATATATGCGAGCATCTGGAAATGTGAAATGTTACAATTGTTTAACCGATTGGCCACCTGAAGGTAAGCTTTCAGTGCTTTGTGTTTTTTTTACATTCACTAATAACATACGCAACAATGAAAACAATCCGATTGAACATTAGAATTGGTTTAAATTTCAGTATTTGGTGATATGAAAACCAATTTCACCATCCAGTTTAACACGTACACAAAGCCAAGGAATTTAGCGAAAAAAGAAGAAAGTGATGAAGGTCCAGTTGTTGAACGGACATGTCCAAAATGTGGCAACGATAAAATGTCCTATGCAACATTGCAATTGAGAAGTGCCGATGAAGGACAAACTGTGTTCTATACATGCACCAACTGCAAGTGAGTGATCAAAATCAATTGATTTAATTGGTCGGATTTACGTTTTATGTTATTTATTTGTCGACAAACAAAACTTTTTTTTTTTATTTCAGATTCAAGGAAACCGAAAACTCATAAGCATAAGATTGGCCTAATATTAAATTCGAAGTGTTTTTTATTCCACTGTCTATCAGCTGTTCTCATTTAATTTAAATGACAATTTAGCTAATAAAATTGATAAAACCAAACCAACCATGTTGATTTACATTTTATTTCCAAATTAAACCAAACTGAAATTCTCATGCATGCGAATTGTTGATGAAACTCTCAAAGTGATCACTTTGAATGTTATCCAAGCTTAATGCAATTCATCCGTCACTGAACCGAATGTACTAAAATGCCAAAATGACATTAACAAAAAAAAACTGTCATCGACAAATTTAGCACATGTTTCTGTTTCCACATCCGTTTCGATGAAACCTTCTTCACTGTGCATGAATAGCCCACTTTTTCAGAAGACGCGAACCAAGTAAGTTGTGCTTCATTTATTACTCTACACGTATTGAGTTCGGACACGATAGTTTACGGTTTAGACATTTTGAATTGAAAATAACAAGTGTTCAATCACATTTTATTGGCGTGTGAAAAGTGTTTTTCAACGAAAATAAAAGAGTGTTTTAAACGAAAAAAGAAGCAGTTTTATTAAATAAGCAAAATGGCAACACAACAACAACCACAGCAGCAACAGCAGCAACAGCAACAACAACAACAGCATGATGATGGAAACTACAATAATGGCAATTCCAATGGAAATGGAAACGCTAATGACGATGAGGTGCGTTTTTAAATTTCTATTTAATTACACTCAATACATCCACATGTTGAATTTAGAAATAGTATTTTTACGGAATTCAATTATAAAATTCAGTGTCTTTGACCACATTTTTTTTTTTTTGGTTCGTATCAATTCAAAGGCGTCGCCGCCATTTTACTTTTTTTCACTCTATATTCTTTAAATGAAATTTTCTACGTCTCTTTGAGAGAAAAAAAAATGACGGTGATGCCGATCGATAAAGGTGAACACATTTACCGAATTTATTTTTTACATTTGAAAATCGAAATTTTACTGAAATTGAGAAAAAGCTAAATCATCAGAGAAATAGCATGTCAATTTGATTCATATGTAAAAAGAGGTTACTCGAAGTTTTTTTTTTTTATTCAATGTGATGTATTTTCCCACGCACACATCGCTTAGGTGTAAGTGCTGTGTACGCGCAAAAAGATATTTGAAAGGCAACTTTTGCATATGAATTTACGCCATTTTACTATCACACACTTCATGATTGATAGCCATCGAAACATATTTTCACACACAAAAAAAAGAAAAAAATTGTCCATTCGAATAATTCTTTACACACTTAACCAAACTTTTTTCCGCATCTAATTTAATTCATCACTGAACGAAGTAAACTTGAATTGATTAGTGAAAAAAAAAATATTTCAAACTGAAATGTTCATTGTGGTCAATTCCATAGCTGATTGGATTGCACGAAATAAAAGTACACAGTTCCAGCTCCTGCCTTATTTACACAATAAATGAAGGCAGGCGTTCAGAACTGTAAGATTAATGAATTCTCTCTTTGAGGGAATAGCTTTGATTTGCATATTTATGTTGCTAGACCAAAAATGTCAATGTGATTTTGCGAATTTCAGCTACAGTTAACTCAACAATTATAGTAATTGTATGCCCCCCCCCACGCCGGCCAATCGCCGGCATTTTTAGTCACCGTACCAAAGAAAAAAAAATTAATATTTTTTTCGATTTCAATCTTTTATTTGCAGTATGTTCGCGAACCAGAGCATATTCGAAAATTATTTATCGGCGGTTTGGATTACCGTACCACCGATGAATCGTTGAAAGCACATTTTGAAAAATATGGCAATGTGGTCGATGTTGTTGTAATGAAAGATCCAAAGACCAAACGATCACGTGGTTTTGGTTTCATAACCTATTCACGTTCATTTATGGTTGATAAAGCACAAGATGCCCGACCACACAAAGTGGATGGTCGCGTTGTCGAACCAAAACGTGCGGTGCCACGTCAAGATATTAATCGTCCAGAGGCTGGAGCATCCGTGAAAAAATTATTCGTTGGCGGTCTAAAAGATGAACACAATGAAGATGATTTACGGGAATATTTTAGCGAATTTGGTGCCGTTACAAGTGTCAATATCGTTATGGATAAGGAAAGTGGCAAAAAACGTGGTTTTGCATTCATTGAATACGATGATTACGATCCTGTTGACAAAGTTGTGTGTAAGTTTCATGCATACATTTTTTATTACGGCAATTGAATTTTGGTTATACAATTTCTCTTTTCTAATATATATTTGGGCTGTTTTTTTTGTTATGCCCCACAATCAATTCCATTGCACAGTTCCAGCTCCTGCCTTATTTACACAATAAATGAAGGCAGGCGTTCAGAACTGTAAGAGTATATAAATTTTCGAAAGAAAATTGGCTTTGATTCTCCTTGTTGCTAGACTTTTATAGATGTCAAAGTGATACCTAAATCTTAGCTACATTCTAATTTTTTTTAAACATATTTTTTTATTCCTACGAATAAAATAAAAAAAAAATCATGAAAGGACATATTTTCTAATCATATTCCATCATTTTTAATAAACATTTATCTAGTGCGTAAATCGCATACCATCAAAAATAAGTTGTTGGATGTGAAAAAAGCCTTGCCAAAGAACGAAATGGATCGAATGAATAATCGTGGTGGTGCCCGTGAAATGGGCAATGGGCCACGTGGTTTTGGTCCACGTGGTGATCGGGGCAACGGCGGTCCAAACTGGTAAGTTATTACTTTTGCATACCAATAGATCAACCAATCGATTTTCTATGAAATCAAACCAATTAACTTTTACATCATAGAAACGGTTTTCACTGAACTGTATTTTTATATTCATTCATGTTTATTTGATATTTTTTTTCTCTGTGTGTGTGTCGTGTGTAGGGGCAACAACAATCGCAACAATAGCAATGATGGTTGGATGCCAAACAATACATATAATAATGGTGGTGGTTTCAACAGCAACAATAACGGAAACTGGGGTGGAAACAACCAGCCGACACCATGGAATAACAATTCAGGCAACAGTCAAGGTAAATAAAATGATTGTTAATAAACTCGAGCGAATGCTTTTGTGTTGAGAAAACAATGTGAGTTCAGTTCAGGTACAATGAGATCGAGGAATGAGTTAACACTTCAACAGAGTCCTTGACGCTCAACGCTCAAATTGCTTTGAATTCGAACATTTTTCTCAATTTCCCACATTTGCATCATGTGAATTGAACAAAACAAAAATACATATCTATTCGATTTTTTTTGAAATTTTTGTTCAGGTGGCAATCAAGGCTGGAACCAAAGTGGTCCAAATAACTACCATCCAAATCCATCACAAAACTACCAAAACAATCATCCCGGCCAAAGTGGCAGCAACAGTAACTGGGGAAACAATGACAACTTCGGATGTAACTATCAACAAGGATTTGGTGGTGGTCCAATGCGTTCAAATTACAACAATCAGCGAAGCAACCCATACGGAAACAGCAACAATTGTCCTCCAAATAACTATGGCTTTGGTAAGTTGCTTTGGGATACAAAACCCAAATTCAAATAAATAAAAACCCTGAAAAATATCGATGTGTCGAAAAAACCAACCGGATATGTCTTTTTGGCAAATCAGGTAATAATCAAAATCAAAATGGTGGCGGCTACAACCAAAGCTACAACAACGGACCAATGAGCACTGGCAACTTCGGAGGTGGAAACCGAAGGTACTAAAAGGTTGGTATATGGCCAAGCTTTTTTCACTTTTTTATATCTTTACTATAACTGTTGTTTGCCTTTGATTTGAAAATGAAAAAACTATTTTTTGAGAACAATTGTTGCGTCGATGTGAACGAGTTACATGGAAATAATGGTGTGGGTGTGAATGTGTGAATGTATGTGAGTGTGACCATTTTTTTTTTTTTTTTAACTTTTCCACTGACTATCACTCATTTAGTTTTGGCATCATTCCAAAAAAAAAACAAAGAACAAACACAAACACGTGAAATCAATACAGCCTACTACCCATTGGTCAATTTATAAAACATATTTATCTTGATTAAGATTTATGGCTGTGACATTAACATTACTAGTATTACCTCATTTTGAATATTCTCATATTCAATGTGAAACATATGTAATGACAGATGTAATTATTCTGGAAAAACCAAACATTGGACAATGTTTCCATATATGCGTGGTGTGTTTGTGTGTGTGTATGTGTTACAGTTTGTGGTACAGCATGATTTGATATTTGATTCGATTTGTTGCTGCTTATAAATAACAACTGTAAGAGAAAATGGTAAAGCTTTGGCCTACCTATGTTGAATGAATCAAACAATACCGTATTCATTTTAACACGCAGCCAAGCTACATGTCAGTTAATATGCCAGATCTTTGTGTGTCAACGTCATACCATCATAATTTCATGATTCTATTGACTTGAATTTACAATAAGTTTCTAAATTACACACTCACACACTCACACAAATACACACACTCTTTGTTTTTGAATTTCCTTCTCGTGACATTTACGTATTAGGTAGACTATGAACTAAACAAAACCACCAACAGAACCATCACTTTAGGGACTATTGAAATACGATCATCTATTTTACGAAAAGTGCCAACTAAATTCGAAAATATTTAGTCGATATTTAGTGATCATCTAAAATTTGAAAAAAATCAACATCTCAAAGTGAATTATATCCGTTACTAGTCACTTAAAAAAAAAAATACACATGTGAAATCAATACAGCCTACTACCCATTGGTCAATTTATAACACATATTTATCTTGATTAAGATTTATGGCTGTGACATTAACATTACTAGTATTACCTCAACTTGAATATTCCCATATTCAATGTGAAACATATGTAATGACAGATGTAATTATTCTGGAAAAACCAAACGTTGGACAACCAGTCACTTTGAAAATTTAGCTGTTTTCCCACTTAAAAAGTGACATTTTTTTTTAAACATTTCAACTGATATTTTCGATGATTATCAAAATCGCGAAAAAGACATAATTGCCGAAACAAATTGCATCTTCGATCAATCCACGAAAGTATTACAGCTTGGTACAAATGTATGCATTGAAATGTGTAAATCAAAGTCCAATTGATTCAAATTCTGAAATGATAACAACGCCGTAATGTTTCACCATCATAATTCGTTATCAACGAAAAAAACAAGTAATCTTATCCAAATGCTATTGTAATACGTAGTACTCCAAGCGTTAACGCTTATTAGAGTATTATTTTTCTAATTTAGATGATACTTTTCATGGAATAGATGATTTTGCGGTCGTTTTTACCCCATCATTTCGCTGTGTTATAAATGTAGAGGATTTGTAGCGATTTTAAATTGTTATCACTCTCGTTTTAAAAAACTTGACACCATCCAACAACAACCGAACAAATCTTTTGAATGTTCCCTATTTTCGTGATATGCCTAAATGTTATTTGCATTGTTTCGTCATGTCCAAAGTATCTTTGAACCGACAACTAAAACCAAAATATTCTCACTACATTCGTTATTTTTTTTTCTCTTCTAAATATCTATCTTTTTGACATTATCTAATTATACTCGATGAACCGACTTTACAAAAACCAACCAACCAAAAAAAAACCAATTCCAAATCAAATCAAATTATCTTAAAAACTAAATGATTATTTCTATATTTGAATTTTTTTCCGTCAATTCATCTAGGTCAGAGCAAATTCCGTACGTACAATCATTAACACAGGAATAGAACAGAGTACAGAAGAAAAGTCAGTAAAAAAAGAGAGTAGCAGTTAAAAAAAAGAGACAGAGACAGAGAAAAAAAGAGGGAGAGAAAAAAATGAAGAAGAGAATCATATTAAATCTATGAGTTTTTATTTAAAAAAAAAAAAACAAACAAAAAACATATTTAAATATCAACAACAACATAAAAAGATGAAAGGAAAAAGAAAATCTCCACACACAAAAAATAACCATGAAACAAATGATTATCTGAACTGTCAAACTGCTGGAACAGGCCATTGTTACTAATTTTTTTTTTGCGATTAAGGCTGAAAGATTCAGATTTGTCTTTGTTTTTTTTTTTTGAAAAAAATTGGAAAAAAGAAGGCACATACAAATAAATAACAGTCATCTACGAGCTAAGTTGACAGGCTAATGCGAGAACAGAAAACAGTAACACAGTTTGAGTGCGCGCAACAAATCATGAATGAAACAGAGTTGTTTTTTGTGTTGTTTGTTTGTTGAGTGGGAAGCAGTAAATCAGCCAAACTGTAAACCAATCGATGGCAAGAGCACGAAACACAGGAGTAGTGTGTCAAGTATTTAGAAATTTTCTATGTCAATGATCTGTCATTGCAAAACAACAACAACAAACACATCTGAATATTTCGATATGATTTACAATAGTCATTTGGCATTGTTAGATGTTCATAAACATTGTTTACGAAATAAAATTCACATGCATTTCTCTTTTTTTTCCGTTGTTATCTGTATACGTCTAAGTAGGCACATCCACACAAACAGACACTTTACCAGACAGTTCACACGATATCAAACCGAGCACTGTTCGTTGTGTTAAATTCGTTTCGAATTTAAAATTAAATTAGAGCCTTTTGTGTGCGCATCGCACACAATAACATAAATGCAATCACGCGTATTCAGGCCGTCTTCAGTTCGAATGTCATATTATTATAGCCAAACAACAATGAAATTGTTCTTCTCTTGATTCTCAAGCCTTTTCAACGCTACTTTAAAAGAGAGGTGTATTATTTTTAGCATCGACCATATATGTGTTGCAGTCAATCTGTATTGCAATGTGTGTTTACTTCTTTTTCACTTTTTATTCATTTTTGTTTAATTACTTTTCTTTTTTTTTAATTTCTACAACTTCATAATTTTTTGTCGTTTAATTTCTATTGTTAATATTATTGATTTACAAACAACAACAAAATATATAGTGAACGTATGGTCACTATCATATTTTCGTTTAAAATGTCATTTAATCACATAATAATTGTAGACAGCGCATAATTCGCAGCCAAAATCTGATTTTAATTGATGTTATACATCAAAAATAAACGTTTTCATTTTAATTGATTTTATATTTCATTAAACGAATCATTTGGAAATGTGTGAAAATTTGAATTTATTAGTGACACAAGGAAATGAGACAAATTCCAAAAATTAACACACACAAAAGAAAACACACGATCAACCTATTCAAATCGAAGGAAACTGATGGAAACAAATCACAACTAAAATAAATTAATAGTTTAATAGTTTAATTCTAAATGCATAGCGAAAGAAAAAAAAAATTAACACAGAAAATGAGCAGAAGAAAAAAAAGAATAAATTTAACAAAAAAAGAGTTATTTTTCTTTTCTTTACAAAATAAAATCAATTTATTAAAAGAAAACGTAATATTTAAGGAAATTCGCCTCAATGGCCGTTTATTTCTAAGAAAGTGGTAACAAGAAGATCTTTATCAAAGCAACTTAAACAAAAAAAAAAGTAACAACAACAACAAAAAAACGTGAGAAACTCGTTGAATAAATTAAACTGACGCATACACAAAATGAAACACAATAAAGCCGCCCGAACTTTTTTTCTTAGATTGCATTACATCTCCAGATTTTTTGTAAACGTAAGGAAAAAAAAACAAATTAATCAAAGAAAAGAAAAGGAGCCACCAAATAAAATTTAAAGAAACAAACGGATAAAATAAAGATGAAAATTATGTATAAAATCACTATACTCGCTAAGATCATTTATAAACAAATTATTTAAGATGAAGGACTTGTAGAGTGAATTTTAGTAGGCAAATGGTTTAAAACAGATACAAAAAAAAAGGATTAAAGGAAAATGGAAAAAAAAGGAAGTGGAGATGAAGGAAACAGAGAGAGACAGAGAGACAGTCAGACAGACAGGCAGAGAGAGAGAGAAAAGGAGAGAGAGAAAAAAAAATTTATCATCTGAACTGAAACTATCGATTCAACCATCAGACGAGTGAATAAGCGCTTTTTTACATTTTACCTTTTCATTTTCCATTTACGTTTCATATACTCATGAATTTATCAGCGAGTAAAACCAAACTAAAGAAATCAATGTGCGTCCCTCAGTGTTGCAATTATCACAATTTTGCCACTGAACAATCTGCAGGAATATTTTTTCATTTCGAATTTTTCGATAGAAAAATGCAATTAGCAAAAAAAACAACAAAAATGAGAAGAAAAGTAAAATAAAAAAACAAAACACGCAGTTCGTATAAGAGTTATGCAAAATTATTTACTACAAATTAAAAGATTCATCATTTAGATAAAACAAAACACAAACAAAAAACAAATCAAATGAAGATTATAAAAGAAAGTAGCCCACATTAATATTGAAGTAATGAATATCCCCAAATGAAATCGATATGTTTCGAAGAGGAAAACAGCCAAATAAAGAAAACAAAAACAACAACAAAAAATGTGAGAGAATCGCTGAACGGTAGACAAAGTAGCCTAACTAAAAATCAGCAACACTTTATTGAAACTCCATTGATATTTAAACGATTTAGTATTATTACCTCCACCCCCCCCCCTCTTTCCCCCCTTTAAGGAAATCTTATTTAAATTATATTTGAATTTGCAAAGTGACTAAATGAACCGTGTAAGTTAATTATTGTGAACCAATTTGAGTGTAATCAAGTATGTAAGGCTAAGAAAATCCACAACACAACTGCAACAGCAAACAAAAAATCTACCAACTCTAAGTTAGTTATCTAAGAATTGTATTTGACGAAGAATCACAGCAACAACAAGAAAACAAAATGAACAAATTCACCTCCCCTCCAAACCCTATATGGTAACAAACATCAGAACCGAAATAACCTTTACTAAAAAAAAAAAAAAATTGAACAGAGAAAAAGGATACAACAACAACAAAATGAAAATATAGTTGAGAGATTACGTGCAAGCATAACAAATGAAACAATACTTAGGCGTTTTCTTTTCCTCTTTTATTATGTCTCAGCCAACGAGGCAGTAGTGTGTTATTTGTTTTTTTTTCGTTGTCTTCTTATGTATTTCATCGTTTGTTCGCTCGTAAGTGAACAAATCCGGTGAACACGAACAGAGAGTTGTTATTCATTTTTTCAGAATCATTCAGTTCAATCAAATTGAAAGAAAGTCTATCGTCAGAGTCCAATTTGCGTTCAGAGAAAAATTCAGGTGAATTTGAGAAAGCTGCAGAGGGAAACAGACAAACAAACAGAGAGGTAAAACGGCAGGTTATGTGAGAGAGAAAGAGAAGAGAGAGAGAGAAAAAAAAAGAGAGAGAATGAGCAAAAAAAATCAAAAATAAAATATTAAAATGGTATCAGGTACTCAATTTCAAATATTTCAGTAGAGGAACATTGCATTAGATAAACAGCAGTGCCACAATGGCATCCCTCCGCCAACACATACAGACAGCGCAAACTGAGTAAATGTTGAATTCAATATCCCTGTTTGATAAAATTGTGCGGTAGTTCTCACCTCCATTCAAATTTCAGTTAAAAATTCAAATCACTTGTAGTTAAATGTGATTGTTTTGATGCAGAAATCTCCGGGTCATTTGGCATTTTTCACAAATGCTAATGGTCGGCTAAAATATTTTATGCATCTACCCAGCAGATCGCACATTCTCTTCATTTTGGTTACTCCTCTCGTCGTCGTCCCCTTCATCATAATGCAGACGAAACATTAATGAATTTAGCATCAAATCAAACACACATTTCCAACAAATCAGAACTGAAAAAGAGTGACATTTGTTTTTAGGCAGGAGCAGTTTGAGTCATTTGTTCTTTTTTTTAAATGTAATTTTAAATACCTTCAAATCAATCTCAATATCAAAATTCCCACCGGGAAATTCATACAAAAAAAAAAAAAAATCAAAATTTTATTTGAAATATCGCAATTAATAGCATTCTAAATGTGATCATCATTTTCAATTTATCCATTTTTTTCGTTTTTTTTTCTTTGTGTTTTTAAAGGATGAATGAAATATTATTAGTGGATTAAACTCTTGACTGTGCTGCCGATCGTCGTAATGCAGCAGGTAAGTTGATGTGGGATTTTGATGTGAGATGCTTGGAAAATGTATGGCCATGGGACACAGTAGTTCAGAGCGATGCAAAGTGATTCATACCATAACGCATTCGACCGTTCAACAAGTCCGTTCGGAATTGTTTGGCAAATTTTCATCGACAACACCAATTTTCACCTCGATCGTTCAATAATCGTTCAATACGTTTTGTTCAATTCAACGGTTTTAATCATCGCGAAGCAGAATGAATTGAACGGTTTTTGGCCAAAAAACATCTTGGCAGGAAATTGGCGTTTGCACGATGAAAATTAGACCATTTTCATATTTGGTTTGGGTCAGGTGAGTATCAACGAAACTCAAATGAATTGGCCATTAAAAAATTGTGAAAACACCAAAGTCCATTGCAATTGGATTTGTACAGTTTTTCATTTCGTTAAATTCGTACAATCAACGATTTTGATATGATGCAAAGACTGTGAGATTAATGATTACCAACTTACCCCATTTTCGACAGTGCATGTCCAAAATGACCATTATCGGTAATTACAAACTGATGAACCAAATAAATATCCCATTGGTTTCCGAAATTAAAAACAAAGATGAAAAAAAAAACTAAAAAATAAAAAAAATCAAGCTGTAAAATGAAGCAAAAAGATAAAATAAAAATCATAATAATTCTACAGCAAAAAAAAATATTTTGTTTTATTTGAATTGAAAAAAAAGAAGAATTTAGGTACAGACAAACCAGCCGCCTTCAAAATAGCTCTGGTATTGAAGGCTCGGGTTCGATTCCCGACACTTGGGCAATTTGGCATGCAATGCAGAGCACATCATATTTTCGTCATCATCAACATCGGCTCGGAATCATAATCAATTTCAGCATTCATCGTATGGTTTTTGTTGATTTTCTTCTTTCCATTTGCTTCATCCAATTTTGTATCATTTAGCTGGTCCGGTACTTTGGTCATTATAATCATTGTATAAATGCTTTCAATGTAGGATGATTATAAAGCGATGAATCTAATAATGACCGCCAGACCGCTGACGTCAAACTCACAATGAGCTCATTTCATTCGATATTCAGTTGGAATGATGAACAAACGCATGAATAACACAAATAAAAAAAAACACACACACAAAGTATGTAATTTGTATTCCAATTGAAATGATTGTTTTGTTGCTATTTTTGCGCATCACTAAACTACCCCATGAACATTTCCTTCATTTCATTTTTAACATCAACAAAAAAAAAACAGAACAAAAAATTGATGAATTCACTGCTCGTTCTCATTGTGTTTACATTTTATTTGAAGCTTACCTTTTGTAAAAATATGTTCGCGTGCTCATTTCAATTCATCGTTCAATTCATCGTTCAATTCATTTAATACTAATGTTATAGTGAAGTTTTATCTTCTACAATCTTGATTTTCATTGATGAATTTTACTGGGCACCGAACCTTTTCTTCTTTTTTCATTTACCCAGTTTGAAACCCAATGCCATAAATTCATCAACAAAAAAAATGGGAAAAAAAAACCATCAAATGGCCATGCAAGCCAATAAATTTAGAGTAATTTTTGGTCTATTTCTTGCAATACTTGTACTTACTAAGACCGAAACTGAGTTTTTATTACTCTTTTCAATGACACTGCAGCAATACCTGTTTAAATGCTCATTTATCGTGATAAATATTGACATTAATTGGAATAGATCTAATTCAACATTTATAATCCATTCAATTTTAATCAAATTAAGTTTATTGACAAAACATTTAATGCCCAGAAGCACGAAATCTAATCAACTGTTGAAGCGACATTTTTGTTTTGTTTATTGTCAGTTAATATTTGGTTTACAAAAGAAAAAAAAACCGTATTGGTTTTCGGATAATTTGATTCGAATAACTACTAAATATATTGCTTGTTTTTAAATTACTGTTTTTGGCCAAAGAAATGATGAAAATTAAATTGAAAATGAGAATTCCCAAAAATTGAAACTGTTTATTTGTTTTTCACGTAAATGTATTTTTCACATCATTTAGATTTTCTGGAAACGAAACTGAAGTAATTTTTCTTTCTTATTTGCAGCTATTGACATTTTTTTTTTTGGTGTGAAATCGAATGAAAATAAGAAATTAAATTCAAAATATTGTAAATAAAATTAAAGTAAGCTCGTGTAAAAGAGCGTCAGTGCAAAAAAAAACATTCCAACTTTCTGAAGGGTTGGAGCTCATAGCAGTCATTGAAATGTTCAGTAAGTGTGTACCAATGATTTAATGAATTTTGGTGTCTTAGTTAATGTGGGATTTATCTCACTCAAATACAAGCGAATATTTTTGCATACACGTCCAAATGCATACGAATGCCTATAAATGCGTCTGAATTTTACGTTAGATTTGGGTGTATACTTTTAAGATGAAGCACTTGCACCAAAAATGTGTATGCACGGAACGCTTTCACAAGAGATAAGTCCCCTAGGTCTTAGTTTATACTTTTAACTTCATTTTGGAATGTACGTTTTTGTATTGATGTTTTTTTTTTGAAGATAAAGATAAAATTGAATTATAAGAAAAGGAAAACTTTAAGTTTCATGAAAATACCTTAACTAAAGAGAGTAGTTTACTACATGCGACGAACAATTTGTGTCGTATCCTTCGGTTTATTATCAGACGAGATCGATGATTGAAAAATTAGATTTTCATCAACCAGTTGCCTATTGGGTGACCATTATCCCCATAATATATTTTGATATTTCGCACACATACCATATCTTCAATAGGTTCTGGGCCATACAAAAAAAAGTTATCCAAATCAGATATTGCAGACAGACAATTTGAACGTCCGAGTGAGGTTTTTGTGTTCGGATTGTACGAACTGAAACAAAAATAATCACAGAGTGCAAGCATTTACACGTCAGAAAAATGGTTTAAACTCTTTGTGCATTTTTTTTTGTTTCAGTTCGGACAGTCCAAATCACTCGGAACGCGTCCAAGTTTTCCGTCTGTCCATCCAAGTGACACAGCTCGACTGGATGGATAAGTGAAGTGTGCGTCTGTCATCTCTGATTCAGTTGTGTATTTATTTTCAATCTAATTTCGTGCTAAAACTAAGATAAATTGAAATATCGGTATTTAAATAATTTCGATTGTATTCGATCGGATCGATAGATTTTCATTTTGATTGAATTGACTATGGGCAGGAGAGGTGGGAATGCCAGTTGTTGGCTGTTTGTTGATTTCATGATAGAAATGTGATAGAGCTGTTGTGGGGCGATTCGAAGTGGCTGCTAATGAGCTCATAATTGTTTGATCATGTAATGAATTGATTTCGTTCGGTTGTATCTGCAGACCTTGCACCATTTGAGGATATGACACCGATGTCATAAATCCATTGGCCACAGCAAAATGTCTAAACACAAAATCACAAAACAATTGAATTGTCGGCGATCATTTTCTTCTTGCGTAAAAATGTTGCGAAAACTAACAACTAAATTACCTGTACTGTTGATCAATTTGAGCCTTTTCAATACGTTTATCTTTAGCACGTCGATTTTGGAACCAAATTTTTATTTGTGTTTCGGTTAATTGCAATCGTTCGGCCAGTTCAAAGCGTCTTCCACGTGAAATATATTCATTTCGATGAAATTCCACTTCCAATCGTATGGTTTGTTCGCTGCTAAATGTGGTCCGTTGTCGCCTTGGTCGTCCTTCTTTTCGTCTCCGTCGGGCTACTGTGTAAACCAATCAAAATATGATAATACATTTGAATTGTGTATATTTCATACACCTAGTTGAAATAGCTTAATCATTATTTTTCACTAGTTAGTTTTTTCTCTTCCACATTCATGCGACTATTTTGAATGTTTTCCTCATTTATTTCGAAAATATTTTCGTTTACAAAGTGATTTAAATAGTTTTGACACAATACATTTTCAATATGTTGTGCATAAGTGGTACATTTTGTGTATTGTACTTGTGTCTTAATTATGTCGATTTAATAATAAAACCACTTGAAATGTGAATGAAAAGGGGGAATTCACAAAACAAACGAGAAAAAAAAACACACGCAAATATCATTTGAAAATCGAACAAAACGAAGAGGAAAGTGAAATTGACGTCAAAAATGCAGGGATTATTTGAATTTGTATGATTGTGTCCAACGAGATTCTTGTTATTTCCAAATGTTTACTCTCACTCTCGTTGTGTTTGTTTTTTATTGGCACACAGACAATTATTCGCTCTTTTCGGACTACCTTCGTGTGTAATCACTTAATGTGGTTTTTATTTCAATTTCATTATACGTTGATCTTGTTTTGTGGTCGAATTTACATTTAAACCGTAATTCAAAGTGTATTGCATTGATGGCGTCGAACAATGACATTTATAAAATATACACACATATTAAATGTTATGTGTTGCGTTAGCCCTTCAGCAGATGAAATCGAAGCACCGCAATGACAACAACAACAACAACAACAAGAACCACCGAAAAAAAACGAAACGAAACGAAACGAAACGAAATAAAACTCACCCCAATTGATAATTTATCTTGAAAATTTAATAATATATCATGTTATAATTGTTGAACGATTAGATTTAATTTTGTTTTTGTTTGCGGCTGCACGTTTGATCTACGCTTGTTGATGTCTTTGTTCCCAATGAAATGGGGTGAGTGAAAAGGATAGAGAAATGACAGCAATATGCTGTTCTTCTTATGAACATAGATGTATTGATGGCACGGCACAGGCCACATGAATGAACACGAAATCATTTGAGTGCGTGTGATGAGCTCATCAACATCGTTGTAGTTCGTGCAATTGAGAAATGATTAAGCAATTTAAATAAACCAAACCAACAGCAACCGTAGAAATAGGGATGAAAATGGAATTAAATAAATATATTCATTCGATCATTTAATAATATTTAAAATGCACCATCGAAGGTGGATGGATTTGAGCCTTCATTTGTCCTTTTGATTATCCGATGACATATAAAACGGGTAAGATATCGATAGGTAGATAGATAGATAGATAGAGAGAAAGAGAGAGAGGGAGAGAATGATCAATCAATTTCAACTCGGATCAATCAATAAATTTCCAATTTGCATTTGAATTTAAATTTGCATCTTCCAACCCAAAAATGAATAAATGAAACCCACCAAAATTTCAACTACATTACACTTTCTATTGATTCTCATTGAAAAATTCCCTATTTAAACATTTGCATACAGTTTGAATTTCGATTGCTTGTTGCTCAATAACTCATACGCTTGTAATTGTCATTCGAATCGTTTCGTCGTTACAAAACGACAAACTTCCAAACCATTCCAATGTCTGACAATTGAAATTTCGCACCAATTTTCCAATGAATAGCAAATAATTGAAACCAAACGTATTCGAATTGTATTCAATTTAGCGAACAAATGTTTGTTTTATGAACAATTTTCTGTCACCAATTATTAGAAATGAAATGATTATTCAAACAATTACTCAGAAAATTGTAACACTACATTGAACGAATTAATTCGTCCGTAAAAATATTTGCTAATTGCAATTTGAAGTAGTGTATTCGATATAGCGTCCACAGGTCGTGGTCTAGGTCTCTTAATCGAAATGTAAAATACATTTTACTTCAATCCACTTGAACTAACACTTTACATGAATTTCTGTTCTTTCAAATGCATAACTTTGCGTTTCTATTCTGATTATGATCTTGTTAGCAAGGTGCCTAGCAGCTATCAATTCAACCGATCTCATTTCAAACATTTTTGTACAACTTATGAAGTGTACGTATATAAATACTGTAAACGGATTTATTTGAAAAGAATGAAAGAGTTAAATAACAACTCAAAAATGAAATAAATTTAGAAAGAAAAAAAAATTATTCGCATTAGAATCGCTCGCTGAAAGTTGAAATATTCGTTTGAAATACGAAAATCAGATAAAATTGTGTGTGCAGATGCATCACCATAGTAACCGAGCTTAATGAATGTTTTGATGTTGAATTGGCATCGTCATTGGCATGGGATATTTTCTAATCCTTATTAAACATGACATGATCGTCAAAAATCGCGTCAATATCCATCATCAATCAACCAATGACATATCGATGAGTTAATTAAACAGTTTGGGTGGCTGTATTGTGTACTCAACACCTTTGTACAATTTGATCGTAGCACAAAAATCGATTCGATCGTAAACATTTCCTTTCCGTGACACTCGATTCACTGATTCCTGTGCCGCAGTTTGTAAGACTTTAGTGCAAGTGCAGACAATGAGTTCACATGATATTTAGAAAATAAAAGCCGGCATTTTGTCAACGCATTAAATTACACATGGTGTTTGGTGTGTTCTTTGGTCAGTGCGTAAATTAGTGATCAATACGTATGCATTGTTTCGTCTTCCTGGTTTCCAACACTCCCCTTGGTGTGTTTTATTTTTTGGAGTGTTTTTTTCATTTTTTATTTTTTTGGTTATTGTTCATGAATACGCTTCCTTTCTGGTTGCTTCGGTCACGTTAAGCGCACTCAACTTGAAAAATCGAAAAACATTTTGGAAATTAATATGTTAATGGTCATGCGGTTTTAAGATTTAATACGGTAGAGTAAACAAAATCCCGGACACATATTGAACGGGGCGATAAGTGTAAACGGCGTTCATAACATGAAATTGATACATTTTTGATACAGTCTCGACATGTAAATTAATATTGTATTTAATTTGCATTATCGAATCAACGTTAACGAAATAAATGACGTAAAGGAAACCTTTCCGTACTTAATTAAATCGCTTGCACTGCAATTGCATTGATTTTGGCCACTGAGTGTTTTTACAGCGTCGTAGCGAGTTTTTTTTCGTTCCTAAATGTATGTTGTTCTTGTAGGTAGTTGTTGTTGTTGTTGTTGTTTTCAGTTTTTTTTTTGTTTATTCGAACACCGTAGGATACAGGAAGCATATTGCAAACGAATTTTTTTCTTCATTCATTCATAACGATTTATAAGGATTAGTGTTGCTTAAATCTTTGAATTTTTGTTTCATTTTTGTTGTTGTTGCAGGAAAAATGAATCCGAATGGATTGCTGAAGGATGCAATTAAAAGCAGATCGATTCGCACATCGACCATGCCATTTTCTCACGATCGTTCATCGAATGGCAACAACAATCAAAATACAACAGCCGATGATTCAGCAGCGGTCACAAAAAATGATGCGGATGAAAAGGTAAAGATGATGTTTCACCGCTTAATTTAAAACTGTGGATTTTCATTAGAGATTCGATTGAGGAGCGACTAATTGGTTTATCTGTTTCCGATTCGTGTTTGTTTGTTTGTTTTTTTTTTATCATGCGATAGATGCCATCGCCACCAACCAATTGTTGTATGTCCGGTTGTGCGAATTGTGTTTGGATAAAATATGCTGAGGATTTATCATCACAATTACGAGATGGATCCGATGTTGCTAGAGAAATTATCATGAAAGAGGTGCAAGACACAAACATGAGGTCATTTCTCGAAATGGAGCTTCGAATGCTCAAAATGAAGGAGAAGAAATGATTTGAAAACAAACAAAATCCCAAATCAAGTGACCAATTGTACATAAAATTAATTTAAGCATTGGTTTTATTGGGAAAATCATAGTTTTAGTTTATTTGTGTTTTTCTTTAGCATTAAATTTCACGGTATTTTATTGCTCATTGTTTGGATTCGGAATATTTGTTGACAAATAAACATTGATATCAAACTAAATTTGAACATAACATTTCGTGTATCGAGTGTAAAACTTTCTTGCTAAAGACATACAGCTTTGATTCAACACAGCATAAAATCGGAACGCTCTGAATGTAAGTACAGTGTTCAACACAAACAAAAGACTTCAATAGGAAAGTCAAACGATGCGTTATAATATCATCCTATTGTAAAAAGCGAATATGAATTTAACGAGCGCGCTTTCATCGATCGGGGGAGAGAAATTTACAAATACAACAAAAAAAATCGTTGTTCGTAATTTAAGCTGACGTCGAGACATGCATTGTTCTCTATTTATAAGCCTATTTTGGGAAATTTGCGCGTGAAGAGCGATTTGTCAGGTGGTTCAAAGGCAATTTCATTACATTTCAGGCCATTCTTCTTTCTTTTTTTTTTTTAGCTATAAAATGTGTCAAACCAAACGAACATATGCATTCAAAATAAAATGTGAACCGATGAAAATATCAATAAAAATAACTAATTCCCATTTGATAAACAATCATTTCATAGTTTCGAACCATCACAAATAATAATAATAATGTATGTGGTTGGCAAAAAGAAAATGCATTGCACTGGAAAATGGTCCGGATTCGATGGGAAAATTGAAATAATATTTTTGTCAACTAACAAACATACAGCAAAATATACAACTGATACAGATACACCCAGAGAAGAGGATTAAAATAAAAATAAGCCCGTGGAAAAGTTTTCTCTCAATATTTTTTCTGCTCGGTACTCTCTCTCTCTCTCTTTCTCTCTCTATCGCTTTTTCTCTCTCTTCCTTTTATACGGTGCTCAGCCCAGTCCTCTGTGCACAGCTTTATCACAAACCGTATTGTTGTATCGTATCAACATTATCATCAACATCATTATTATTGTTATTGTTATTGAATACCGAGAATTATTTGCTGTTTGGGTTTTTCGGTTTTTCACACTACAACACTAAAATACTTATGCTGATTTTGGATTGGCTGGTGCAATTTTGCACAAGCACACACGAATTGGAAGAGATACATTTATGATTTCGGAATTGTGAATTATGTGAGTCGGGAAAATCACAGCTGTATATTCTATTCAGTGTGATTGTTGCTTACAATATTTTCACTGGATGAATGGTTTTGGACTTGTGCGCTCAAAGTTCTCTGTTTTGTTGCCCAAGTGTGTATGTTTGAGTTTTTTTTTACTATAAAAAGACAATCTTGTTCTTTGATGTGCTTGAAAATAAATTCCAACGATACGGAAACGATGGAAAGAAAAAAACAACACATGCATCATTTAACGAATAAAAGAAAGTTTCAACATCAAATCGGATTAAGAATATTCCATTTCAATTTGCATAATTTTATTTGTCATCGAGACATTGAAAAAAAAGAACGAAACAAGTGTTTCTAGCATGGACATTTTTCGATAATTTCATTGTAACTTCAAAGTGTGAATTCTTTGTGGATGGTCAAATAAATGCATAACAGTTTATCATGTACTTACAGAATGCGGTGAGACCAGCAGACAACGGTGACTCTGGCGGTAATCTAAAACCACTGAAACTGGATGGGATGCACGATATATTTTGATATGACGACTGATATCCGATATTCATTGCATGATCATTGGCCAGATTAAATGCACTCTTTCTGCAAATTTAATATTTTTTTTATGGTTTTTATACATGTGATTTTTTAAGGATTTTTTTTCTTAAATTGAAATCGATCAAAGATCTAAAATCTGCACTGAAATGTTCTAGCAAAGCCGGAATCCAGATAATAAATTATGGCTTCGAATTAACAACAACAACAAAAAAAGTTCATTACCGATCATCTAAAATGTCTGGCGATGAGCTCAATTCACTTTGGCCGGGTGAGCATAATGTTTTTGTGTCACTACTTTCCAAATGACCATAAAGACGTTCGAAAAATTGACGAGGTGACGATGGACGAGCACCACCAAGTGACACCGTTGTACCATTCTTTTTCAATTCTTTATGAGATTGCATAATTGTTATTCACTTATCACAACACTTCGTTGTTTAAATTTTATAAGAAATATTGGACTTTTAAACAATTAAAAACATAAAATTGTGGTTTTGCACGGTAAAATAGTAAATTTGTTTTTTTCATCCAAATGGCCAAACTATTCGAAACTGTATTCCCTCAGGCTCATTACTTATAGCAAATTCCGGGAGGCGACTTGTTGCCATAAACGTTCATAACGAACTGACCACAAAACCGCAAATATCATTTTTTCAATTGTAAACACCATTGACACGGAGCAGCCTCGACCATATGGGGGTTGCTCTGTACTTATTCACTCTCACTCTCACTCACTCACGCTCTCAACTCAAACTCTCTCTCTCCCTCTCTTCATTCTTCCTTGTGATATCCGTTTGTGCATATCTAACATGCAATGATCAACGATGAAAAGCAAATTGAAACCATTTAACAAGGATTAAGCGCATTGTTAATGCGCTAACTGATTCTCATCCAAACTAATTTGTACAGCTATCTCTTTTCCAGTACATTATTACTCAATTAGGTATGTATACACACACACACACGCACGCACAATAAGCGCAGTGAAAATTCAATAAATAAAAAAAGGCTCAAAAACCATCTCTCCTTGTTACTGTTTTCCACATTCTATTCTGTGCATGCGGCGACTTTCAGTGTACGGTGCCAATGTAGTAAACAGCATTTGCCGTCAATTTGTATAGTATATTGTATGCCATCGAAAATACAATGTTTTGATTGGCGATGGATAAACAATAGTGCGCACAGGATGTTCCAAAAGACATTGATGCTCGCCTGAAATCAATTGAATTCAACACATTTCTATTTCGATTGAAGCATAAATGCTAGGAATTTGAAATTGCGTAAATGTTTGAACAAATATACTGTGTGATGAACGCATGTAATTAACCCATTGAACACCCAGTACTATCAACTTCAACCACAATACCGAGCTCTGCTAATTTTCAATTGGTTCTTCAGAGCATTACACGCCAATGAGATTTAAATGTGTATAAACATAGCAATGCTACAATTTCGTGCACATTTTTTTTGAATCACTACTTAAATGAAAAGAAAAGAAAAGAAAAAAAAAGAAAAAAAAGAAAAGAAAAGATTATAGTAAAATGAAAAATTAGCTTGCCCCGCCCACAAAAGGTAAAAAAAAAATACCCAAACACAAGGATACTGATACCATCCGCTTTTTATGAATGAATTTTCCGTATTTTCAACTGAAAATTCAGTCCACGTTCTAAAAGGGCATTGAAACAGGAATCGAATATCTTGATCAAGAAGACTTGTTTGTCAATTTTCATCATAAAAATGACAATTTTTCATCAAATCCGATTTTTTTCAGTACTTTTGTAAGAAAAATTACGATATAAAAAAAAAATAGTTTTTTTTTAAAATAAAAACAAAAACAATCAAAGTTAAATTAATTTCCATAATTTAATAAGAAATAAATAATATATTAAAAAAAAAAATCGTTCCGAAAAACCATAAAATTACTTAATAACAAAAATTAACATTCTAAAAATCCCATTAAAAGTTGAAAGCGTTTACAAACAAACGCATTGAAAACAGTATCATAACATGAAGTGAACTAGTAACGTTACATACGTCACGTACATAACGCAGCCCTGTCAAATGGTTTCAGCTGAACTGTCAAAGTATTAAAAAATTATATATATACACACATCAAATGCACTGAGAACACGAAGTTCTTCAGTTCTACGGCTGAAGTATTTGCTGTTCACGATAAAAAAAAAATACTTCGACTTATTTTGTTTTGATTGGATTTGAACACGTCCAATTTTGATTTCAAGTGATAAGTGCCTTTATGTAGTGCATTAAGTGTAAATGTGCACTAAAACCACAACTAAATGTGTTTGATAGAAAATTACATTCGATTTTATTGTGAACAATTTCTAATTGAAGTGAAGAAATACAATAGAGAGAAAAAGAAAAAAAAAGATCTGAAAAGAATTAATCAAAAATGGCCGATTGGAAGAAAAACGACGGATGCGAAATAAATAGTTCGGACGACGATGAAGATCAATGGTGATTTTGAACAATTGTCTTATTACATTCATAGAAAATGATGTTTGATTATTTGCCACAGCCAGCCTGAAAATATGTTTTGATGAAACCATAAAAATTTGGCTAATGACATTGTCACATATCCGGCGACACATTTCTCATTTCGCTATTGATACAGTGATATCGGTTTTTGTGGGTCACAAATCCGGTGAAGCTCTTGTCCAATCAATTGATCAATTTGTTTTTTTCTTCAGCCACATTGAATATTTTCAAGTGCATTCAATTTAATGTGCATTTGCCCGAATCTACTGTTGGCAATGAACTAGAAAAATTAAATGCGTCACAATTAATTTCCATTGCATTGAAATATGAAGACACAAGTCATGAGGCTTGCAAAAAATTAACAACAACAAAACGAAAATAAATGTTGGAATGTTACAACAACAAAAATGTCCTGTGCTCAGCAATTTTCGTTATGTATTGCGTTTATTAATTACAGAACGAATGAGGGCTAATGCAAGTTAATTGAAAGATATGAGCCACTGAAATACGGTGTACAAATAAGTAAAACCGTATACGTAATTGACGCCAATAGCAACAACAACAAAAAATAAAATAAAAAAAATAAATTCCATCGAAAGATATGAAAAACTACACGAAAGATGCGTCCCATATCTATATTTCTGTTGTTGTTGTTGTTGTTGCTGCTGCTGTTTATTTAATTTTTGCGCTCTCTTTTCCGCCTCCAATTTCACTGGGCCGACAACCCAAATGTGTCGTGTTCAAATGAATGCACAGAAAATGAGCAACGATAAAATTCTGAATATTAACGATTTTATATGAATAAATTGTATTTGCATGTGTGTATAATAGATTAGAGGCGCTGGTGACAAATAGATATGTGCAGCCCGTGTATGTTCTTATGATACAAATATGAATAATAACAGCAATATTCGAATCATTATCACAGTCATCGTGTACGGCGTCGTTACGCTTCAAGTGTTTTCTGGTTGAATTTCAATTCGGTTAGGCGTTAAATTAGAGCCACGGCAATTTTTTCGATTTTTTTCTTTGTTGTTAGTTCGAAATCCTAGAGATTTTCAAATGATTTTGATTACATCTTATTAAATTTCACAAACAAACAACTGCATTGATTTTTGCAAATTAGCCGCTCTGTTTAAACTGATTCCTTAATTACGATCGAACGATTCGCAAAATTGTTTCACTGTGGCTTAGCCTTGTACAAATCATATCACATTTCAACTACACACACAATTGAAATACGAATAACTATCTGAACAAAATAAATGTTACCTATCGCAACGCGCCTTGATAATAATATTAAAAAAAAAACAAATCCAAAATAAAATACTTCGACCGCATTATTAAATAATTTGTATTGTGCCAATAACAACGCCAAATGTTCTCACTTGATTTTGTGCTGAATATTTTAATGCGAAATAAGTCTAAATTTCACTCATTAATTTTGATCATTTCTTTATTCTGAACAGTGTTAAGCTGAGACAAAAGACCATAAATATGGTTGAAAAAACAGCATCACTTGATATCTCAAACGGTTACAGACGTGAAATGACAACAGAAGAGATAATCTGTAGATTCGATAATGATGAATATGGTAGCACACCGCCTCGTACACGAATCAAGAATAAGACACGAGATTGGGATCGAAAACAGCAAAAAATGTAAGATTCACTTGCACTTCATTCTATAAATTACGAACAATTTTTTTTTTCAACTTTGTTTTTTTTGTTCTTTTCATTTTAATTCATTCACAGGGAGGCAGCTACTAAGGCGATACGTGGCGTCAATCGAATGTCACGTCGAGTGAATCGGCGAAATACATTAGACTGTGCATTGTTAAATGAAATGTTTATTGACGATGATTCAAAAAAATGTGATAAACGATCGATGCAATTATTAAGAGAATCGGAACGGGATATGAAGCTATCGTCAAGCATCATTTATCCACCTGGATCACCAACACCGGTCAATACATCGCCAAATAAAATGTCAAACACAAATTATGGAAAAAATGTGATAAATCCAAACAAATTGTCAACACCATATGACGAATGTGATAATTTTCCACCGGGTCGAACAGCCGTATCAAATAATTTATCGGTTGTACCAAAGCTCATTGAAACGGGTAATCGATTTATGAGTGTTACATCGCGACCAATCGGATGCCGTTCATCTGCACCGGCTCAAGCATTTTCCCAAAAAGAATGCGGACCAACGTATCCAATTTCATTGCCTATGCAACCGAGATCCCCAAATAAACTAGGTGAAAAATCAATGCTACAGACACGACAAGAGTTTCACGAAACATTTGCCAATCTCATTAAATTGGGCAGCAGTGATAAACAAGATGCAAAATTATCCAGCGAAGATTATCTATGGCAAACGGAATTGAAAGATATGATTTGGCTTGAGCTGCAAGCTCGACATGCTGGTCGTACGTTAGAACAACAGGATAAATATTTATACTCAGCACGACAGGGCATACCAGACCTACTGAACAAAATTTTGAATTATAGGTAAACAATTAAAGGGGGTTTTGGCCATCCCAATTGGGTTCATGAATCCAATTCATGTAACAAAATAATGAACGTTCTTCATTTCGTCATATCGCAGGTTTGTGCGACGCTTTGAACGAGAGATAAGTGTTTCTAGTACAGATAGCGGTGTTTCGGTACATTCACCACAAATGTCCATACCATCAACACCAGAAAGTGGTTGTGTGGCTGATGCAACGCCAAAGCAAAGTAAGTCAAATATCTCATTTTGCTCGTCATATACATGTAAATGAAAATTGAAGTGTTTTTTCTTTACCCATTCGAAGGATGCAGTCAATGTTACTCGATGTATTGTAAAGATTGTCAGGAACAGCAATCGATAGCATTGCGAGAAGTAGAAGAGCTGTTGACACGTTTGGAGGCAGCCGAAGCCTTATTTCCATCGTCTCAAGTTTTAGCCAATTTTCATCCAGTGTACAAATCACCACAATTTGTTGGCCGTGTAAAGGCAATGTGTCTTTGGTACAATATAACACGTCATCATCGATTAAAATTGCTGATTGTGGGCAAAATTTTTGCTAGGTTTGTATTGGATTTGGGAGGTTAAATTACGAAAGATGAGAAATCAGTTTCTGATATTTGAACATTTCTTTTTCGAACACTGAAGATTGCAAGGGAAAACGTTTCAATGGCCATTGTCCGATAAACATGCAGATAGCTCAGCATCTTCATCGATCCAGGAGAATGATGATTCGGGCCGTGATTCAATCGATTCAAAAAAGATTCCACAAGGAAGAATACCCAAAGTGAAATTTACATGCGATGGAGATTCAAGTACAAGCCCTTCGGATAGCGTAAGCAGCGTTGAGTATGTGTTGGTTTTTGTTATTGATTTCACTTTGTTTGTGTCCGCCGCCTACAATATAACAATAAATTATTCATTTCAGTTCCATGCGTGAAGCACAAAACTGTTCCCTCGATGCGATCGATAGTCATTCAGATTTGAATTTAGATTATCAAGACATTTTTCGGCACGTGGATTTAACTAGTGTGAATCAAAATCAAGGCTTCAACTCTGGCAATCAATCATTATCACCATACCGAAAATACATTGAGCACGTGTTAAAATCACGTGGCTTGGGTCAATCGTTGTCATTTTTGCATCGTCTTCATAATGTGGTACTTCGTAAGGCTCATGCAACATTGGAGGTGCCCGGTGCGGAAGAGTCAGATTTAGATTTCGATGGATTTCACGATGAACTTCAGACAACGGAAATTCCATTGAGCAAAGAGCACGAAGAGGAGCTACATCGCTATGGTAAAAACGATTAAAACTTTGACCGTTTGAATTTTAACATTCACGAAAAAATATGATGAACGTTCCCTATTTCGTTATATCAGGTGTCTGGAGTGAAGAAGCCATTTCATTGAATCTTCCATCTTATGTACCTGCTTTTGTTTTCCTGTCATTTATGCCGTTAGAAGTAATGCATGAATATCTTCGCATGCGCTTAGAATCAAGGCCCGTCACACCAAATCCACTGTCGTTGGAACAGCTAATGAAAGAGTTGCGTGAGGGTTTGATTTTAGCAATGACCCATCGTGAACGCTACAGCAAGCACATACATACAGCGTTTTATGATAAAGACACTGAACTCGAGAAGCATACAATGATTCTCGAAAATTATGATTCGACTGTAAAAAACGTATTGGATGTGCGTAAGCGAAAAGCATTACAATTTTTCAATATTTTCACATTTTCAACACATACAAATAAATGACATTGTTTTATCAAATTTTAGTTGTATTTGGAATATGTTGAGCAATGGGTTTTAATAGCGGCACCAGAGGGTCATCGAAAAAATGCGTTGGATAAAGAATGGATGTTTTCTAAATTGATTTGCCCAATGATCGCCGGCCAACATGCTGCAGTGGCACAAAAATTCTGCCAAATTGTAAGTGATTTACTTCAAATCACCGGCAATCGGTTGATAACACGTTCACAAGATCTCGATACACAAATCAATGAGAAATCCGATTTGGGTGAAGATGAAAAGAAATGGCAAATTTTGACCGTGTGCCGTGAAATTCAAGCATTATTTACGCTTGAACGTGAAAAAACGATGCGATTAATGAGTTTTGCAAAATCATTATGCCGTGATATTGAAATGCCCGATTTTCATCGTGATCACGATTGTGTGGGTAGAGATTTTGTGTGTCAAGTTGTAAAAGATGCAGTTACACTACTTCAACGGGACGTACTGTCGGTGCGACACAAACTAACAAAAATTATCGAACGCGTTCAAGAGCGATGCGATGTCAAATACATTGGAAACATGGACGAAGTTGATAAATTGGCAATTTTATCACGTGCACGTGAAATTTTGCATCAAGGTTATAAATTCGGTTTCGAATACCACAAAGACATCGTTCGTTTGTTTGAAATGAAAATTGTTAGCTGCAAAGATAAATCGTGTGAATTCAATTTATCATTGGGAATAATAAATTTTGCAAAAATGTGGATGGAATTTGTGACCGAGAGATGTGAACGTGGCCGAGGTGTGCGTCCACGATGGGCAACATTGGGCCTGGAGTTTTTAATTGCTGCCTGTGATCCATCAAACACACGATATTTATCCGACGAAGAATTTGATGATTTAAAAACAAAAATGGATGCATGCATTTCACATGTGGTCGGCATTGGAACTGAACCGGAAAAGATACGTAAGCGTGCATCGCCACGATCGCGTAAAATTTCACCGGGAACAAATCGTGGACCGGCACGTCGCAATCTTTCACCGCGCATTTCGAATGAGCAACGAACATTCATGAATTCAATGAGCGTACGGGAAGAAGTTTCATCACCAATTAGCGCTCCAAATACACCGGAACTGGTTCGAAAACAAACCTCTTGTGATCAGGTGGATAATAATGTATCAGGCACCAGCACTCTGCTGCGTGTGCCAAAATTAAACAATTTTGGACCGGCGTTACGTCAAGTTCGTGTTCGAGATGCAGTTAATCATTTGGATTTGGAATTAGATCGTAAAATGCGTGACCGCAAGCTTATTGGCCAAATTAAAACCGTGTACAGTTCGGACAAAATTCAGATAAAACTTCGCAGTGTCAACTTTAGATGGCATCGAGGAATCAAAGTAAGAACAACTGCTTTACAATATTGAAAAACGAATTGTATTTATTCATTATTTGTATTGCACAGATTGGACAGGGACGATTTGGCAAAGTGTACACCGCCGTTAATAATTCAACGGGTGAATTGATGGCAATGAAAGAGATTGCAATTCAGCCGGGCGAAACCAAGGCCATCCGAAATGTTGCTGAAGAGCTGAAAATCTTTGAAGGAATTAGTCATAAGCATTTAGTCAAACTGTATGGAGTTGAAATTCATCGAGTAAGTTTTAATCGAATCAATTTGTGATACATTTTTTGCTAATTTTTATATTTTTTCACAATTTCCATGATGGAACAGGAGGAGTTACTTATTTTTATGGAATTGTGTTCAGAAGGGACGTTGGAAAGTCTTGTGGAGATGTCAAATGGTTTGTACGAAGGTCTAACGAGACGATACACGGCACAGCTCCTAGATGCTGTTGCTGAACTGCACAAACATGGCGTAGTGAGTATAATTTTGTCTTCTCTTGTTTAGCACTGCACTTATATTCCATTCGATAAAATAATTTCCCGTTTTGATTAATTCAACAGGTGCATCGTGACATTAAGCCTGCAAATATTTTCTTAACTAAGTCAGGCAATTGCTTAAAACTAGGTGATTTTGGTTCAGCTGTTAAAATTCAAGCGCATACTACAATACCTGGTGAATTGCAAGCCTATGTTGGTACACAAGCGTACATGGCACCGGAAGTGTTCACTCGCAACCATACCGATGGTCATGGTCGTGCTGCTGATATTTGGTCAGTTGGATGTGTTGTCGTTGAAATGGCATCCGGAAAGGTATCAATTGAATTTCATGGCTCAGCAAATAAAAATTATTTACCAGTGCGACTAATTATGTTTTTGTTAAATTTTCAGCGACCATGGGCTCAATTCGATTCAAATTTTCAAATAATGTTCAAAGTTGGTATGGGAGAATCACCAGAAGTGCCAAGTACTTTATCCGAAGAAGGGCAAGATTTTGTGCAACATTGTTTGGAGCATGATCCGAGAGAAAGATGGTTGGCCACCCAGCTATTGCAACATCATTTTTGTAAAGTTGATTTTCAAGATGACACATGCACTGAAAATGATAGCCCAAAACTGAACACCTCAAAACAATAGACCATATTGAACTATTGTGACACCGGTGCATTTCAAAATGTCTGAACAATTCTGTTCCGCGTGTTATTTTATATGTTTAATAGCACTAGAATGGACTTATTGTTCTAATGACTTTTTTTGGACGCCATTTTTAAATTAGTATAGATACAAGTTGAAATATTTGTTAAGTTATTCGAAAAGTCACCCTGGTTATCATTTATTATCTGAATTTCGAACACTTTTCTCTGCACTTTAAATTTTCGAGCGTATCTTTTTCTGTTCATTCAAACAACCCTTTTGCTTGGTCGATTGTCCACATGTATACGCAGATATGTGTGCCGGAAAACCACTTACACTTTTCGTTGTGAAATTCAATTAGTGTACCATAGATTTTTTTATACTGTAACCCATGAATTCTATTTTCTATCTTCGCCTTCCTCGACATTTTAACGCATACTAAAATTTTAATTTACAACGTATTATAAGGTGTGTTCTGTATATATTGATTATTTGATGTTTTGTTGAATTAATTTATTTAATTCGCCGATGAAAAAAAAAATCAACTGAATGTAGAACAAGAAAGCATACATATATTTTACTATTTGTATTGTCATTATGTGATTTTTGAGAACAAAATAAACGGAAATTATTCTATAAAATTGAAAAAATGTCACAGAAAAAGCAATTAAATAATTTTTTGTTTAAAAATGGATAAAAAAATTCGTGGGAATCAATTTTTAGTGGGATTTTAATCGGGTTTTTTGTAATTCAGACGTTGAACAGCTGTGTCTGCAATGAGAACGCTTAGATTCGTAGATTTTTATTCATTAATCTTCAGAAGATACCGTTGAAAAAGTGTTTTTGTCAACTAGTTCATAATGTAACCGATCTAAATCAATTCAATATAGGACGTTTGGTGTCAAACATTTCTCAAGGATGACTAACATAGAAGAATGAGTCCAGCCAAAGAGAGAGTGATGGTAATGTGATATTTTAGTTGCAAAACTGATTTTGTTGAAAATATGTGTATGACGCGAACTGATTGTGCATTTCAAATTGATGACGCATGTTTAATGTGAAATAATTCTCGTGGGTTGTCCAAATTGAATAAATAATTTGTAAGAAGTGGGAAAAATCAAAAATATTTCAGTCAATAAATTAGTTCTAAAAATGCAATAGAAAACGGCGCGTAAAAGCTTTAAGTCATTCGGATTGGGCGTCTCCACTAGACCATTTCCCAAAATTCAAAATGGAGCAAGCAAATTTGGCAGCCATAACTGATTCGAATCTAGATTCGAATCAAATGAAAACTCGGTAAAGTATGTGTGTTGTGTATATATATAATATCTATATTTGGGTAATCTTCAAACTCTGTACTTTCAAAAGAGCATTTAAATCCTAGATTTTGACATCTGGATGTACAATATCTGAGTACATTTTTCTTGAATTCTTTCCACCAAAGGATTTTACAACAATTTTTAAAATATTTTTTTTTTGTTTACTTGCCATCAATTGCATAACAATAATTCAATCTACGTTTTCTATACAAGTGTTCTTGTCACTGTGTGTTTTTTCCTCATAAATATTCATATATATTTTATATTATAGTATAATTTATTATTTAATGATATGTATTGTATATGGTAAACTGTTTTTGTTTTGGTTATGGTTTCACTTGTCTGTTTGGGTATTTTATTTTTGTTTGTTTGTATTGTAAGCCCGAAGCTCTACAGTAGAACAAGTCAAAATATTGTCGATCAAATTGTGTAATGACCGAAATTGCACAAAATTAAAAGAATGTTTTGTTTTTCCACAAATTTTTTAATTAATTTTCAGTTCAAATGGTTCAGATACTGGAGTGAAAAGGAGAAATAATTGAATGATTGATTTGAAATCGTAAATAATTTCACGATAATTGAATTTTCGATTGAAATTATCACAGTTGATTTTATATTCATTTTTCAATTTCAAAAATTGTGATGGAAAATCCAAATGTTAAACATATTGAACGACAAGATTTTACTATTTTATTATTGTACTGTTTTCTATTCATTCATATTTGTTATTTTTTATAGATAGGAGATCTAAAGGATTTTTGGAAATGTTGCAAATAAATTAATGACATGGAAACAAATGTTGTGCTTAAAATCCATGATTTAATATCGTTTTTTTTTTATTATCGACTTAAAATTCAAATGGAGCACCGTGAACGAATTCTGTAGAGCAACTTATTACTAGGGGGGAATTGCATGCAAAATTGCTTTAATATTTCGAATGTTTCACTTCGAACTAAAGAATGCAATCGAATTCACTCATATTCACGTATATTAACCAGAATTGAGACAAGTGAATGTGTTGAATATTTTGGCGAATCTGTGAATTTGTGTGAATATGGTGAATCAAAAAACTAGTTTTAACAGTAATGTTGACGTCATACACATTGGTTTGTTACAATAAATGAATGAGGTTATGTATATCACATCTTTGTTCAATGAACAATTTTATAAATTTTTTTGGAATAAATACAGTAAAAGTCATTTTCCAAGTGATTCTTAATGAAAAATTAACTATACTGCAACTTTTTTTTCAAAAACTCTTTTGAAGTGATATTGAAAAAAATATTCCAGAATTTGTTTAGATATTCATTAAATTCACCAAAATGCTCGTGCATTCTTTTAAAATGAAATAGAACCTAAATATTCTTTGAAATTCTACGAAAAAGACTGTGCAATAACCCCCTAGACTTATTATCAATCCACGTTAATTTAATTCTGTAGCTATTTTCAATTGTCTGTTTTTTTTTACTACAAATGCATTAGGTACGACGAGTGATGGTTTTAGCATTTTATACAGTACAGTGTGAATAGTTGTCTATAGATATTAAATTTATTTAACTACTAATTCTATTCGGATATGTTCAATTTCAGCTGTAGTAGGCTAGCTTATATGTCTAAAACAAAAATAATGAGAAATCCAGCCCATGTTTGGAATATCTCAAATATGAGTTTTTGTGGATTCAAATGTTGAAGGTTTTTTTGTGTGTGTGGTAAAATTGATAAACGAAAAAAGACCTCATTTGAACATTTTTGCTGTCTGCTTGGACAAGGAATTTATGAATCATTCTAATTGGAACATGAGAAAAAAGATCCAAACATATGACTGTAATTAAAGCGGTTTGCCGTGTTATTGAATTTATTTGTGTTCTTTTTTCTAGTTTAACTTGGTTAAATCCTTTTTTTTAAAAAAAGGCCTAATTAATCAATCTCTTGATATGAATCAGTAGGTGAAATGATTACTTTTCACAAGCGTATGTTCGCTTGCTGAAAAAAATGGCAAGTATTGTGGCATGTCTGTCTGACTCAAACTGTTTATTTTAGGTTTATTTCGCTATGTTTTTTTTTGTTCTCACGAGAATTTCAAGAATAACTTATACGCTTTGAATTTGTACGAATCTGATGAGGAGTATTGAACAGAACACCTTATACGTCAAGTTGAAATTTGCATTTGATGCAAAGCAAAGCGTATAAGTACGTTTTGGAATCTCTCTATTTCGATAAAAATGTTATCATCACTGCATAAATTGTATATGAACCATTTTTTTCTTAATATAAGTTTAACATTGTGTTATTTATTTATTGGACAAGAGTTACTGTGCGGGCGCTTTTCTTACTATCAATGATATGTTTTTTGTTTTTTTGAAGAACGAATATTGCACTTTGTATCACTTTTTCAGTGTACGAACATTGTTGAAACCAGTTTTGAAAGAAAAAACAAACTGATGTTATAAGTGTGATTTCAACTGTTGACCGTATTGATTGGAATGCAATCAAATTTAAAATTAGTGCATTTTTTTTGTAAATCGATTTTTATTTGGGTATAAACCCAAAAAACAAGCTTAAACACGCAACAAATTTCCTACTCAAATAAATCAGCTAAATTCTCTAAGCTCTTGAAAATATGATATGTTTAAGTTTCTTTTGGTTGTTTTTTTTTCTAAATTTATGCCATCGTGTAAATAAGTAGAGCAACATATTTATGGTTTGGAAAGCTTCAAATGGTAAAATATTGGCTTTCATAAATGAAATTACATTGTCATTGAGACACAAATAAGAAACAGAACCAATTTGCGTCTCCATCATTGGCAAAGCTAACTCAAGATTGCACTTTTTCGATGATTGAGGACACTTTCCGTGACATTTCATTCAAACAAAAAATCAAATATCAACTCGTAAATATTTTACCTGGATTATTTTTTCATTTAAAACTATCATTTCAATTAAAATAATTTGTTAGACCATATGACCATGACATTTAGGTTTACATTCAATATATATTTTTCTATTATAAACTACATACGCTCATGGAATGGGATATTTCAACGGTCGAACATCTTGTGTAATTTGTTTCGTGTTAAAATGCTGTCCTTTTATAAATGGAAGAAAATATGTTTACACAAATTGTACGAATTCTGTGGCTCCAATTGCCACATCATATGGGCAATATGACGACTACTGATATTGATTTGGTTGACAACACATTTTCTTGCATTGCTTAAAGGTACAGCATTATTTTCAGGTATGAAATACAAAGTATCTTCGATCGCATTCATATGGATCAATCCATGATTGTAACAATTTCAATGATATGTTTTTGATATGTTTCTTTTTAGATTCATACTTTGCTATCAGTAGCCTTATTTTATATATAATTGGTTTTTATCTTTCTTTTTTTTTCGTTGATAATCTATTATTTGTTTTTTTTTTTTTATTTGCTCCATCAATGGTGAGCCAAATTTGCATCTGCATCTAATTCAATATATAATATATTTGTAGCGTTGTAATCGCTTTGTTCATCATTTGCTCACAAAAATAAATAAAATATGTTCTTTTTTGCATCTTCTTTAATAAAATATATGTATCTGATATGTGTTGATATGTTTCGTGGTTTTCTTCTTCCTTTCAATAAATAGATTTTCTCTTTTGCTTTCAAATGGAAAATAAATAAATTTGCATTCTTTGTTTTTGTTCATAAATTGTTAAACAATTGTCTCATTAAGATAAATTTGTGGCATTTAATGCTTTGAATACACACGTTGACTTAGATTTCGGTGATCGTCGAGTATTGACGATATGATAGAATAAATATTAATAACAAACAATTGTTTTTTATGTTCTCTGTCTTTTCTTTTATCGAATAAATAGTGCGTTTCATTTCATTCATTTTCACAACAACAAAAATAAAATCTCTTTGCCAATTTCTAAAATCTTCAATAGATTATATATAGTTTACATTTTAACACAGAAAATAAATAAATACTCTTTTTTCTCTTTTTGTTTTTTCTTCTATGGAATACGTTAAATAGTGCTTCATGTCATATAGTTTGCCACTTGGTTTCATTGTAGTGCTAAAATCATATTGTGTCTTTAAAAGACCAGTGAATATATATTCAAATAAAAACGAAACAAGAAACAACAATTCAAACAAAAAAATAAATAAAAATGAAAAAAAAAACACTACGAAGCCAATTAAAAGTGTTACCAAATTGCATCGTGTGAGTTTGTGTGTGTGTGTGTTTTTTTTTCTCTCTTTGGAAATCCATTTAAAAATCACAATAATTGTAAGCGTGATCGTGCCAATTAGCATAATCTCTGTATTATACGGAAAATGCCAAAATCAAAAGCGCGCGTGTCATTTGAACTGTTGGTTAAACGTTTCATTGATCTATGACTCTAACAAATCTCTCATGCTGTCTAACGATTCTTGCAAGGATTTTGCATAACGTGATGCGCTTGTACTGCCAACCGCATAGAAAGCTGATACACAAAATACAATTTCGTCTGGTCTTGGATTATATGAACAGCCATAGCCTTTCGGTGTCACTGGTCCATAGCCCATGAAACTGTTTGATGAACATGCAACCTTTGTTGTTTTGGTACGACAAACGAAATAAATTTTAATCAAGAGACAGGCGCATTAATTGTTACATCGAATTTTTATTAGAATATACTCATACTTGACTTGTCGACAGTAAGAAGCATTGTGAAATCTGATAACTTTCATCCGTAAACAGTTCACATAATTCACCATCGTTAAGCTCTTTGCATGCTTCACGTAGGCCGAGTAATGGAATATCAACACCATGTCCTAATATATTCATCACCATGATATCGGTTTGTCTGGCGACCGCTGCTTGGAATAGCTCCAATAGATGTTCCTTCTTCACGGGATTCAACAAAAAAAAACAAGACAATATATCGAATTTGGGTGAAGAGCACACAAAAGGGAAACAAAAACGAACAAACAATTAGATTATTTCACATCAATTTCAATAGGCTACAAAAATATATTTCATAGAATAAAATTGAATTGTGGGAATTTACGCTGTAGATTTTAAATTTAACCTTTCTGTTGGTTCCATCTCCGTCATCTTCGTTATCGCACTCAAGTGATAGATTTGCGCCTTCACCTTGGCACATTGCCTTTGCCCATTCAAGCGCTTCACAGCTGGCTGAACGAATGCAATCAACTCGACCCTGTCAGTTCAATCATCAGTTTAAAATGGCCATGAATTTTCGAAAATTATATCCATATATAAAATATGGAAAATGGACAAAAACCAGAAATTCTACAAACCAATAGGAATCGACGAGTTGAAGCACTTTCATATGTAGAAACCAAATGTCCGTAAAGCCTAAAAATATTCATCAAAATATGAATTAGAAATGCACATGGACCAATTGCAATAGCAAAATGTTGCCATCATCGAGTGAGCACGTACTTGTAGTAGGCGAGCTGTAAGGCAAGCTGAATGTACGCATCAGGGCTAACTTTGCAACCTTTAATGAACGTTTTACCGTAGCCACGATAGCGATAAACGTAAAAGTCAAGATCAGCAATACGTTTGTCAACACTCTTTGCGGCGTGAAGCATTCGTTGCGTTATTTCTGGTGTCACAATCCATTCCAGACGCTCTGGCGGTGGCAAATGTTGTTGTGCTGCACTTTCATCAGCCGGACCGGCGTTGTCAATTTGATTCATAATCTTTTCAAGTAACAAAACCACAGCGATTCCCTCTGACGTTGAATGCTCATAGCATAGGCCCCAAGTTCCATCATTGCATATAATAATCTAAATAAAAAGGCAACAAATGCCATGAAAACAAAAATGGTGCCAACGTCAATGCTAAAGCAAAGTGAAATAAACAAATCCAAAAAAAAAGTACCTGCATGGTTTTATCAAACCATCGATTTCCTGTATTATAGTCACTGCCACCGCCATGAATCATTTCATGGGCCATATTCGTTTCGTCCTAGGATTTTGACATGCCAAATAAAATAAACTTTTTTGATTCGAATGGTCTCGAAACAATGAATAAATTGAATGTACCCTTAATCCAGCACGATGAACACTTTCGGTAGCTCCAGCGAAACCTTGAGCATTAAATGAAATCGGAATCGATTCGTCTAAACAAATTGAGACGAGTGCTTGTTCAATCAATTCAATGTTACGCTGATTTTGTTTGTCCTGTAAAAGTGTTTGACGATCACGAGCCCAAACGCTACGCGGTTCGGCCGTTAGCAAACCGATCGGTGGCGGTTTCACCGTTACACATGGTGCATCACTCAAAATGAATAGCAATTGTGATTCGATTTCTTTTTCACTCAAACGGCCACGGTCACCAGCCTTCACAGGCACACAATACATCTGATTGTTGATGAAAGCGAACATTTTAATTTCTGCTGTTTTGTGTGTAACATTTACACCGTTAACGCATTCATAGTGATTTTACCTGATTTCTACATGAGACAATTACATGTTGATCATTACGTGGCTCTGGCAAGTATTGGCTATCCCGAAGTTCACCTGGACGACGGCATGAGCCCAACAGTCGATAGTATTGAGCCATACACAACGGCTGATTCTTTTCACGATTTGCTGCACGCTCTTTTGGCAATAGTCCACTAAATATTTGGTTATGATTTTCAAACAACAACAAAAAAAAAACGTTTTTATCTCAAATGACATACCTGCAAGGTATGCATACTTGTCAACAAAAAAAAACTCTAAGTTAGAGTCTCTAACATACCTGTCAATGATTTCCTTATGTTCCATAATCCCATTGATGACTTGGGCGGAAAACCGTGCCACATCATTTACAGTATGAAAATTACGAGGTGGCAAAACCATGCCAGGATTTGAGTTGATTGGTGTCGGAATACGTATATCCATATACATATCATTTAACCAATAGTTGTAAGCCTGAAATTTCATCGGTAACAAAAAATAAAGGCAGTAGAAAACAATTAATCGTGCATCAATTGAATTTCAATAACATTCCAATTGATATTGACTATTTTTTTCCGTATTCTCATTATTCTATGTTTGCTCGTGAAAAAAAGAAAACATTATGAACAGCATATGTACATCAAAGGCATGCGATTTCATGTCGGCTTGTTGTCAGCTGCATGAACTTTCATTTATCGTGTAAACGATTTTAATAATTGAAAACGTGCATTTGACATGTTTGAGATTGTAACAAGCGATGTTGATTGTTGGTGCTGGTGCAGAAAAAGCAATACCTACTGCAGTACACCTTGCTGTGCGTGCGTGTGTGTGAGCTGTGAGCTGTGTGTACTGTGCACAAGGGGGTGAATGTTTCACAATATATATTCATACGACACTTGAACTGTGATTGATATTATAAATACACAGTAACAAACATAGATTAAAGTGTGCTGCGTATCGGCCTGTTTATTTAAGAAAATTGAGGGATTTAAACGTAATCGGATTTGGTGAACGAAATGTAAATAAATGAGAATGGCCTGATGCATAGGGAAAAATTGACTGAATTGATGATAACGTGCCATTTTTACTTGAACGACTAATGTAAACGTGTAAACATTCAATTCAATTTCAATGTGTTTCTTTGCAAACAATTTTTTTTTTAATTGGACAGAAAGAAATGAAGAAAAAAAATTCATGAAAATGTTAATTGAAATTAGTGTAAGCAATCAATTTTTCCAAATAAACAAATAAAATATTGAACATTTAAAGAATGTTGTAGTTTACCCAATTATCTTCAGCGTCACGCTTTTCAACCAAGTACTGATGCAATTTCGGTCCCATACCGGATGGTGAAATGAATTGCTTAACGATGTTCGTTACGCGATCATTTTGCTGCTGTGTTAATGTTGGTTTCAGCGCACGAAGATACTCAGTCATCGTTTCTTCTAGTTCCGGTAATGGAAGTTTCGGCAATTCCTGTTTAAAAAAAAAATTATAAACAAAATGAAAACAAATTAAAAGATTGAAGAAAGAAAAATAATTAAAAAAATTGTCATTAACGTTCATTGATTCATTGTTTTTTTTTTTGTTGCAATGTTAATTTGCAAAGGAGAGAACTAGCACTAACCGTGGCTGGAAATGACGATCACCCAAACAATGTAAAACATTGTGCGTATAAACTAATTAAAATTCGTATACAATGAATACAATTGAATGAATGAATGAATGATTGAAGAGTGTGTCCGTTTCGAACGTCAATGAGGTTCATGAAATGTTGCTTTGAATGTCGTGAATTGCATGTGGTTTCGTTGTTATTTTCTATTTTATTCAAAATTGTGAACGGTACTTGAGTTGATTTGCACATTTCCGTTGCCATTCATGGCGCACAACGTTTCGAAACGATTGAGACACAAAGGAACTGCTGCGGATGGTAGCATTGAAGCTAGCACACGTACACGTGAGCAGTCGCACCGTAAATCTCATTCAAATTTAAAATAGAATAGAAAGAAAGAACAACAAGAACAACAAGAACAACAACAATACCGGCCAGGAAAAAAGTGATTATAATGATTTTTCGTATGCATAATATTTTATTCATTGCTGCAAGCGGATGAGATTTACATGAGATGCATAGAGGTCCAAAAATCCCTTCGTATGGATAGTATTGGGGGCGCATGCAAAGGGACTCCTCACATTCATACACCGACAAATGGAAACGAACCATTCAATCCGGCTCTATAACAAACTGTATTTCGTGTAATAAATTTATTATGAATTTTGCCATTCGTTTTCCATTCGATTGTGTACACGGTACATATACAGGGGGATTGCATGTTGTATATTTATCATTGAGCTCTAGATATCCCTCTTCAAGTGTCTTTCTCTCTCACGGTGCGTTTGTGTATGTATCCGTGAGTGTGTGACAAACAAAGAAAAAAACAACACATAACCATCGACAATATTCAAGAATGCTTGAGCCACAGCAATTGTGTTTCATTTTCAATCATTTTACGTGTATAATTATTGAAAGGCCAATAATATAACATTGAACATAATTGTGATAATTTTCCAAGAACATTTTCGAAAAAAAATTGAATAAAATGTAAACATTTCCAGTTCTCATTGCATTGGTTCCAACATTTTGACATTCACAAATATCTCTGTCGTATATTACCCAGCCGGGAATGGTGTTGTTAAGATGCAAATTTGTGTATTTAGGTTTTGGTTGAATTTCTCTCCACGGAATTACAGTTGTGGATGAGAAATTATGAAAAATCCGCAGATATATTTTATCATTTCGCATTTTCATGCCAAACCATATGCCATATGCGGTAACGTTATCACATTTTATTTCGCTAACTTTTTAACATTGTTATTTTTCTCTATCTCTCTCTCTCTCTCTCTCTCTCTCTCTCTCTCTCATTCTCCCGCAAAATAAATGATTGCTGTTCAAAATCACCCCCCATAAATATCAACACGATGTATTTGCTGTCTTCACTCTTCGACTCGTAAATATTTTTGTAACATCTTATGTTGAGAACTCTCAAACGGTGCTATATACATAAGCGTAACAACCAACATGAAGTGGAAGTGGTGAACAACCAACACACTCAATTTCGAAGAAAAATCGTTGAGGATATGCGAATTTGAGTTCGAAAAATTCATTTTCTAGAAGTAGAAGGTCGGTGTCGTGTCAGTGTCCAGCATCTCTAATATTCGATATTTAACAAGAGAAATATGTTTTTCTTCGTTATTGAAATCGCTCAGATGTTTTAGACTGGAAAAACCAATCCAATAGCGATTTAGTTCCATCCAATAGCGGGTAATTGTGAAACTTGGCCATTGCAAGGCGAAATCCCTGCTTACAAATTTTAATATTATATAATTTAATGTAATTGCAATAGCACTGCATGGTGAACGTTGACTCTGCAACGGTCCGCTTTGGAATCGTGCAAGAGTTGTGTGTTGCCACACGGTTTAAATCAATTGCAGTCACTTTACGGGTAGTGAAATAAGTACGTGCTTCAACATATATGCATGGGTCTTGTTACAATTTTGTTCAAAATCTTAATCAAATTGTGTACGCTGGTGTATATTTGCGGCACCACCGCCCAAAATTCAATTATATCGATTTTTCAATGTAATAAATTTAGCACGTGGATTTTTTTTTCTCGCACAATATAATTTTTTTTTTCATTACCTTGTTAAAGTGCAAAATATGGCAAAACACCAAAAAAATCTTCCATCCACCAAATCGATACATTTTCATTATTAAGTTTTCGAATAAGTTTTTTTTCCGGTACTTTATCTTCAATCCAATTTACCATTTGTTGAATAAAAATAAGTAGTCATATTCAACTATATATGTGATGCGATAAAATCAGGCACTATCTGAAGAAAATAACCATTTTTGTTGAACTCACGAATTTCAATGCGTACATTTATGTTGAAACCAAAAAAAAAAAAAAAATGAAACAGTTTTGATTCAACATTCAGTTCTTGAAAGAAAAGTTTGCTTCGGAAATAGCAAATCGTAATGGAATAGAATGGCCACAATAAGTCCTAGTTTTGGGTCATATCTTCGAATCAGGTGATCGTATATTCAAATAGGTTTCCGATTTGAAATGCTCGTAACAGTAAATAGGTCACGCTAGTTTGTGACTTTAATATACGTTATACAGATTTATCGATGGCAAAAGCCTTCAGCAATCTCGACTATGTTATCATGAACGTGTAACAAAACCTCACAACACAACAGTTTTTCTTCAATGTGTGTGTGTGTGTGTTTTTTTTTCTATTTCTCCATTTCAACGGAAAATGTGGCTTTCATTTAGATTAATTGTTCAACATTCAGTATTTTTTTTTTTTTACCCGTAGGGATAAGTCCAAATTGAAAAGCAAATGTAGGCCGTCAAATATACAAACTATCCCATATTATGCATTATACATTATTATCGACTGGTTCGATGGATAAATTCAAATAGCACCGCTATACATACTGTAAATGTTAACATCAAACTAAGATTGAAGTCGGCAATAAAAACGTAATGTAGCATCAGTTCATTTCCAGGTAATTACGAAGAAGGCAAAAAAATGAAATCCAAAATGAATACGAAACGAAATGTGTTGAAAGCATTGCGTTGCTGAGGCAAGTGAATATTAAAAAAAAAACGATGAATAATGTACACAGATTTTCTATGTATATATGAAAACCAAATTAAGTTGTATGCAAATGAATGTTTCATTCATTTCTTTTGTGAATAGCATTGAACAGTGCGGTTCATAAAAGCATTTGAACGTTCTTCAATAAATATATTTTTTTTTTGCTTATTCTGTGAGCTTTGAAAAACATTATCTTAAAAGTTTCATAAAATATTATGTTAGATATTATGTATGCTGGATTTATATCATCGTACTGCTGCTGCTGCTGTCTTTTTTTTTGTTGCACAAAATTAAATTTTGTGATGAACATCTCTGTGAGTCTATAGAACAGCGGTACACAACGGCGCACACCATCATTGTGTCATATAGCCAAGAAAATGCGTCTGAATTGTTTCCAAGGAATTTATTCAACACCAAACAAAATGGCAAACACAAAAACACAGTTTGCCATCGTCACGACACAAAAATACATGAAATATAATTATCAATTCGAGAAATGCTCGGAGAAATAAATTGCATTACAAACTTTTCTGTTGCTCTTCGTTTTGCAATTTCTTTCCTCTTCCATGGCATTCGACGTTAATCGAGTTCACAAATTCGCCCGGACATAGCCATTCGACATGCCAACACTCTAGGAGCTCGGAAGTCATTCAATGACGAGAAAATGTGGTACTTTTTTGAAATTGGAGACCGGAGCGCTGCTAAAGAAAAAAGAATACATTGGAGACGCAACGCAATGTTTCAACAAGCATTCCATTCAGTCTCCTCTGACAATTAAGCATAACTTCGTTTCCATTCATTTTCTTAGAGGTAATTTAAGTACAAAAACTTTCGGGGCGAACGTTAAAATTGACGGTATCACACGGTATCAAACGGCATATCTTCAGCTAGATATTTGGGAATCCAAGCATCGGATTACTGGGATGATACTTGAGCATTCAAGTGAAATTCATCGCATTGAAGCCATTTGTTTTTTGAACAATGCGCCCTTTTCTATTTCCACTTAACCCTGTCAAAAGCCTGACTTCTATTCTCACCGTGTGCACCACTTCACCACGGCTGAATCTAGAATATCTTGCCAACAAAACACTGAACACCATTCACAGTTGATGATGTTTCAGTGTGCACATCAAAGTAACCGATACAATTCAAGCAACGATTCAACGAAAGATATCGGATACGTTTTTTCTTCTTCTTCTTCAAACAGACATAACAATAGACTTGCAACTGGTTGTTGTGAAGCAATTGCTTTCTTATTCGTTTGATTTTGGAAGCTAAACATAAGCATAGTAGTGACATCGTATCGATATTTGGTCGAAATTCTTTAGTATCAAATTGATCAAGTATCGATTTGTATTGCGATATAGAGATTTGGACAATGGACAAATCAACACAGACACACTTTGGTGTTTCTGGTCGATTTATCAAGCGAAAAAAAAAACAATAAAAACGTGTAATCAAAATTGCACCTAATGAAACACTGCGTATGACATTTTTTTAAATGTCAGAACAACAACAAATGAACTCACGTCGTGTCGATTGTTAGCCAAGCCTCAATACATTCACTTTAGTTCAGTTCCATTTCGATTCATTTGTCACGTGCACATTCGTGGCTTGAATGGTTTTATGGAATTTTGCATTTGACACCGAAAATTGGTCTGAAAAATTATTGCGTCGGCAACATCAACAAATGATACGGATGCATTGTTTTATTGCGAAACGTGTTTGTTGGCCCAAAAAATTTAATTAACAACAAAGCCAAACATTTAATTACGACCAGTCGTAAGAGGCACAGCATGGTTGGGATGGGTCATTGTGAATTCGTGCATTCTTTGATTTGATTCATTTTGGTTGACATTTTTCTTTTGTCTAGTTTGGTTTTGTTTTAATACTGTTTGTGGAATTATTTTTTTTTTGTTATCAGGGCCACGCATGCTCATGAACTCACTTGAAATCTAGATATTCAAACGAAATGCTACCGTTATTGATCGATTTACCTTTGGATTGTGCTCGTGTATTGAGACAAATTCAAAACGGCGTCGAATATTATTTTTGGGGGCGAATCCGTCTATTTCATTTCGTATATTTTGCCTTGGTGTTGTACACGTGTCGGTGTACGTCTGTATTGTACAGCGTATGAATTTAGTCAAACTGATTTTCGGCTAATTCCCACTCTCAATCGTCGTGTACTTCGTATAAATGTGGTCGGTTGGTGGAGAAAGCAACATTGGAAAACATTAGGCTCGGGTAGCCATTTGCAAAATGCCAATGCACACTCAATACCGTGCTAATCTAATTTTATTTGACATTTAAATGCAAACACATTCAAATGCGATTGCAAATACGAATGTTGAATCGGAGCAACAACAAAAAAAAGAAGAAAGAAATCGGCATGTATCCCTTGTCTGTCATTCATCTGAACCTTTTTATGCGATATGCGTACTGGCGTACTGGTGTTGCGAGAGACAAGTTCGGTATCTAACAGCGTAACAGCAAGCATCGACGAGAGACAGAGAGAGAGAGAGCGCACATGATGAATTCACATCAAAATCAAAATCCCTTTTTCTGCATAATTCGATCGTACCGTTTCTAACGTAAATTGTAAATATTTGGATGTTCCTGCCGGTGCTACTCGACACTCACTGTTCTCATGGGATTTTTGCGTATTTCATTTCTATATTGTTCACTGTATCTTGTTTTGTATTGCATTTGTGTAGCGCGTTTCTCGACTTTTCTCTCTCTCTGTTCTTTTTTTTGCATCATCGTCACACCATCATTCGTTCGTTGGCTTTCCGTGTGCTTTTGACTTTGCCCGTGTGTTTGCGCGCCTCATTCATTTCACTTGCCACACACATACAGCAAATGTCACAAGGCCGACTATAGAAAGTGAATGAATAGGAACACGAAAATAAATAGAAAATCGGTGTTGCAATGCGTTTGCCACCAGTAAAGTACATAGGCCAAGTGAGTTCGTCGCATTTTCAAGAGCTCAGAGCTGGTGCGTATTTGTAGCAAACCTTTGTACAGAGCACATGCCTTTTGATCGGCACTTCAAACCGGCAAGCAAAAAAAAAGATGAGAGAGAGAGAGAATGAACCGACTACATCATACGAGGGGGAAAACGAAAAGTAAAAAAAATATATATAAAATCGTTACTGTGTTAACGTCAAACAATTTTGCATTCGTAACTTTTGTGTTCATTTTCGAATAATCTGAATGCATACAAAAAAGTGTGATTTCTCTGGAGTATTCGGACGAAATATGTCTTGTTTTCTGTTCCATTTCCTATTGAATGCATAAAATTGCCTACATTCAATCGCTCGTTGTGCGTTGCTCAGCCGCTTTTTACGGCAATTTCTTGTGTGTGTGTGTGTGTTTGTGTGTGTTTTTTTTTGTCACTCACAAATTAAGTGTTTCTAAAATTCAAGTTGAATACCCTGAAGGATAAACGCGTCATATAATTCACATTTCGAGATTTAGCAAATGCAATTGCTCACATGCGAATTGAACACACACATTTGTGTATTATGTTCCAATTGTTGATCCATAAACGACGTCGAATGTGATTGTCTTCGGATACATTTGTGTTGCAATGATTTGGATTTTTGTTTTTTTGTTCTTCTTAAAATGATTTTGGACGGATTTGTCTAGACTAAAACCGTTTCACAATATTTATCAGATGTATTTCTGTTGTAATCCAAATTTGGCCAAAAATGTGCGCTTCGTTTTTGGGCTGACGATGCTTAACGCCAAATTGGTGGAAATTTTTGGGAAAAACTTGCTCAAATATTTCTTAATTATGCCTTTCCATATGTTATAAATTATGTGCTCTCTAGAGATTCAATCAAGATGCTATGCTCGAATTAGATGAATTAAGCAAACATTCGATTGTTCTCTTGTGAATACCAATTTCCTGCCACATTCACTACACGTTCCACAATTCGTTTGCATTGTTTGATGTCTGTTTTATGAATTTCCAAATTACGTTTACTCACTTCTGGAAAACCGAATTCGTCGGTAGCCCCTGATACGGACAACCATTTCTTTGGCAGTGATAGAATTGAGTCCCGCCATCCTGCAATAGAAATATCATCGAATAAGAGAAAGAAAAAAAACAAACAAACACATATTTTGTATTGAATGAAATGCCACATCAAATGAATAATATATCTTATAAATTATATAAATGAAAAAAAAAAAATATTTATCGAAAGAAGAAGCATACTTGGCACACGATCTATCAAAACTGGCATTTTTAATGTTTCGTGCGATTGGTAGTCACAAACAAAAAACAAAATTTTCGTACACGGAAAACAATCATGAAATTGTTTGTATGTCAGTCATTTGTGTTAATGTTTTTGTTGTTGGTTGTGTTGATACAAAATCACATACATCGACAGTCGATTTAGTATTTGCGTTTAATAAAATTAACATATCAACTGAATTTCGTCAATTGTTGAACAATTTTATTTAATTTATCGGATACATAATACACACTCTATTGGCCACACGCACTATTGACTATTTACTAATTATCACAACGCGAAGACCAATGGCTCTTTTATGTCAAGTATCGAACTAAATAATTGCATCGATGGTGTGTGTGAGTGGTTGTGCGTGTGAAATTGAGATAGCGTTCAATGTTATGATTTCATGAAAATGTTCATCCATTTGATTGACACTTCACTCCAACAACAACAAAAACAACGAACAATTCGAATGGTATTTCGATTCACTGAAATACTACAGCAATTATGATTTAATGTGTGCGACCATCGAAAACTCATTTCACGAAACAAAATAATAAACAGAAAACCGCTCAATATTAAAGAAATGTTGTGTGATGGGAATATTTCATTTTGATTTCGGTAAATCTACAAGTTTTATATACATTGATTCATGTAACATCTTAAATTGGTCGTAAGTCATCGACGGGAGGAAGAAGGAAATGAATCAAAATAGGGAATGAAATAGATCGATAGATCGCTGAAAGTTTCCAGCTGAGTTTTCGTTTCCATTCATTTCTAAACGGGGTGCATAATTTTGTGGAAACTATTTATCCACCTTGCTTAACTTTATTACAAAACCGTTGATATTATAATCCATGCGAGACAAACGAATCCATTCGAAAAAACCATATCTACTTTTAAATGTGACTTATTGTTTTTGCCGCAACATGAGCGAAAAACACCAACCGAAAATACATTACAAAGATTAATACCGACTTACTTCTGGAAATGTGTTAAACCAACCAAACAAACAGGCATGCGAGAAAAGTAAAAAAAAAACCGGCAGCAGTGAAAACCAAACCAATACAAATAGACCAAACAACAACAACAACAACAGCAGCAACAACAAAAAATCCATGCTAATGTCAGAAAATTGGATCACGTTTAAGCGTCGCTACGCTGCTATTACGTACACATCTATCATTATTCTGATTAGATTACATCATTAATTCGATGCGTGTGGCTCTTTATGTGTGTGTGTGTGTGTGCGTGTGTGTCTGTCTGTCTTGCACACACTAAACCCAGCACATTTATTGATATTTTTTGTTTGAATCAAATAACGTGCAACGCTGTCACAAGTATCACAAGTATGAAGGCGTGAAACAGTGCACCGACCAAACTTAATCAAATGGTAATATACTTCAATAGGAAAAATATTTGTCATTGGATGCGTGCAACTCAATCCGCAAAAATGAATGGAATTTTGGGAATTTTTGGTAAGATAGACTCCCGTGAAGGGTGCTACCCTGGCTAATACACACACACACATTCTTATTGGAATGGTTTTATGTGTAAAAGTTTGCAATCTAAATTATGTGCTCATTTAAACTAATGCATCAGCTGGCACTACGCATTGTCACACTACTACCGAACGCTAATAAATTTGAAAATTGTGTTTCTTTTTCATTGATTCGTATCATATTCATGTTGATTACATTCAGTATTTGGTTGTGGTCGACAACATGCGACCTCACTTACAAACAAATGTGTATGACGCATTCATTTCGGACAGTTTGACTAATTTGTATGAAATGTGATGGAAACGAACAAGGCAACAAAATGAGACATCGTGTCATATCAACTTTATTTCAATTCTGGAACTTGGTTGTTCCAAGTTCATTCAGTTGATTTCATTCTATACAATAGTTTCTATTTTCTAGCCACCATTTTCACCGATAATTTTGCGGTGCCAAAATACCGGAGTATAAAGTTGTTGTTGGTGTTTTTTTTTTCTCTCGCAAAACGCAAGACATGCCACCAATTGATTGATGTTTTACAAACGCCATGTCGGCTAAATTTGATGATGTGGCCGATGCAGCACAACTTTACCTTTCAATGTTAAACTTGAATTGGCCACATTCACCATTCACCATGTACGCACATGTTAACTTCTAAATAGTACAAACGGTGTATTTATTTGCTCATCATGTTCACATTCATTGGATTTGACGTGGTGTGTTTTGGAGCGCTTGGGCATTCGCTTCATATAATCATATATAATATATAAACTGTTGAAACGGTTCATTGTACATGGGATCGCATTCAGGCATACAACATTCCCTTCCATCTATCTGTGCCACGTATAATAAACATTTGCACATTATACATCGAATACAGTACACACCACAGTACTGTATTGCCTTTTACCTCGTTAGTTATTTAGTGGTAGCGAAAAGTAATTGTACCTTCGCTATAACGTTCATCAATTTCCTTTCTTTCTTTCTTTCTTTCTTTCTTTCTCACTTTCTTCGCTCCCTTCCGCCACCGCACCAGCGTACGCTGACTCACGAAAACATCCAATTCAACGTGAAACAAACAACAAAACAATACAAAAAGTGTGCTCAGTTTTACTTCATTTTCAATCTATTTTCTCGTTTTTCAATGCGTTTTTCTTTTGCTTTGGTTTAGGGGGTTCTTGTGTGTGTGTGTGTTTGTGTCTTGAATTTGGTCGCTACAACTTGAATTTGTTGCGTGCTTGGGCTCGATTCGGGCGTTTCATTGTGCGTATTTTCGTTGCTGTTTGTTCGGTAGTTTTTTTTCCCCGTCAGATTACTTGTTTCAGCCATTTTGGCTGGTAGGTAATTCTACCCCAAAGCAGTTCCATAACATATAATTTCTGTTGGTATCGCTCATTTGTGTGTGCGTATACAAAATGATATTGTTGGAACAGTGGCTGTTTTTAAATGTAGAAAACCAAGTGCCGCTTGAACTAGTTGTAAAATCCCGTCAAAGACAACAGCAAGGGCAAACGTTACAAACTTTCAATGCTCTGTCGGTTCGATTTTCCATGCGAAATTTGCCACTGCCGAAACAAAGAGCAAAAAAAAACGAAACGAAGTGGGTAGGCAAAGTCGATTCGATCGTGTTCACCGCTTCTCGTTAGCTCTCCGTTCGCTCCTCAGTCGTTCCCATTCAACGTAGATAAACCGTTTTCAACGGCACTGTATTATTATCATTCTGATTAAACATTTTGTTTTAGATTACAGTGTTCGTGTGCATGTAATACGAAATGTTCAAAGCGCCGAAATCGCCTTGATGAAATGACGAGAAAAGGAGCCATGGCATAAAAAGAATCAGTACCCGCAACTAGCACGAATTTCCTCTTGAGTCGATCCCTAGCTAAGGCACACAGGGGCCGCATGCAACAGCGCTCAAATCATGTTGTTTTTATTTATGTGTGATAACGGTGGAATGAGCTCACTACACACCACCAGTCGACAACACAGAGCCAAACACGAGAGAACGATTTTAGCACACATACATTCAGACAAAGCACACAACCAACACTCAACGGCACACACACACAAACGCATTCGTTGATGACACGGTTAAGTTGTATTACGGCATGTGTACATTTTATGCGGTTTTGCCCCGAATAAGAGCTAACAAAGCCAATATTATACGGTTTTATTGTTGTTGTTGTTTTTATGAATCGACATTTAAGCCCTGGGCTTACAACACTTTTTCTACACCGCACACGCAACTCATACCAAAATGTAAAATGAATGGAGAAAAAAAAGGATAGAGAGAAAGACAGAAGGCAACGACAATGATGACGACAACAACAACAACACCAACTACGATATAAAATAAAAACAAAAATAATGGAAAAGAGTTGAAGAGACCATCATTTTATTGGAACAGAGTGGCTGCTCTCTTTTTTTGTTTCTTTTCTCTCTCTCTCTCTCTCGCGCTCTCTTTTTATTAGCGTAAATTTCAAATATTTCGTTTGCTATGCAACGAAAATTCATTTTTTTAAAAGGCAAACGATAAAAATTCAACTTAACCGTACTAAACTGAATACCAGATATCAACTTCAATGCTGAATTAATGGGGACTTGACAAACTTTTCGCTTGTTCCATTTGTCTGGTGTGGATCTGGGTTCAATTAGGTTTTGTTTTTTTTTTTGGTTTTCTCTTGTTTGTTGTGTAATTTCTATCGAAAAACCAAAGAATCAAAGAGCTAAAAATCCACCAAATAGAAATACGACACCAATTTCACATTCAAACTGGAGTAATGTAAAACTTCATGAAAATTGGGCACGTCTGTGAATCAATTTGGTGTTTTTCCAACAGCGGAAAATTACATTTCTTCTTGTGTGTGTGTGTCTGTGCGCTTACCGATTATTTTCGGATTGTGCAGGTGAATGCCGGAAATAAGAAAGAAAAATTTCCGTTCTTGTTCATTTTTTTACTAGCTTCGCTGTAATCCCATGCCGGAAATTGTGAATCATGATTTTGTCATTTGTTTTCAGAGCTGTTTTACTGGTACATTTATGTTTTCTTGCTTGTAATTTTGCAAAAATTGTGTGACCAAATGTTGACCGTAATCAAGATCGTGTAACATTTAACAGATACCTTTAATAAGGCTCGGGTTCATGAAATAACCAAGAATGAAAAACAAAAACCAAAAATCATTAGCAAAATGTCAGAGTGTTAAGATGCTAGGCAGATTTTATTTGCAAAAATTCGATGAAAATGATAAATGCCAAAAGATTACACATTTATTCTTTCAATTTTGATGACAACATAAGCTGTTTAGAGGCACAGCTATAGGGGACGTAATAGACTACCATAAATTAAATGTTTATAGTATCAATTTCTGTTGGCAAACTTTCTGCACTTCCAGAATAATTGATAACGTTCAAGAGTTCTGTATCCAGTTGAAAAAGACGGCTGATGATTTATTTTTGTCGTGTTTTCATTTTCCTTTTCTGATTTAAATGTTTAATGACGCCATAAAAGAATTGTCAATGCAATGAAAATCAAACGAAAAGACGTTTCTAACGCATTTGTTCATAGTCCAATGTTGTAGTCTTTTGTGAAACATCAACGCCAACGAACATATTCGATTGAGGTAAAAAAAATGAAAAATATAAATTAAAATACATCCATTATAGATTTCTATGATGCGAGGTAAAAAGATGAATCGCTTTGAAAGGGAGAAGAAAAAACCCATCGGCAATTTTACCTCATCAACAGATTCTTGAATAATTTATCATCAAATTTGTTGTTGCTTTAAGGCAATAGCGTATATATACATCTTACATCGACATTTGTTGTGTGTCACTGAGCCTCACCGAAATGATATTCGAACACGCACACATCTGCCAATTTACGATGCGATTGCTTTTTATCGATATGAATTATGGAAAAACTAACATTTTGCCATGCATTAAAAATTAAGCAAGGCTTTTAACGTGTCATTTTGAGTTTGGTTGTTGTTGTGGCTCAGGTGACAAAAAATGGAAATTTCGTATCGCGATATCGAGGCGGATTTCATTTCAAGTAGCGATTTGATTGCGATTTCCACTGATTATAGTTGGCGGTGATGATGACGGTGATGCTGTGTGCTGTGAGTTCATATTACCGAAAAATTCACTGCACCAGCAATGGATGTGAAATTCAATAATTCAATATGTTATTGGTTTTTATATGCGGTTAAAACCATATTTTCTCTTTCTCTCTGTGTTCACTTGCGCTTGTGTATATTTGTATCTGGCTTCTGTGTCAGCATCAGCCACCAGTTACGGAAGCCACAACAAACACTTGAGTATTTCCGTAATTGCATTTATTGTCGTCGACCATGTGTAAAGTAATAGAAAGATCTATGTGAAAATGATTAGTTTTGAAGGGGCGGCACATTTCATCTAACGATCGACAAAATTGTTTTGAAAAATTATTACTGAGCACATAATCGAAGGGTGACAACACGCGACATATTTCCATACAATTGACATGGAACGGCACAATGCCAATACAGAATTAATAACAATAAATGGAAGCGACAACATCTGACGATGGCACTAGCAGCAGCAATAGCCGAGCGCCCAGCAATAATTGTCAATCGAAATAGAAACCACTGCTGCATAACACACTCACACTCACTAAACATAGCCAAAGAAAAAAAAATGTTGCTATCGTAATGATATTTACTCGAAATGATTGTTTTGCTTTGGATTATTATTGCTATTTGATGAATGCGATTTTGACGCCAAACAAAGCAAATTCACATCGAGCTTCCATGTGTATGCCACTGCATAGTCGCACGCACTTACCTCAATTGGATGATATAAAACAATTACGATACCTCATATCGCTTGAAATCAACTGAATGCAATCAAATGGCGCTTGACTGTCGCACGGAACTACATAATTGGCCAAGTAAATCGGCTCGTGTCTGGCCGTTTCAGTTCAATCAGAATAGTTGCTGTATTTGTGTGTGTGTGTGTGTGTGTGTGTGTCTGTGTTTTTATTCATTATTAAAATCGTGAAAATATGCTAAATTGGATCGTGGCATATAGAAATTGAACCTGAAATCGCATGGAGATATTTATCGGTTGACAGAGATAAATCAAATACTTGAATGCCGATGAATTGTTGATTTTCAAGTTCGAGTGCCGAACATCCGATTGGCATCAATCGATTTATTTCAAGCGAATGATTGCGAGAGTTCATCCAATGGGAAAATCAAAGTAAATGAACGAGAAGAATTTAAATGCCGTGCAAATCCGAAACGACATTGTTAACCTCGAAAAGCCCTTTTACAGCCGAACCGAGATCATTATGATAGAGACATGCACACGCAAAAAGAATGCAGACGTGCAAAGTGAGTGAGAGAGAGAGAGAGAGAGAGAGAGAGAGCCGAAGAGAGAGAGCCGAAGAGAGAGGAGAGAGAGCCGAAGAGAGAAGAGAGAGAGCCGAAGAGAGAAAAGAAACGCAGGGATGTGGAATACGGAAAAATGACTATGAATACTACAAAGTAAACGCTGCGATTCGATTTGATTTTGAGCAAAGAAAGCATCTAATCATTCCGACACGCATTTAACCAGTTGGCAATATATTTTCCGTCGATGCGATTGTTTGAGAGTGTTTCGCCGAACATAAAATAGCTACGGAATAAATGAGGGTTGTTGTCGTGTATGTGGTGAAATGTACTGTTGTACCCAAGAAGCACCCAAATAAATGTTACAAAATTCGAAAAAGAGAAAAAAAAACGGGATAAGAGGAGGAGATTCTTCCGTGCATTCATCCAACCATTCACTCATTCATTCGTTCATTCATTTATTATAATGTTTTCTTTCCAATTTTATTCGGCTGGCCCCAAGTGCCGATTTCTAAATGTGAATGAGAGTGAGAGCCGTGCATCTAGATTGAGGGGTGTTTTTCAATACACCATCCACATTATCGTACTAAATAATGTCTTAACACCAGAAAACGCATGTCGAATGCTAATCGCAAAACGACACATAAAAATGCGTATGTATTTAGCAATCAAATGGAAAATTTATAACAAGGCATGTTACAAATATTGCATATATACTCGACTGGGTTTTTTTTTCGTCTTCTTGTTGTTGTTCGTTACCGTTTTTGTGCCCGTGAGAGTGAGAGAATGAGTTTATATGCGAGGGGTTAGATCGGTTGCTTTGTCTATTACGGAAAATGACAATGATAAAAACAAGACCAACAACAATAGCAACAGCATTAGCATCAACACGCACCGTCATCGTTACAACCATTCAATACCAAATCTTAAATTATACGCAGTTTTTTTTTTTTATTTTACTCTCTGTGTTTAGCAGATAAATGAGGCGGCTATGTGAATGGAATACAGGACGATGATTGCAGTCAATAGAGTTGTAGATTCGACATGTGATAAAATATGCAAATGGAATTTATGAAAAAAGAAAACAAAGCAATTTGGTAGTGTTTGTCTTTGAAATTAGGCTCATCGAAATGTACGCGAATCATGTTTAGCTTTTTTTTTAAAAGTCAGCAAAAAGTTGCCAGCGATTATTGCGATTTAGGGTCGAGTACGTGACGACTATCCATCAATGAAGAAAGTTCCCTGCCGTCTAAAAAAAACACAAGACTGATTTTTGAGTTTATAAAACGATAGATTTTTTTCTGCTATTTTTTTTTCTTGTCTAATCACAGCTTAAATTTGTTGTGTGAAACTTTTTCCGTCTGATTTCGATGAATATATATGATATAAAAGGCTTATGAGACTCAAACCACAACGGATCAATTATCATGATTTATTTCATACGCATTGTTTGGAGTGACGGTGGTTACAGTTTAATGTGATTTACTCGATGTCAAAACAGACATCCGTTTAATACGATCAACACAGAGTCTATCACTCACTCTCTCATTTCATTTGTAAACTAATAAAAACATTGAAAAGATCGACCAAAACAGATAATTCGACACAGACAATAAAAGTCACGTGGCTGCAATTTTTGACTTTTCAATCAAATTGTTCCGATAACAAGCTCAGAACCTGAACAAGCAACGATTATAGAATGAGAGAACGAGACCCGGCGGTGTGTAAACGATGAAAATATATGTATTCGAAGCCCAAATAATATTTTTTTTCTTTTTGGGTGGGGGATAAAACCATTCTAAGATGTCGCTACCGTAATTAGCTAATGAGTTCAATACCAATTGTAGATAGAACCTGAATTGGTGCAAGTGTGAGTGCGTGTGCCTCGATCTATCAAACATAAATCGGGGTGTCGAAATTAGTCAAATTACGTAATTAATAGAATGCGCCTTTGTCACATCACTCGTTTCGGTACAATTCAATGGCGTTGGTTGGCCCTTGCCATACGTTGCTCCATTCAAACATCAAACATCAAATGGGATGACAAGCTCTTCTATACAGTTTTTGTTTTGTCCTACTCGTGTACGATAAAAATGGGATTTAAAGAACCTGCTGCTTGGCTACTGATTCCACTTGTTGTTTATTCTGTTCGCTCTCTTCACTGACAAAAGCCAAATAAAACATTGAAACAATATTTACATTTGCTCTTAAGTTTCCCCGTCACCCATCCGTAACATGCATAACAAACAAACGTATTTATTTATTATTTATATTCGATTTAAACATATTCGCTTTTGTCTGTTTATTGCGATGGCCCTTTCTCTCTTCGCTTCTTTCGAGTGCATTTTTCTCATTCCGCATTTTCCATACGGCATACAAAAGAAGACACACACACACACACACACACAAACCAACAACAATTTCTTTCTGGTATTTATAATATTCAGCAAACATTTCAATAAATACCATTTGTGATTTTAGCTCCCCGACTATATTGTAGCGCGTGATAATGCGTGAATTGAGCACCAGAATTGAAATTCACAACTGTTCAACGGTGAATATGGCTGCAAGCGTGTAAGAATAAAAAATGAAGCACCATTTTATTTGAGTCGGCAACAATCGACGAAGTCACTTCAAACAATTGTATGCTTTTCCATCCAGCATTTTATTTGCTTAGTATTTGCGCTTGTGAATGCGCTTGAATCATTTATTTGTTCGAACATCATGCCCAACTCTTCGGCCGCTTTCCAGCAAATTGTTTACATTTCGTTAGCTATCGAGCTAAATAAAATAATAGGTGAGCACACACTGTCCTGTGGAAGTGTCCTCATTTGGTTCCGTCGTTTTCTTTGAATCAGGCAATATCTCTTGCATTGCATCACCTCTGGCGGTGGCAACTATCATCTCACAATTGTTGCCATGCAATAGAAATTTCTCTCACCTAGTTGCTATTTAGCATTCGAGTAAATCGTGGTCATGGAGTCAATTAATTTATTTCATACTTTAATTAACATTCATTGACAAAATCAACATTCATGAGAACAAGGAATTTTATTTTTAAAAATGTGTAAAATATTAAAAAAAAAAAAAAAATCTAGATTACGAACAAAATGAATATTCAACCAGTTTGATGTCATGTCAATTGTAATTTCCATTATAATCACTTAACAACAATGAAATGAATAATTCATTTGAATTGATGAAAAGTAAGCAGCCAAATAATTACTTTCGATGACGCACAAGCACCTGGGTGTTTATTTTTTCAAATTCTCCTTTGACTCTCTCGAACTTTGCAGTATTACCGTATTTAATGGCCATAGTGCACCGCTTTCTATGAGCATAATGAATTTCTCTATATTCTGCACGTTCCATTACAAATCCGTGTTTATTTTCACGATAAACTTTTCAATTTCAATCGTTCGCAAAAGCCATTACTTCATAATGAGAACTGAGTATTTTTGTGACGTTGATGTCATTCATTAAAATCATAGAAAAAATATATAACGAAAGAAGTTTTCTAATACCTGTAATGACCTGAGTTCAACGAACAAATGCCAGTAAGTTTGCTATTGCAAACGGTCTCTGTTATTGCAATAATTAGAAATTGGCCAGTGCTTGACGTAAATTATTTAATTCGATTGCGTATTTTAGGTGTATACCCTTCAATCATCGTTTACCTTGCATAAATAAGCATCACGTGTTGAAATGCTTCGATTCTGTTCTTTTCTCTTCTTCTCAATCATGAAACCATTTGATTTGTTGTGATGAAACAAAAATTGATTATTGATAAGAAGTTAAAATCGGTCTCTGATAAAACAAATATTACAAATCCGATCTTTTCCTTGTTCGCAATGTTATCTGTTAGAAAAAAAAATACTCTCTTTGAATGTCGTCCGTAATGCATCGTTTAAAATTGCCTGAATTTGCCAGGTTCCAGATGCCGTTATGAAAATACACTTCAAATTACTGTCATCCGTAACAATGTGGCAGTAATTTCATCAACATGCCGATTTTGAAGGGTTCGTGTGTGTGTGTTTGAATGCGATGCGATGTGCGGCATAAACCAGTGTACATACCATGAATTCACAACTAACCACATTACCATGTTTAATTAACTCGGGGGCGAGTAGAAGGAGCGATAGATGTGATGGGATGCCTCAAAATTAGAAAGCCATCGGCTTAGGGAACCGAACCCAACAACATACCAAACCAACTGTAATTTTTTTTTTTTTTTTTTTTTGTGAACTAGGAAACATGATGAGAAATATTGTTGCCATTTTGTGGCTTGGGTGGGTTTTCGGCTCACAACAATATAGTCCACCACGTACAATAAAAGCAAGCGGAAACATTCATACTAGAGCTGAACGATAAGCACGTTCAGGCAGACACACTTTACCATTATGTAACAAGATTTATGTGATGATAATAGTATGCTTTTTGCTTTTGTTGCTCAGCCACCACCATCGCCGCCGCTGCCGCCCCCCTCTGTATCCTGCATGCAACGCAAAAAATGCATTAGCTTGATGCTGCCAGCTAATAAAGGTCGTACCGTCGTAATCATAAATAATGAATTCATTTGCGTATCTATCTTCATTTGTCTTCCGGAGCCAATTCAACATGCAAATTCCGCAATTTTCCCCCAACACCAACCGCTGAATGGGAAAACACTTGCTACAAAAATTCGGATCACTAACAATTCCATAGATTTTAGTCTTGAGATAGTGGTGCAGAATTATAACAATGAAAATTAAACAAAAACTGGTTTCAACACAGAAAACGAAATAAGTAATAAAACACGATCGTTTTGGATAACAATCAAATTTTGTTCATTGTTTTCTTGTCCGTTTCTTTAATCAATAAATAAGTAAACTCTAATTCACTTGCTTTCAAATTAAAATAATTATGCGTTATTTTCGGGTTATGATAAATTTTTGTTGTTGTTGTTGTTGGTAATGTTGTTAACTGCACCAGGAAATGGTTGCATGATTTGATAAATCAAATGAACTGTATGTGCGATTACTGTTTCGTTTTTTTTTTTATTGTTGTTTGGTTTGTTCAATTTTTTTCACTTTGTCATATTCTGGATGTTTTTTGCAACAAAGTGACATAACCAATGTTCAAATATATAACATCATTGATTTTATTTTCAGCACACACAACCAGCCTGGGCAAATACAGAAACTATTTTGTGAATAATTCATAAATGGGATTGAATTGTGTTTTGTTATTGTTTGTTAAATGAAAATTTGTTAAAATTGGGTCAATATGTGTTCACAAATATTCAGTGTGGATGCGGTATTTTGGGCATTCAAAATGCTTTTAAATCAATCATTTCGGATCGCTTTATTTAAATCATTTTTTTTTTGTTCATCAGCTTGAATTTTTTGGTATAGATTTGTTTGTTTTTGTTTTTTGTTAAATTTTCAAATATTTTTTTTTATGTTCTTAAATACTAATTCTTTGTAGTTTACTTTATGTTGATTATGATGACTTATCAATAATATACAATAATTTTTCGTAGTATGAGAGAGTTTTGTTTGTTTTTTGTTGTTGTTGTCTGCAATAAATGTTGTTATGTTATATTAAATGATGCTAGGTGTTTTGTTTTGGTTTATTTTCAATTTTGTGCAAGTGTCAGTTAGACGGAACCAGATCAATTAACTCAATAGAATATTGGTTTGAATTTGTAAATATAGCATCGAATCAATATATTGTTTATCTCCGAAGAAAGAGACTGTATGTGTTGATAAATAATTTTAATGTGACTATTTTACAGAACGTTTTCTTTCTTGATCAATAAAAGGCAAAATGCAAACACACACTAAATTCATGCTACGAATGAAGAAAGAGTTTTTTTTTGGTTTTTTAAATCAAAGAATAGAACAGAAATATATTATATGAAATGGCTAGAGTTATTACCTATTTATCATATTATTTTGAAGTTTAGTTTTTTATACCTATAAGTTTTTGTTTTGTTTTGTTTTTTTTTTCTTTGTCGGTAATTCATTTATAATTAATAATTTATCTAATGGTTTTGTTTACCATATTTCGATTTCTATAATTTTCCCTTTCAGTTTCGTTTTAGAGCAGAAAATGGCGTAAAACCAAACAACAAAAAGCAATAATGCCAATGTGCGTCAATAATATTTTGATCAGCCACATTCTTTTTGTTGTTTTGGCGGCAGCAATGTTGTTTTTGTTTCACATGAATTTTCACTCTAAATCGAGAACGAAGAAAAAATATAAATAAACGCTAAAGTTTATAATTAAAATTGAATTACTTTCTATCCATCATTTACGTTTATTATTACACATTGCCGGCACCAATTACATCTTAATACGTCTTCTGCTTTGACTCATTCTTTGACTCGTTCACATGCAGTTATCGCAATTAGATAGTTTCTTTTATTATTTCATTAATTTTCATTAATTTTCATTTAGTTACACGTAAATATACCTTAATTTATTAAACTTCCTTAAACCTCGTGTGGATGTGTGGGTGGGTGGGTGTTTTTTTTTTGTTTACCCATGATCTTTTTATTTTGTATCGCAAAAACACACACTTCGGTTTGATCGGATTTAAATTCTATTTTATTCTCTTTGGTTTTCATTAACTGGTTCTTTTCACTATATGTACAACTTATGATTTAGATGGAACCAAATGTGGTAGAATGTGTTTTCCAATGAAAACTGAAAAAAAAAACACAAAAAAAAAATGACGAACCCAAAAAAAAGACATGGAAAATAGAGTAAGATAGCCAGAAACAGATGATTCAAGGTTCAATCGAAATTGATTATGCACCAAGAACAACCGAAGAGAATAAATCTGGTGTCTGAGACAGTGACTATTTTGAGTTTTTTTTGTGTGTTTGTGTGTGTGCATAAATTGGTTAATTTCATATGTTTTAATGTTCGTTTTGCAAATTGATTTGACAATTTCATTGATAACATCGCGTACACTGTGTAAGCTATGAGTTTTATATGTGGTGTGATTACGTTTGAATTGTCTTCTTTTTTTTGTTTGGATGTTATGTTTTGCTATACTGTGGGTATTTTCCTAAAACTAGATTTTCTATTCGTCACGTTTGTTCCATTGAAATGTCCCTTCTATTGGTAGACTGTCTATTTTCACGATTTTCACGATTGTTTTCAACTATTGTCTTACGGTTCATACTAACAAACTGCAAATGTTTTCTGGTATATCCGACGATGCTTTGAATTGTATTCTATTTTTGGTTTGTCTTTCGTTCAACATACAGCTGCAACGGATTTATTTAATGTTGCATTTTATCGATTTGCGGACAATTTCAATTCATTCAAATCTTGCTAAGTATTTCGGGTTTATTTTTTTATGCGATTTTTTTTTATTATGTTCATTTTATCGGTTCATTCAAATAGCGCACGTATTTTTCATTATTTATAACTGTGTAATGTTTATATTGTGTTGGTATTATAATGCTATCGTTTGTTGTGTCAAATAGTGGATATAATTTTATGCAGCAATCAATAACTCAAGAGGCAAGAGACAGAGAGAAAAGAAAGAAACAGGAACAGGAACAGATGCAGAAGAAAACTTTTCATCTCATGAATATTTTTTAGTTTTGATGAAATTAAATGTTGAAATGAAACTATACGCCAGAGATTTAGAGTGGATTTTCTTTTTTTTTTTTGGAATATAGATTGAAATATAGCCAGAGAGAAGAAAGCTAAGAAGAAAGCATGCGGATAGTAAATGATCTGATAGAATTTGTCGTGCGATTGCATTAATTCAATGATCTGCGCTGTGTGATGCTCTTAGGTTACCTATTTACATTCTTATCTAACTTCACATTCGGTTTTTGCATGATAACCGCTTTATATTGCATACACTAACTACACAACAACAACCAAAAATATTACATTGATTAGATTTATTACATTAAACTGTTATTAAATCTAATGTAATTTTTGTTGTTGTTTGGTTTAAATGTTCATTTGTTGTTGTTTGTCATTGTTTATTTGGGTGTTTTTTTTTGGTAAGCGAATCCACCTATATATTTCCGGTTTTCAGTGTACCATTCGCATCTCAGAACAAAAAAATTCAATGAATCTCTGAATGAGATGACGCATGTGTACACCATTTTACATCTAAAAATTATGTATCGAACTCAGCCATGTAGATGAAGAATAATGTCTAAAAGACCCGTTGTACAAGCTATTTTCTCAATTGTCACAAATTGCATTCGAAACGAAACAGTTTTCCAACACATCCGATTGGGACATAGAGAGCGTAGTCGACATTGAGCCATTTTTATTATATACTCTAGTATATAATATATTCAAATTATTTTGATACGTCTTTTGTTTTTACTTTTGTTGTTGTTGTTGTTGTTGTTGTGTTTTATATATATACATTTACTAACTAACTTATTGCTTTTGTTGTTGTTGTTTGTGGGACAACCATGTTGTTTTTTTCCATCGAAATCAAATTGGAATGAAAATAAACATATTTGCATGGCGAAAGAAATCCGAAAAAAAGTAGCCGAAAAATGCAATAGCATTTGGGAATCATCATTCATTCGATTGAATTACGACAAAAAGGAACATTTATTTTGACATGATTACGTCCGGTGATTACAATTAAAATAATTGAAACGAGTCCCCAATACATGTTCCTGTGCTGAATAACAATTCATTGTTCGCAAATCAAATATTCATGGAAACATTCTACGCATTGAAATGGATTTTAATTTTATTCGAAAAATGTGTAGCATATTTATGGCAATTTTGACTGATATGTTTTTCGATTTTACATTAAAAGGTAAATTTGCACTTGAAAAAGCGGCAGCTTTTTTTTGTCTCTTCTGTTTTGACATTGATTCATTTGTCGATTTATTTGTTTTTGTGTGTATATTTGAAAATGGGGAAAATGGATTTTATTTATTATTCTCGTTGAAAATGTAAGAAAACGAAAAAAAAAAAAAATATGATAACGATTTGTAGGAATTGTTAGCTGACAGAAAGGCGGGGAGAAGAGAGTTTGATTTAGTGAAAATATCGTCTACCACAATAATGAACACAACAAAAATGCTCTAATTGAAAACATTCTTTAGCTTCTGCAATTTTCTTTTCATTTCATTTCCATGTATATATCATTTATAAGTGTCTCTCATAAAATGTTTGTATTTAAATATATGTACACCGTGCGAGCTGTCTCTCTCTCTCTTTTTTTTGGTTTAATTCTTCTCTCTGTAAAACCTTTCTTAAATGTTGTTGATTGTACTTAATCTTAAATTATTTGAATTGACTTCAGGGAATCGATTTTCTTGTTCAATCGTGTTTTTCATTAAATGTTACTTCATTTTTGTTGTTGTTGTTTTGTTTTGTTACAGCTACTTTTCGTAATACAATTTTCATATGCTGTGTGCTTTTTTGAATGGACACTCAAAACACCACAAATCGTTTAACAAATGAAATTGAATGGGCGAAAAATGAACTAAATTTTAGCATAAATCACTGAATTGATTTGTTTCTTTTTTTCCCGCAGTTAATGCTGCTAAACATTTCCACAGAAGCAGAAATGTTAAATCCTCAAAATCGATTTTAAGTTGTTTATAAATCGAAGCATCAACTCAGGATCAATCAAAACAAAACACTTTCAAATGAAGTATTAAACTATAAAACCGATTTTGTTTTTGTTTTTCGCACACTTTTGAATCGAAAAATGCTACCAATCGGTGTGCGCTTAGTAATTATTTAAATGTTAAACCTTCAAATTGTTATAGTATAATTTATATATATATATATATATATTTGGTTGTATCTATTCTAAATGTTTCATTTTACACTTATTATTTATAATATAAATAATATCACTTTGTAAATAGAAACAGGCGAGTCGTGATGACTCTGATATGTATCGTTACTTGGTTGTTTCTTTGTATGTTCATAAGATTATCAAATGGCAATGCCCAAACGCGACAAATGGCAATCGATGTTGAAATGACATTTTGCTGTTGGACAATCCATTTGATTATGAAACTCAAATGAAAACATTTCGAAAATAATGCCACAAATAATAAGTTGACAAAACAGAAAGGAAAAAAAAACCTCAAATTAAAAATTTGTATGTAATTTAAACTTATGGCTAGAATGGTCACAAAGTTACAATTATGGATGTTCGTTGCACCCGATATTTTTTTTTGGTGTGATAGATAAATTTAATTGTTTTTTCTTGATTTTTTTTTTGTTTGTTTCATTTGATATGTTCTACGATATTAATGCAATATCAGTCCATAATTGTTAGACACTTTTATAACCCAATTGTTTTCCTTAAATCCTAAGCTCTAATTCTGTTGTTTTTTTTGTTGAATAAAATATCCACAAAACCAATTCGATTCCAGATTGAATTTGTTTTGTCGATATTCTTTTCAACAATAGCCCAAATAGATGTGTCAGCTCTCAATTATACATAAATCAATTTGTAGTTTTATCTAAATTTTAAAATATGATATTTGCTTTTTAATTGATATAACTTTGTTTTTTTAATTTTTAATTTTTAATCTCATAAACGTAATTTTTGTTTTCTTTTGCTTTGAACAGTTAGTGGGTTAGATTTCAGTTAGTGTGTGTTGTATATGTTTCTTTGTTGCTCTTTTTTTTCTTCCTTCTTTTGCTTCATCATGTCATTTCAATTTAGTTAAATTCATCTAATAATATTTATATATTTAACATTTACTATATGTGTTCTTTATCAGTTTGTTTTGCATTCGAGGATTCAATTCGGTTGATTAAAAAATGTATTGAGACCATGACGAATTCATTTGAGACCATGGCATGTAACATTTAATCCGATCAAATGACACTTTGCATATAATTTGTGTGCATTCAAAAGTTTCACCGTGATATGAATTTGAACGGGAAAAATGCCACACCTTTATCGGCCCCACCAAATCCGCCTTGATAACTTACATACTCTTTTTGTACCCGATGCGAATCCCAATGCTGGTTTGTATTTGTAATATGTGTCATAATATTCATCATAAATATTTATATACAACAACAATAGTACACACCATTTAAACAATGGCTTAATTTTTTTTGTTTGTTTGTTTTTTTTTGGTTTGTTTTAATTATTATATACTTTTTCCCAATTTTATTTTTTTCTCTTGGTATTTGTTTTTCCTATTCAATTGTGGATGTTTATTCGTTAAACTGTCGGTTCGCTTTCTACATTTACTGTATTTAAGTGTTTCAATTGAGTTGTTGCAAACAGCAAACAAACTGTTCTATTTCACACCAGTATCAAATTCATGTTAGAGGAGATATTCGTTTTTATTTTTTGTCATTTATTTACGTTACAGAGAGACAAGGCATTTTTAACTTTTACTTTCTCTAAGGGCTGAATGAAACGAAAAATGGGATGATGAACAGAGATAAACCAACAACAACATAAAAAAGAAGACACACTAAACAATTCTGAACATCTGAACACCACTTGAGTGATACCGGATACGAATATAGTGCAATTCGATATGCGTCATTGTTAGTTTGGTCATTTGAAGGTGACATCATTGAATCAATGTCAGATGTGATGCTGTTCGGTGCGATAGTGTGCGTTAGCACTTGTTACAATTTACAATTCAGTGTGCAATGTGTGTGAGCGAGTGAGTGATATTGCGTGTGGTTTGATGACTGCGTCCGAAAACAATGTCCAATATCGATTCACCTTAATAAACGAGCACATCTATTGTGTATGGTGGAAAACGTGATGTTGTCATTGTCATCATCAAGATGCGAGCGACTCAATGTATGTGATTTAAAATATAGACCCTCTCATTTGAGATGCGAGTACATGAGTACAAACGAACAAGTGTCCAAGTATTGTGTCAAAGGGTTGTCATTTTGTACCGGGGATTTTGTTACGTTCATCAGTTTTGGTCGATGGCATATGGCAATTACAGCAATTTTCAGCAATTATTCAATTGACATTGGAATAAAACATGCCCAAACGAAATGCCCGATTTTATTTCAATTAAACAAATTGCACTGAGAGTTTCGAATTTCACAACAAAAGCGCCCGCTTCGCTATAGAATTGGATAGAACAGCATTCAATTCGATAATGTTTTTATTGTAAATTGATAGTAGCCTTAACGAGGGTTCGCTTCACGTTTTTCATTAGATGGAAATCGTTCACGGTGAATGCACATTATTCATTAGCGAAATGAAGCAAACACAAGCAAAGTTAATTTAAGAACATATTTTGTGATGTTGACGAAAATACACTCAAATCAAATCGAAATTTCGATGCGAAAAGATGAATTTAACGAATTTCAAACAAAAAAAAAACCAAAAATGGTTGCTATTGAACAGTAAATGTTTGTTATTTAAATGCCATGATATTTGTTAATTGTTTTTTTTTGCTTCAAAATAAATCTGAATTAATGTGTATCATCATCTTGTTTTTCATTTTTTTTTTCTTTTGGTTTTCTTTAAAGTCAACGCATACTTAATAATCAACAATGAATATTTTCAATTTGTGTAAGTTTGTTGTTTATCTGATTCTAAATAAAATACTCTACATTCCTTGTCTGAAGGGATTAGCGCCTCGACTGCTGGCTGCATCGGCCTGTTGCTGTCGGAATGGATTTGCCACACCTGATTGGCCTGGCTGCTGAGGAAGTTGTCTCTGTGTGAGTTGTGGCGGTCGTTGAGGTAGCGATTGATCCTGGTAGCCCGACTGATACTGTTGTTGCTGCTGATAGTCCTGATTGTATGCATCGTATCCATTTTGTACTTGATCGATATTTGTTTCAGCCATTGATGGATCTTGCTGTGCACCGGAATATTCTAAATGATTTTTATAATTGTCACCGACAGGCCGTTGATCTTGCATTGAATACGTTTGATATTCCTTCTTCGGGGGGTCTGACATTAAAATATTTGCTTCACTTTCGAATGGCTTGAAATCGTAGATATGCTTGAGATAGACGAGCACTGGTGTGTACAGTAAATTTGAGAAGGCAATGAAAAAGTTTAGGGCCGTAAAGCCTATTGCTTCGACTACGCCACCAGCAATGATGGGACCAATGGCATACGCCATTGAGTATGATATGTCTGCAATGGCATAGATGCTACCATATACAGACACATAACGCACGTCAACCAAATAGCCCAGGGTGGGCAACAGCGCCGTATCAATCAATGCAATGCCAAAGCAAATGCCACAAATTGGAATCATCAGCATTTGATATGATGTTGAAAATGGTATGATGAAACAGCAAAGACCCTCAAGTGCTAGTCCACCGGCGGCCATTAACCATTGATGTTGTGGATATTTTCTGGACATTTTAACGGTAAGTACAACACCGAATACGTGCGGAAAGAATGCGGGCAACCAAATCATGCCGATTTTCCAATTATCCGATGTGATATTGTCTTCCATCCACGATGAAATGGTCGGTTCCAAGAAGGCCAATGCAACATTTGACATCATTAAAGCGCCAGCACACACTGCAATGTATGGATCCATAAGAAGCTTCCAAATTGGTATGGATGGTGCCTTTTGTTCGATGTTTGCCAATCGAAGTTGATCTTTTATCGGTTTCATAACTAGCAGTAGCATGGCACCGTCCAGAGCGCACACCAGCGCCAAAATGAGGAAAGGAACTGCTTTGCCGCAAAATTGGTAGAGTGCACCACCGAATGGCGGTGCCACCAATGAACCAAAACTAATAAATGCTAATGCGATACCAAGGGCCCGTGAACGTTCATTCTCTTCGGTAAAACGATCCGCAATCATTGCCAAACCGGATGTATCTGCAAATGCTGAGCCAACACCTTGCAGCGAACGGGCAAAGAATAAGGTACCGTAGCTGCCACCGCATGCAAACATTGCCGTTGAAAAGAACATGATGGTCAAACCAATCATCATGGGGATGTCGTAACCAATGCGATCGATCATTGCACCAGAGAATGGATTCACCATGAGCTGAACGATGGCTTTTGATGCAAATAAGAAACCAGTCGCTGAATCGTGATGGTTGTGCCGTTTTGCGGTGATATTTGACGAATCATCTTCATCATCCCATGATCCCACGTAACGCAGATAGTCGGGTATAATTGGTACAATGACCATATAAAGCATATTATCTAGGAGCAGCGCTATCGATACAATGACCAAAATCAGCTTTCGCTGGATGTGTGGCTCTTGGATTTTGGTCCAGAGTATTTCCTTTACTTCGCTGAATTCAAGGTTGATTACCGGTATTGTGAACGACATTTTGACCTAATTGTGTGTGTGTGTTTTTTTGTTCTGGTGTTGTTTCCAAAATTCTCTCTTCTTCCGGTACAATTGTTTTTGTTTTTGTTATTTTTCTTTTGTTTTATTCCTCGAGTAAATCACTAATAATCAATAAAGTTGTGTTAATAAATCTATCAGTCCGTGTTGTGTTGATCCGTCGATAATTCCCAATTTAAAACTGAATTCAATGCGTATTTTTCTCGGTTTGGTTGTGTACTGCTTTTTCTTTTCTCCAACACAGTATCATTGGTTTGTTTGTTAGTTCTGTCTTTATTTATTTATTTAATTTTTGTTCCTAAATTAAGGCAATCCAGCTGATCATTGTATTTGAGTTGTTCAGTAAATGCACCGAATTGTGTCAGCAGCTGCACTAAGACTATGATAACTCTGGCCAAAGCTGTTGTCAACGATGATGATATTTGAAAGTCCGCCCAGGCAACCTTTAAACACACAGAAACAATATTTCCGTTATTTTTCTTGTCAGTTTTATTAGTTTTGATTTTTTTTTTTTTTTTTGATTAGATTTTATTTGTAATGAATGTTAAGTATTTTAGTGGTTTTCTATTCTTTAAAACAAAAACAAAAGATGGAAAACCCAAATGTCCTTTGATTTAGGTTGAGATATAAAAGTGTCGGTCAATGACCGAAACAATAACAGCAAAACAAAATGAAAATAAAACGAAAAATGAGAGAAAAAAAACAGTTTAACACAAACGAAAAAATCGAAAAAACCAAACGGAAATCGAAACAAAATCACTTCAAACCAAATACAAAGTCAAACAAAATTGAAAAGAAAAACCAAAAACACAAATGAATTTATGATTGAAATGCAGTTTCTGTTGTTTAAAGGATGCCCGAGTACATTCAGTGTTCACATAGCTTTATTTTTTTTGTAATCTCTATGAACTAATCACAATGCGTTTGGTTGACACATATTGGCCCAATTATAAATATCCATTTGCTTTAAAATATATATAAATATATATATATCGTGTCTCGCTCCTAAAAACACACATTTCAATCATAAAAGTTATTTATTACATATGAAACAAAAAAATCGAAAAGACTGACAGTACATTACATAAATTCAATCAATCAATTTGTTGTTTTTGTTCGCTTTTTTTCTCGTCTTTTTCAAGTCAAACGGGTCTCAACCAAAACGAAACGAAACAAAATCAAAGCAAATATAATTCACACTTTTTCAAACAAGGATTAGCGGATTCAGTTTGAGATGGATAATGAAGCCAGAATGGTTGGCTTGAAGATTGAGAAGCAATAAAACTGATTTCTTGACACAGCAAAAAAAAACGGAAGAAAATAAAATACGGGGGAAAAAAAGGAAAGAAGTCGATCAGGAAGCATGATGAATGCGAATCGAGGACGATTTCAAGTAATCTGCGGCTCAATAGTGATTGGATTGTATTTTCAAGAGATTCTCATCGTATCATCGTCCTTTTTTCTTTTTGTATCGCACTTTTATGTGCTTCTTGCTTCTTTAACTTCAACGAGTACCATCATTCGCATTTTTATTTGTGTGCCATATCTCATTTTGAGCAGAGGACATCTTTTCATCCCCTATGCATTCGCAGTGTTTTTATTTTGTTTGTCGTCTCTTATTTGTTGAGTAACACTTTGAGTGATTCCTATTGTCAAATGGATAGAAAAGGCATGACAAGAAGAAAAAAAGAAGCGGAAAAGCGAAAAGGAAATGCAGAGAATCGGGTGGTTGGTACACATTTGTTTTTCTCTTTTCCACACACACACACACACACACACACACACACACACACACACACACACACACACACAAGTACACACACAAAAAGAGTTGGATCAATATCAATTGGACGCTTAAATTGTATGCCATCGCATTATGTTTAATCGACAATGGTTTGGTCACGGATTACCAGACAATTTGTTCAAACCTTTATCGATCCGTCTATTTTTTTATGGACCAAATTCTTTATCCAGCATCTTCCAAACGATCTAATCATACACCACAAAATAACATTTTTGCTCATTTTTTTGTTCAAAACCAATTTCAACAGAAAAAAAGTCTTAGTATAATTTGTATCATCCTTGGTATCGACCTAGGTATCGGCCTATCAAAGCGATAAATTCATGTAATTTGATGTAATTGGAAACGGAAGCTCTTAAATCTTGTCAGCGGTTGAAAGTTTAAATCTCCACAAAAAAACATCATTTGCGGTGTTCACATAGTAGTATGACACATACGCAATATACTTGGAAAATACTTGATTCGTGGACACAGTTTATTCAGTGGTTAAATTCAAGTTCAACTTGGTTGTATTCTTATTTCGTTTCTTTTTGATCTACACCGCTACGTTTGGTTGTTGTGTGCGTTTTTTTTGTTTTTTGGATTGTTGTTTTTCTTTTCTCTCTTTCAACTATTCTGCATTTTCAGACACTTTTGCAGAATGAAAGAGAAATGAAAATAATGTATATAAATAGCATTCGAATCGAATACAAATGACTGACTTAAAAAAAAAACAACAACAACATTTGCCGTGCCTTTCATGTGCGTGCACAGTTCACCGTTGAATGAATGTTGTGGAAAATTCACCGCTGCGTACCGTCTGGCAGCTCATAAAATATTCACACGGAAAATGTTACTAAATAATTCATGCATGAACTGTCGACGAGGGTGAACGGAACTCAGGCGAATGAGTAGCGACCAAAAGAGAACGGTATACTGAACGAGAGTATGACGTATTGAAAATTCGTGTGTACTCGAACACGTTCGTCTTCATTATGCTCGCGTGTTTTCCATTTAGTATATTACATCTCTTTCCATTTCGGTGTGAGTGAACTGAAAAAAGATGTTCAAATTATAGCATTCAAAAAAAAAAAAAAAATATTCGATTGAAGTAGATGGTTTTCTATTTCTAGGGACTTTTGTATGTATATTTTGTGTGTGTGTCCATGTTTATTTACCTAGTTCGGACCCAGGCTCAGGTTAGACGATTCAGCTTGAGTTACAGGTTAACTATAACAACAACTATATCGAGTTACACATTTTCTTCACACTGATTCAATTCAATACAACGAACGAGAACGGTTTCGTTGCTCGGTGGCTAGTGTTGAACGAATTTCATTCGCAAAAGAATGTTCATTCGGCTAGTTTGTTTGCTTTTCCTGAGTTGCTGTTTTGATGTTTGAATTGTTTTTTTTTTTTGTGTGTGTTTACGGTATAAAGTCAAAGAAAACATGGTACAACTTTGCCCCCCAAAAAAACGCATCGTCGGAAAAAGCCAAGATTAATCATAAAGTACACCCTACGGGCTGTACGGTGTACGATATACAGTGTTCACTGTCACATTAAAGGGAACGTACTTTTTAGTGCTCAACTGAAGTGGTTTTGTTATTTACCAATAAATAGCATTTTCTAACGAATAACTTTAATATGTTAAAAAACTAACGACTATTGATTTTTATTCTACATATAGAAATTCGTTCATATTTCAGCTCACTGGTTGTATATGGGTTTGTAAACTGATGATACATTTTTAAATTTGTATGTGTTCCATGGAAATAAATTCAAGAATGGTTGCGTCAGGATTCAGTCGATTATTGATGATTATACTCATTCCAATGTTAATTAATAAATGTTCATATTCACTTCATCTCATCGAATTATGTTCGTCCCCACAGTCACAGATCACTATATGTGTATGCTGTTTTTATTATTTTGTTCATCACATACGTTGTCGATGGACATATCAACATGGAACTTTGACTTTCGTTTCTATAATTTATTAAATTTCTACACTTCAAACGGTTTGCACTGGTGCTGTGGTGTCGGCTATAATTTTTTAATCCAATATTACAGGAATGAATAGGATGGATTTTGTCATATAATTGTATGTTCGGCGGATGGTGTTATTAAGTGACAACAGAATGGAACAAATTACAGTGACCGTTTCTGTTATCTTGTGTGTGTGTGTGTGATGTGCTATTTTTCATTTGCACTGGACTTGCACTTTGGCCGAACGAGAGATAGAGAGGGAGGGAGAGAGGGGGGCAAACGCATCAAACGCAATTCAGATACAAGGTTTTTTTGTTCTCTCTTTGCTGTTGTAAAATGAAATGGAACAAGGTATGAAATGGACATGAAATGGGGGAGCCCATTGATTGCTTCATATTATAGCTGATGTCAAGTTGAAATACGGTACAGAGGCTGAGATGAGCTGAAGCGAAATTAGATATCACACACACACACATTTATACATATGTATACAAGTACACATGCATCTATATACATCCCGAGTTGGGATCATCCTGTTGGTAAACGTATATTCAGCTGGATAAACTTGATGGATGACTGAATAAGCCATAATCATTACATGTGTACACATAATATTTCGCATACGAGCTAATTTTTCGTTTTTTTTTCATTTTGTCTGAAAATGTGTGCACGCCAAAGAGTCTGTGCGTGTGTGTGTGCGTGTTTTCCTTCCAGCCATTTCTACCTATTAATTTTTAATAGAGTTACGTTACAATGATAGCAAAACATAGCAGCCAGCTCGAGGGAATAAAACTGTTTGTATCGATCGAATTTCGACCGTATGAGCTGTTGCACGCCTCTCTAAACTGGAAATAGAAATGTGATTTACATTCGATCTCGTGTTAGATTTATTTATTTATTTTTTCTTTTTTTGGATACATTCTTCCCCACATTCATTACGCATCTTGCAGCGATTCGATAGCATTCGAACAGTATAAAATGAAATCAAATCAATGGAAAACTCCGTTAAAATTATCATCAGAAACGGAAAAGAAAAACGGCGCACATTTTCACAATACAATTCTATGGAGAAAAACTAGTGCACAAAAGAATTTTGTGCAATGCCATATTCCACTTGACCCTTATCCAGTTGGGTTGGCATCGCTTTCTTCCTTTCATTTTTCCTCTCTTTCTTCATTTTAGTTTCGAAACGTTGAATTACGAACAACGACACAAATTGAATTCTTTATTCGATTCAATTTGCCATGAAGTAAAACCGAATAGTTGTGGAGCTTTGTGAAAAATGGTCACACAAAAGAAAAAACGAATATAGAGAAAAGAAACGTGTGGAGACCAGACGCCATTGAATCCAATCTATCTCAAACAAAAGCTGCACTCCTAATAATGTGCATCCGCCTATTTTCAGTTCGTTGTTTTTTTTTCTTTCTCTCTCCATTGTGCACAAAATGTGAATGAAATGGGGAAAGAAAAATTGAGCAAATAACAATGGCAGCTACATCAATACACAGCACCGGTAAAGAGGCAATGAGAGTAAAAAAAAAGAAAACTTCAAAGGACGACATGAAAAGTAATTGATTGAAATAAAGGTTAGTCGTTATTTCGTTTTTGTGTATAATAAAGTGAAACTGTAACGGCAATTGATTGAATTTCCAGAACAGAAAATGACTGTCAGTTTGCTACACTACTTTCAATTGAAGAAAGGGGGCTGAGATATAATAGAAGGTGAATCGTTAAATTTGGTATAGAGTTTTGATGTATCATGCTTACATAAAAAATATATATATATAACCAGTCTTGTGGACACAATGCTGCACACAATGTTTGTGCATGATTTGTTGTTGTATCATAGCTATTTGTTATCAAATGGAGAACATTGTCATTGAACCAGATGGAGGGGTGAATATGGAACACAGTTAATAAAGCGTCATCATTAAAAAATTACTTAATTGTGATTGATGAGAATAGCACACGTTGAAAACAACAACAACGAACAAAAAATACACAGAGAAACTGGTTCATGCTATGGATCCACCTTTGAAAATGTCACATCGCAAATTGCATCGTCAGTATAAAATATATCCGACCAAATCACACACACAAAACTTAATGAGAATCGGCCAGAAATTGACAGTTACAGTGATGTCGTGCTTTGCACACACACACACACACACACACACACAGAGAAAAAATCAACGCTCAAACCACACTGAAAACTAATTGACAACGGAATGTTGAAATGTATTAAATGTGAAATACATTGCCGAATCGACAGAGTCTGTAATAGACTCTCACCAAAACATTGTGCACAACACTGCAATAGCCACTGGCATAGATCTACGTGTGATGTGTCTATTTTCACCACATTCTGAAACCATGGAATTTGGTTTTGGAAATCCACGTCTTTGCGCATCGTTAGCGATTCGAATACTTGGCAATAAAAATAAATGGAAGGAAATGCATACCAATAAATTATTTGAACACATGCCTGTAATTAGAAATTACGGCGATGTTTTATAAACTCCTGTATTAATGTTCTTCGAGTGCAGAAGTTTTATTGAGTTTTTTTTTTTTGTTGAGTTTTGCGATTCGAAAGTAGACATTCGTTCAAATGATTCGAATCGTTGGAACTCTGTTGCTAGCTTCTCAGTTGCCTGTATTTGTCGTTTGGAGGCATCGTTTGTAACTTTCTTGAATGTTTATGGTCATTTTTTTTTTGTTGATGTTGTTCGCTTCGAATCGTGTCTATCGCTCATTCTCTCATCTATGTCGCTGCATCGGCCATCTTCATTCGAGGAAAATTGAGTGGTAATAAAACATTCGTTTTGACATTTATGTGCGTACGAGAAAGAAAAAAAAACGGAAATTGCACATTTTCACATTAACCAACATTATTTGAAAACTTGTACGAACATTATTGCTAAACAGGAGATGAGAAAATGAGTGTAGAAGATAAATCGGAAAAACAAAACAAATGAACAAGAAAGCACCAAATATTTCCTGTTGTTGTTGTTGTTCCCTCTCATTGTTGCCATTGTTCGTTGTCAGTGGGAAATTGTATATAGGCGGGAAAAGGGCAACATAAACAAATCATACCCTTGGGTATTGGCAACTATGGATACGGTGATACGTTATATGTGATGCCGTACATATCTTGCTGTTTTAGCACAATGATCCCAGTAGTTTTCTGAAATTGCACATTTTCCTCACGAATTGAATGGTGTTTACGTTCGTGTGTGTGTGTGTGTGTGTGTGTATGTCTCGGTTTTTGTGTGCATTACATTTATTTTGAGACAGTATCGTGTCACGTCTTTAGTCAGTTGGTGCTCGCCAATTCACATGACCAAACGGAAAATCATTACGATTTTGGTGTTCGTCGTATCTTTTTTTTTGTGCACAGTTGTTGCAATTGCACCATTTTATTTGCAAAGACACAAAAAAAAACAACAAAAATGACGACATAACGGTACATTTCGTAACAATGTTGAAACAAAAACAATTTTTTCTTTGTTCCTCCGACAAAATATCCTCCCGTTTTGTGCGATTTACGTTCATATTTTATGGGATGTGCTGCATTATTTTGACGATGGTGAAAACTTGTTTTCCTTTCATGATGTTTTGGGACATCTATATTGTTATTGTTTATTTATTTTTCTTTTTACGTCATCTATTTTTAAAGCATGTTCAATTTATATCCCCGTAAAAGCATATTCCATGTATCGTATGGGTAGCGATAAATTCACCGAGGGCAAATAACAAGTGTATCTCATTTCATCTTGAATATATTTACTAGCATTTTTCGTGAAGTAAAATAAAACATGAATGTTTTGCCATCAACCGCACTATGCGGATGGATGAGTGAGTAAGTGGGTAACATAAATGTGCATTGTTTTGTTTTTAGGTAATCATATGATAATAATAAATTCACTCTTAAGATATCATATATGATACTTTGTATTTGATTACATAACACATTTTTACACCACTCCTGCGCTGTGGCTGTGCACATCAATTCGCTCGGCTGTATTAAGCCTGCAATGGATCCTCTTTTTTTTATTATTATTATACGTCACACCATATTCAGCTCAATTTCAGTTTGTCTAACGTTTAAAGTGTCAAGCCGTAGGCACACTTTGTAACGACATTTTCTCGATATCAAATGTATTTATACGGATGGCATTTCTGAATGAATACGAAAAATAAATTGCATCATCAAAAGTTAGTAGAAAACTAGATACGGTGCCTGTATATTAGGTGTGTTTCATTGTGAGCTCAAATCCACCACTAAAATATTAATATATATATTATAAATTAGAGAAGAAAAGCAGAAATTAAAACCAAAAAAAAAAAATGCTTCACAAATTCACATTGCTGTGTTTTTGTAATCCCTTTGGAAAAATTTAAAATTAAAATTTTAATGCGATTTAAGTGGCATGGGGGACGAACGTGAAGTAAAGGTTTTTAATGTCAACTGTGCTTAAAATATTTACTTTGATGTTTTTCAAAAGCCATGCTTATGTCTACGCTTCAGTGATATAAGTATGCAAATGCAATTCAAAACGCTTAATTATGATTGCGTTATGTGTATGTGTGTTTTCTTTAAGTGTTTTTTCGGTCCAACTGATCATGGTCTGCAGTGAGGTCGGAACAGCTCAAGAGCCCTCAACATGTTATTGATATTTCTATTTAGATTGCATTTTAATTTTAAATAAATGGAAAATGTCATGGAAATCACATTGCATTCAAAATCCAAATATCGAAACATTGAACGAAACTTGATGTCAAACTGTGGGGAAAAATGTGCCGGAAAATTCAATGCTATAATTTTGTCTACGATTTCTCTATTAATGAAAAGCTCACAATACAAACCAGTTTGCAATGCAACACATTTTCTATGAAATGTGCAATGAAATTACAAACGTACATCCTGCTGTGCGATGAAACAAGCCAACGTTGAATGAACCGTGGCTACGCGTATCCGAAGAAAGTAGATAGCAAAAAAAAAAAAACAAAAAAATAAAGGTGGAACAATTCAACGAATTGTCTATTATCACGCAATGGGGTGAGTTTGAGGATTTCACAAAATGTACAATGGCAATGCACTGCAATCGTTCGAGATATTGAGCTCGAAATCTTCGAAATTGAGCTCAAAAAATGAAGGGTGCAAAATGATGGCAACTTATAATTGCTAACCAGATAAAAAAGCAGATAAAATCAAACATCGAAACCTCTTCGTTGAAACGTTTGCAAATGTGTTTTTTTTTCTTTCTTTCTTTTATTTCGATACGATCGTATTGTGCCTTAAAAAAAAAAAAAAAAAAAATTGAGAGACAAGCCAGTTACTGCCTATGCCACTTCTCTGAATTTATGAATATTGACATGTGCCCAATTTTAGAGAAAAATTTAAAATTCACATCCAATTTCATTTTACCTAGGGAGAAGACGGTAACATCAGCAACCGTATCATACCCATTCGATACTAATCTAATGCTAATCCAAAGCGTGCACATCGTATCAAAAACATAAGCCAAACCATCGATATGGGATGCGGATGGTGTGATGTTTAGGATACCCAACCACGCTGACATCGGCATCAACATCAGCGCATCAGCGCATTACAAGCGTCTACATAAAATACACATTATATCATTTTATCATTTATAAATAAATAATAAAATTTATACAAGTTGATGCACGTAGATTGCGTAATGTTCATTTCATTTTTTCCATTCAGCCTTTTTGGCTGATGCTCTTCTTCAACACCCTTCTTGTGTGTTCGATCTATCTCCCATTCACCGAACGGCAGAATAAACGCTATATACACACACACGTTCAAACCAAATACACTATATTCACCGAGACATTCGCTCCCTAAGCGCTTACCATTTCGCTGTATGCTTGCCTCGATTCATGCATATGTCTCAAATGCACGGTTGCTTGTTACATTTTTCATTCTGTTTTTTTTTTCATGTGTGTGTGTGTGTGATTTTTGTGTGTACTGTAAAAAATTCACCGTGAACGGTGTTGAAATTCGAATGATTCACAGTGTGTTTGGATACAGTTAGATGTCGACCGATGAGTTGAAGGGATTGATTGTTGGTTTTTCTCCTATATAGATATTGAAATGTATTTTTATGTATAGACACACATTTTCGGCATTCAGCATGTGGTAATAACAGAATGGTTATTTCGCCCATCTCATGCACCGGTAGGGCTGTGTGGTGTGAGCCCACAAATGCACACACACAAACATACATAAACTCACACCACGTTCTGTTTACGTTTATATTCCGCGTCTTGCTCCCCAGTCCATTAGCTATTTTAATCATAAGCACGGGTGCGCTATTTATATAGGCGAAAATTTTGAACGATGACAGAGAAAAAGGTAAGAAAAATGTGAACGCACTTTGATGTGTACACGCGTTGCTCTGTGTAAACACACAGCACAAAAAAAACGGAATAAAAGTGGGTGAGTGAGTAATAGAACCAGCAGACAACTGGAATTCTATTATTTATAAATATGAGAAAAGAAAAGAAATGGCATTTCTTTTTCGTGAAAAGGAGCAAGTAAAGGAAATGATGATGTGAAGCACACAGCAGAGCAAACAGCAGAGCAAACAGCAGAGCAAACAGCAGGATACAACAGGAAGGACAGTTTTTATTTTCTCTCTTAATTTTTTTGTCGTATAATGTAATTGCATTAGATATTAGTTGGATTGCTATAAAAAAAAATTTCCTCTTTTCACAAAAACACAATTCACCGTGCCAACAAACAATATACATTAATTTTGGCCGTTAGTTGCCATCATTCGTCGTGATGTCTTGAAAAACAACAACAAAAACAAACGAAAATGCTACGAAAAAGAAAATATGATTTATTTTTGCCCATTTTACCGATTTTTCGATTGACATTTTGTCTGTGACAGTGAGCGCATTTTCTTTATTTTGGGCCCAGAGAAAGAAAAACAACTGTATCATTTGTTAGTTGCCGAGTTTGTTTTTTTCTTTCTTTCTTTCTTTCTTTCTTGATAATCAAATGGAACCTCGAGAATTCTGTTCGCAAAATCATTTGAAATGAACCGTTTTTAGTGTAGCACGTCAATGGTGCCATTTCATTCAACATGCGACACACCATCATCATCAAAAATCCGTTGTATGGTTTAATGCACGTGAAGTGGATTGCGTGACTTTAATTCATATTTCATTTGGTTTCAAAATACACGGCGTAAATGTATTTTGGGCCAAAGCTGGATTTCTTCTATATATTTTGTTTTTTTTTTTAGTCGCCAAGAAAAGTCGGCCATTTTTTGTTGGTTTGGTGTCGTTTCGATGGAAAACATACACATCGTTTCGTCCAATTACATTTTTAACGATGTATTCTGAAAATTAGTTTCTATCGTATATACAAGGCCAAGTGCCACTTACCAAACACAATAGTTAAATGTTTGGCACTTCTTTGTGCACACAATTTTCAAATCGATTTTTTTTTTCTTTCCAGTTCGCTTGGTATTTAGTGTAAAATTGGAAAATTTGGTCATTCCATACATAAGCACGATGTTGGTGTCAAAAAAAACCCAAGTCTTCGACTTATCGAAACTTCTAATCATATGTCAGTGCGCACATATACCGAAAATGGGATTTATTTTCGGACACATGTTTTGAAGTGTTACGACATGAAATACGGGGTGAATATCCGGTTTGTTATTTTTTGCTCCTGTTTTCAATATGAAAATAATATTGAATTGGAATTTATGCCACAGCAAATGTATACATAAATCCACATTTTGATGGTGTAAACGTTGAAATTCAATACAACCAAATACTAATTATACGGTTGAATTATTATTACATATTTTATATTGAGTAAGTAGGACAGGAATCGATATTTTTGTCCATGACAAACTTTCGATAGTTGAATGTGTAAAAATTCAATGTGAAAAAAAATACAAACAATTCAAAAATCTATAAATGTAAATCGGGTAAAACGCCCACACACATAAAAAGAACAATGGGTACTTTGAGTGTATTGTGTGAAAAGTGCCTGGGAAAAATACCACAATTTCACGGATATTCACCCAAATAATAGAGAAGATATTTAGCAATTGGATATATTTATATAAATCCAATTGGATGAGAAGTAGAACGGCTTATTTTATTTCGTTCGTTCGTTTGTTGTGCCTGCACAACGTGCAGTGTGCATTTTGGAACGGGGGGTTCGATGTATGTGTGTTATTCTGTGTGCCATTGCACATTCATTTTGTGAGATAAGAATATGACAAACTCAACTAAATGTGAGGCTTGAGCACCAATTTCAAATGTATCAATAAATCGCTTCCAACTCATTTAACACCCTTTTTTTGTATTCGTCTTTTTGTTGTGTGAGGAAGTGTATGCAGAATGCCTTTATTGCTGTATTACACCATAGTGATAATGGCAAGGCCAATGAAACTAATCCCCCACTTGTTACGGGAATTATGAAACCATATTAATAATAGGAGTACATCAGTTGAAAACAACAAAACAAGAAACACAGAGGAAAAAAAAACAATGCTAGAAAAAAAAATCACCCCAACAAATAATTTAGTGAGCGTTTTTTTTTTGTTTTAAATTCGTTAGCGCCGGGCAATAGAATACGATTACAATAAATTGTTTATTATTTGCAGGCTGATTATTTGCCGCTCAATGAGATACATTTTTCACATTTGAATTGCCATCAGGTATAACACACGCTATAGTGTTGTAGTTACCACAACCGATGCAAATCTTTTCGATAAATTGCGGTCATCAAGTGATAAACATTCAAAGAGCCGTCGGTCTTCAAAATTCTATTCATTAATATTCATAAATGTCAGTCTCTGAACAACAACAAATATCCTTTCGATCTCGCATTCAATGGAAATTTGAAACAAAACATGTAATTCCATAAATAAATTGATTTTAAATTGCTGTCTCACATCAGTCAAATCTTATAAAAAATACATTAAAAAATTGAAAATAACAAACAAACTATTCGACGATTCAAATGATTCTCCAGAATATTGAAATGAATGATTGTTTAATTTTGGCGTAAAATGTGTTTTTTTTGTTGTTGTTGAAAAAGATTAAAAAAAAAACAATAAATGTGTCATCATTTCTATTCGGAGGGATTGATTTGACAAACAACTACCAAGCATACAGTTATTGATTTTCTATGCATTAATCTATTTTATGGAATGGTTTGTAGTATTTGTTTTTACCTGTGTCTGGAATAGCGCCAGTTATTCGATTCGCAAGTAGTCCACGAACATTGGCGATAACTCGCTGAGGTGAATTTGAGCCACCAAAAATGGCTCCGCCTAATTTCGAAAACAGGGCGGAATCACCACCACTCGCACCTTCTGAAGAAGCCACGGTCTTATTTTATGGTAAATCAATAGAGAGAGAGAGAGCACAAATTCGGAGCAGTTTGCCAAACTTTGCTGTTTGTTAAATTTTTTTTTTCGTTCTGCTTTTATATTTTAATTTTGCTTAATTCGCAATTTTCTTTCTTTTTTTTTGGGTTGAATTTTCTCTCAAACGATGAAACTCTTTTCTTGTGCTTTTAGTTTGTTTTTTTTTTTACTTCGAAAAGAAAACCGTTGGCTACATTCAAGAAATGCACTGAATCGGGATATTTTTTCTGCCTAGTTGATGTTGATGTGGTTTGTTACATGTGAATCACAGTTACACAACAAATTATGCAATCATAGAATTTACTATTGGAATTTTTACATCACTTTTTTTTCTCTTTCATTTAAACACGGTGTTGACTTTTTAAGCGAATAACAACTTTGACAAAAAAAATCACTTGCGATCAAATTTTGCCTCTTCGAGATTAATGTTGATATTTTATTGAATTTTTTATGTGTGTTCTTTTTTAAATATTAATATTTATTTTTTTTTTGCATAGAAGTTTAACAAAACAATTAAAACAATTTAAAATTGTAAAATTTGTGTGTATGTAAATTTCGAATTTGGAACAAAAATTCTATCTTTTTTTTGGTTGTCACAACAGAGGGCTACCGCCCAAAAAGGAAAAAATTTGATAAAATTTCCTACGAAAATTGTTCAGTTGGTTGTTAGTGTGAAGAGTTGAGTGGACCAACTCAACCTGGCTGTAGGTAATTTCGATCTGGCAGGATATGGAAAAGCTTTAAACCAGATATCCCCTCTACTCTGACCACGATATCGACCAAATACACAGTTGCGTATGGGAAAGCAACACCACACTCAACAAATAAACGCATTCAATCCTTGTGTGTGCAAGAGAAAATACGACCAACACTACTTGAACTAGCTGCAAAATTTCCCCTTCATTTGTGTATAATACACATAGCTTTTCGCTGGTATTTTCACCGAGCTGTAGCGAGACGCGTGTGTGATAAGGAGCACCAATACACATTCACAAACACAAACACACACACGGTGACAACAGAACAGTTGATAAGAATTCCTTTCCATTGAAACGACAACGCAATTGTGTTGGTGTTGGTCGTTACTGTTGCGCGCATGTTCAATGGCAGGATTCCATGTGATTGGTATATTACTTAATGACGTCACATCGCATTAATTTCGAATGGTAACTGATTACGAAAGCAGATAGTAGCCGTTTTCGTTGCTTTCCAGTACACCAACATTCAACTACAATTCATTCATTTCACCATTTTCACATTCATATTTTATTATAAACTTGTCCGTCTCTTTTCATCTCACATCATTAAGGATTTTATTTGTTTGTTTCGATATGAAATATAAAACAGTCTCAGCTTCACCTTAACATTCTGCAATATTTTATTGCAATTTTCGGGCATGTTTAAGCTTCTAAGGCCTTACAATTTCGAAATTCAAAAGCAATTGGTCTGATTGCCATCAAATGACATTTTGACTAATTTATTTCTGCTTCACACCTGCAATTGTTTGAGATTTCTTTTTTAATGGATTTCGTAGGACTTTCCCACAAACTCAGAAAATATTGATCGATAGTGTAATACACTATTTGATTTATACATTCTAATGATTCTATTTGGTAAAATAGTTCAAGGAAAATAGACCAAGCTAATATTCAATTTGAATGTTGGAAAAACTGTGTGTTTGTTTTTTTCTTTCGTAAACTCCACCATGAAACTGTTTTATCTCATTAGCACAAAACTTGTGGTTTTTCTGTTGAATTTACCAAGAATCAAATGGCTGTTGGTGTTTCGACCATGTCATTTGCTGTTTTTTCATCAAAGATTGCTAATCGAAATTTCAGTAGAATTTCATTTTGGTAAGTTTCATTATTTTGTAGTGACGCTATCATGAGTTACATAATTTTGTTCTAGAGGTTCTGTTAACGAAAAAAAAAAACGAGAATGATGAAATGAAAGATATTATATAAAAATATATACAAAAATTCGAATTCAATCAATTATTTCAATACCAGCGTGTAGCTATAGAATTCGGAATTTATCAAATTCCGAAATGGAAAATGTGCGGTAAACTTATTTCTAGACTGAATTCGATTTGGGTAAATAATTAAACCCAGTCTTATTTGACAGACACATGTGGCAATCTACTCGATTAGAATTTATTTATTTTGTGAGTTTCCAATTGATTTAATGTTTGTTTGGTAATATTTGATTGTAACCAAATAACATGGCATTTGTTTGAGTATCGATTTGAATCAACAGAGTCTCTCTTTGGTCCTCATTCGGTGTAACTGAATTAAGTTTGGCAAATTATTCGATTGCATGGTAATATTTTTGTCAGTAATCTAGTTAAATATTCATAATATGTACTAATAATAAACTGTATAATTATCGCAATTTTTCTTTCTTTGCTACGGTTTTTTTCTCTCTAAACTTTAGTACCACATTTATATTCTTAATGGCTATGCATAAGCATTTAAATTGATCCCGAAACATTTTTCCATTAAAGATTTTCATTTTCCATTGGAATTGTAACGAACCCTCAGCTTAGATAGAACAAAAAATAAGCCATTCAAAACTGATTTGTGTACAATTCATCTTCGAATTGAGACAAACGACAATGGAAAATGTTTTGTTTACCATTGGAAAAATGGATGGAATGGTTAAGAAATCTGAAAAAAATGCGTTATTGGGCATCGTCCACTTCTGTCATATGGGATCACATGGTCTACGAGAGAGACAACAATGTTTGGTCGTGACAATGTGACCACAAAACCATGCAGACGATATGACTAAATTCAAATGGTCATGTCGTCGAGTGATGTATCCTTTTTTTTTGACTTTAGGTTATTGCTTCATTCCAAATTGTTTGTTTCACCCGAGGCTTAAATCCTCTTATATTTTCTGTTAAATCGCTGTTGCAAAGTGAAATTCCTAATGAATTAAAACACAATTTTTAATGCTTGAAATCGTGTTTTAAATCGTATGCAATTGTCGGTTTCACAAATATGACATCTGATCATTTAACATTGCATGACATCTAAATCGGTGTCGACCTTAATCGCTATTCAAGTTTAATTAATTTATGTGCAACACATGCAAATATACACTCACAATAAGATGTAGTCACACACTTCTGACATGGCTGTATTAATAAATTGTTTAATCAAAGCTAGTAACGGTTTCTGATTCATTTCGAATTATCGAAATCAAACGCTTTGGGGACAATTGGAATTGGACATTTTTCATTAAAAATGTATCAAAATTCACTTTCACTGCGCCAAATCAAGAAAAAGCTGATGTACTATTTCTGCAATTGCCAAGCATTTTAACTGGACTGGCACTAGAATGGAAGTACATAAACGAAATCAAATATGATTTGAACTTTTCAGAAGCCGATTGACATTGTTGAACCAATTGAAATTTGATCTATTTGAAGTGATTGTTGCCACATTCTCTTGCAAAAACTCCGGTTGAATATCATTTGCTAACCTTTTAAAATCCATCATCGTTATCTTTTAATGCAAAGAAAAGAAAAGAAAAATCCATAAAATCCGTATCTTCTTGTAAATATATTCATTTTTATTTTATATTCAAATGATTTGAAAATCTGATGTGAAACATTTCAATGGATTATTCAAAATGTTTTCCTTTAATTGATTTTGTGTTCGATTTTCAAGCCGTGAATTTGTATATTGAAATGGTTTAAGTCAAAAATCAGTAAAATACATTAGCTTATTGATTGATCAATCGTTTTATTCATTCTTTACTTACATTCTCGAATGTTCACCAAATTCAAAAACATTCACAAAGAGTTAGACCAGTTCTAGCACTAGATATTCTTGCATAAAATATAAAGGAATGTGACATCTTTCGACTTTCGTACACAATGTAGCAAACACTGAAGATCAAATCCATTTGATGTGCATGTCTATTCATGAATAAACGAGTGTGATTTGCATTTGCAGCAAATTTGGAAGGGCATAAACGTCGCATCACTACCCATGTTAATGGTAAAGATGCGAACATACGGATACACATATAAAATACTGTGCAATTGCCACACCACATTGTATTGATTGTGGTGTCGTGTGCGAAACATTTGACGTCCAACTTGAACTTTCTCTCTTATGTCCCTTTAAACTGAAGCACGTATCTATATAATCATGCACATTCCATCTGTTTAGCACACGTTTGACGTGTAGTAAAATAGATTGAATGAACTACAATGAACGTGTGTCATGCATACAACCTGAACGGACTAAGTGAGCACTTATGAACGCAGCACACCAGCACACAACAACAGCAATAACAACAATGCACTGAAAGAGAGAGAGAAAGAGAGAGAGAGAGAGAGAGAGAGAGCAAGAGAGAGTGAGACACAGAGAAAAAACACAAAATCGAAGAAAAAAACATAAGTTCAAAATTGCTCAGCACACAATTATAATGAAAAAAATAAAAATAAAATTGAAGAGTGTAAAGAGGAAACATCGCGCAATAGAGATTGGAAGAGTGCATTGGAAAACAGCAAAAACAACGAATGATGTAGAAACCTCGAGGCATACAATTGTCATGCACATAAACACTCCGATATGCATTCAAAGTATTATTGAGGGTTTTTGTGTTTCATTTAACGGTAAAGGGTCACCGTTGAAAGTATAAAGACGAAATGCAAAAGTAGCCAAGAGATTCTCAACATCTTCCCCTTTTTTTACAATTCATCAACATTTTTTTTGCTAGCAAAATTAACCAAATGTCATAGAACAGAACATCCAAACGTAGGATTGTTGATCTGGTTTGTCTATTTAAACTGCAAACAAGTTGAAATGCCATGTTTGATTTGATTGAGCCGCAATCCAATTAGATAAAATTTAAGTATAGCACACAGACTCTTCGAACAAAATCAATTTGACTTGAAGCATGAAACTTAAATGATCCGGATTTACTTGTGCGTATAATTTATTTCTTTAAATAAAACAATCATTTTGATTGATGCCGCTTGAATTGCGTCTACAAATTATTTTTAAAGGTTAAAAAGGTTTTAAATGTCGAGCGACTTTTGAATTAAGATTGACATGTTGCTGACACATTTGATTAACTGATGAATAACACAATAGAGCTATTTTAGTCCATCCGTTCGAAATTAGCACTCAAAATTGTTGGTCATGCATTCAAATCGCTTAAAAAGGTGATTTTAATCACAATTTTTAAGCAAAAAAAAATCGAATTTTTTTTACTGGATAATATTTTAATTGAATACAATCTCAAGCTCACCCTCTCAACTTATTATGTCCAAACGGACAGCCGAAGTTTTTCGAACAATGTTGGACAAGAATCTGTACGTTGTAACCTTCAATTTGGTTGAATGCCGTACAGATCTATCTATAGCTGTATTTAATTGATCCTACGTGAAAGTAATGAAAACTGACAGATTGAATGAATATGCTGCAAATTAGTAAATCACATTCGCTATCGTCAACTGGGATGCTAAACATTTACTGTTAAAATAACTTTTACCGATCCCTACAACGAAATGGCGAAAAGAAATTGAGATTTTCATAAGAATGAGAAAACAGAAATGAATAAAGACGAGGTTAACATGGCACAGGTTTCTCATTTGGAAATCAGGCCAAGAATCTATCACTTTTAGTCCATAGAGAGACGTTTTTTTTTAAGAGGACACTGACGAACAAGATCGGTTTATCAAAATACGGTGTATCAAAGGATAATTTCGGTATCCATGCAAAATCGTACCCGTAGTATAAATAGCGTGAATCGCGATTGCTGCATTAAATTCAAATTAGGCCAACGTCATGGGAATGAACTATGTATAGAATGTTTGATTGTTATTTGTGTGTGTGTGTCGTAGATTTCGGTGATTTATATGGAAAATTCGATAAATTTCCTCTCTATCCTTCGTTTTATGCCAATTGTTGCGCGCACAAAAATCTGAACAAATGAATGCAAAACAAACTAAAATCATATACTGGAAATCAAGGTATAATGAGGCCCATTTTTTGCGAATGGTGGGCTCACACCGCTTCACATTAAAACTCATTGAAAAACCCGAAGCAACACGACCGCCGTTCACGATAAACAAATACACCTCAAACAGTTCTTCGGATTTCCCTTCACAGCATTTACATCTTTTGCTTGTTCGTAAATCGTTATTTTCATGATAGTCATGCATAAATAAATATGTGTACAGTACATTCAAGAGTTCAGATCGCTACCGACTGAAATGCTTTTGTTTCATTGTGTTCTGTATACGGTCTGCGTGCATACAGTACCCAGTAGACAGGTATACCTAAAATCGAAACGAATGCGATTGTTAGTTTGGTCGTGTGCACGATGATACGTGGGTACGAATGACAAGATCGAACGAATGAAAAAAAAACACACACACACACAACATAACAACCGCAGGCATATAAACGAAAAATTGAGCGGGTCGCATTTATTCGAGCAGGAAAATCGATTCCACTTACTCGTTTTGTGTAACAATGATGTTTTTTTGTTGTGTGTTGTTGGTTCAAAATGTTGGTTGCTCATGTGTAGATGTGTGTCGAAAGGAAAGCAAAAGATTGAAAAATAATAGAGCCGCTCAATTCGAGCAATTAATGAGCTATAAATTTGCGTTAGTTTTTTTTTTCTTTTTTCGACAGTCGCCTTCTTCACATTGTTTGTTGGTATTATTGATTTGAAGTTTGTTTGCCTGTTTGACGAGCGACGTGCAATTTTTTTTTTTTTAGATTCTCCAAAGCAACCCAATATAAATTTTATTAAAATGTCGCTCATAAAAGTGTCGTAAAAAAATAAATAATGAGTATATAAAAATGTACCAAGACCCCAATCATAATTTTATTTTTCTTTCTGTTTCATCGCCCGTAATTGAAGTTTTACATAGCGCAACAGAGAGAGAGAGAGAGAGAGAGAGAGAGAGAGAGAGAGAGAGAGAGAGAGAGAGAGAGAGAGAGAGAGAGAGAGAGAGAGAGAGAGAGAGAGAGAGAGAGAGAGAGAGAGAGAGAGAGAGAGAGAGAGAGAGACGATAGTTCAGTTGAAAAACAACAACAAACATTTGCACATTATACTGTCTGCATTTTGAATTATAAATGTGCTCATTCGTTTTGTTTAAAAATACACTCAATTCGAATGGTTTCTCATCGGTTTGGCCATTTAAAACAACAACAACAACAAATAGCATCACTTTTAAATCAACTCATTAAAATGCTAAATGTCTGCATTTTGTGTTCAATTACAATAAACATGCACATTCATATCGCAATTCATAATCTCAATATTGGCTTATTAACATCGTGACAAAATTATTTTCAAAAGTACAATTTTATACCAAATTCAATTTGTAATCGTAATTCCATGGAATTATTTTCAATTGTAATTTTCGAAAAACTTGCATCGTAAGCGGTTTCATTGAATTTGGCTTGGTGGCTGTACAGCGCTATGTGTACATCAACTGTACTTAAGTCAATTCAATCACTATCGAAGCGAATATTTTCATCGAACTGGTCTATCAATATATAAATCTTCTAATATCTCTGTGTGTGTATCTCCATATATTTTTGGTTTTTTTTTGGGTAAATGTTTCAATTTATCATTTGGTTTTCTTGTTGGTTTTTAACTTGATAAAAATGTTATTCGTGTGCTGAAACGAAAAGTCTTAAAATGGCCTGAAAAATGGTGCACACATCGCTTGAATGTATAATGAGTTGAAACTCATAACTTCAAACAACTCAAGCAAAGTCCGGTGTGGCCGCATGCATACTGCATATCGCAGCATAAGCCAAATTCTTTACAGTTTTCTTTTTAAATGCAGTCGGGTTCTCGTTAGGATTTTTTTTTTTTTTTTTTTTTTGTAAACTAAAACGATGAATGAAAATTTTTCAAACGTAGTTTAAATGAACATTGCGTGTTTGATGTCTTGGTGAGTTTGCGAAGAGAGCGAGAGAGAGCGAAAAAAAGAGCACGAGATATCGAGAGCAAACGAAAATGAGTGTGTGTAGTGATTAAGCGTGGCAAGGATACCGCACAATGGCTGCATGGGAGTGGCCTGTTTGTGGAAAATTGGAAAATGTATCGGGAAAGTGTTGAGGGCGTGGCATCTAGAAAATATCACACAAAAAGGGATTCATTCTTGTTGCTGCTTGTTCCTGCTGCTGGAGCTGGGTACACCGTGTACATGTACCAATGTATATCCATATCCAATGTATTGGATGTATGCGTGTAAACTATACGTTGAACAATATCCATTGACTTGAGAGCGTACGATACGTTGGATGAATGTAATGTGTGATTTTTGAGCCTTCCCCGATTCGTATTCGTGTATAGGTGTTTTCGAATTTTATTTGTATTGTCCATATCGTGCAAATACGTTTTCCAAACATCGGCTTTCCGACCGAACATTTCAGGCGCTGCAGCATTTACATTGTAACATTTATGGGGGAGCACAAAACAAGCCGACCAAAAAAAGAAAAAAACAAAAATAGACAAAAGAAAATCAATACTTGCGGGTGCAAATGTGTTTGTTCTTGCCTTTGCTCGCGTCTCTCACTTGTACTTTTCCAGGGAAAGCGAAGCTTCGTATTTGTTAAGACAAACAATATCATGGGAAATCCAACAAAATAACATTACGATGGTGATGTGAACGAATGATTAGAGTTTTGCGTGAAATAAAAAAAAAAAACAGCAGCAGCAGCAGCAACAACGAACAACGAAAAGAAAAAGACATGAAAAAATATATTCAACACAAAATGAGTGAAAAGGAAGCGAGGGAAAGCATGTAACATCAGAAATGAAATCAAACATGCTTGACAAATACAAAATGACTTAAATGATTGCAGCGCGAAAAATAAAAATGGACGATTTATGGAGGAATTATCAAAACACTTTAAACACCTTTGAATACAAACAAATTTTATTTGTCCAAATTTCATTATCTTTTGATAAAACAAATTTATGTGCCATGATAACACACAAAAAAAAACACACACATGTGCACACTTACACACAAAAGTCTTAAAAATTGCTGTACTTTTTCATTCGAATAAGCACACACAGCAATCAAAAATCCAAAATATCTTCCATTTTGTTTTTCCAGAAATGTAAAAAGAAAAACCAAAGCATTTTCGTCATCTCCATTTTGAAGTGAAACTCGCATATACTCCTACTGGAATCGAAATCGCTTTAAATTGTTTAATGGTAAAAGTGAATTTATTTCCATAGCAAAATCATTGTAATATTCTTTTGATCATAAGCTTGTTTCTTTCACTTAAGTGTTTTTTTTTCGTATTTTGATTCGTTTAATTTGACTGAAAGGAATACGAACGAACAGTCGAGTTTAGCTTTCAACAACAACAACAACAACAAATAAAGCTTACACTGTTACGCCGTAATCCAATATTATGCAATAAGAGTACCATAAAAAAACACGTTCAATGATTTTCTTAACTTTCGTTGCTTGAACTGACAATCACTGGAAATCACATTTGAAATTCGTATAATCGATTCCATGCGAGGATGGTTGCCCGAAACAGACAAAAAATATACATTTTATAGGTCAAATATATTTAAATTTGAAAAAAAAAGGTATGTGTGAATGGTAGGTAATTTTAAGAGCCTTGATTGATCATTAAAGTGTGAAGAGGACAACAAAAAAGCCAAAACCTTGACCCAATTAAGCAATAATTATTCCAAACACTCCCAAAAAAAAAAATTGAATCCACTTGGGTCAATCCACATTTCTTTGAATTGTCAATACTATCCCAAGAATGAAATGAAAATCAATAGCTTGAAACGTACACATTTATTTAAATACTAAAATATCACTTCAATAAAATGAAAATGAAATGGATGAATACATTTTACCAACTTGTTTCTAAAGTGTGTGTGTGTGTGTTTTGTTTTTATTAAGCTTAGCCTATTTTCGTAATTGAAAAGCTTAAATAATCAAGTAAACGTCATTACTCGAATATTCAATGAAGCACAAAACATTAGTTTGAATACATTTTTCAGCATGAAAAATCCCTCTTCGCAATTTTTCGAATACCATTTTCTAAATAGAGAATATTTGTGTATACCTTTATAAAATGGACCACACTATAGCCGATCTAAATTATTTATAGAATAAAATGGCTGTGAAATTTCGTAATTTTATATATTTTTTTAGCACTTGTAGTATATTCAGAAGTATATATCTTGATACTTTGTGTGGTTTGATTTGGCCCGGTTCGACTGTGTGCACTGCAGTGAAAATTCGGCCAAAAACAAACACACACACCAAAGAACAAATTGGATTGGTAGTGATTTTCAGTATGAAACCCAATTATGAAGAAGTTCAACGTAAAATTGTGTACAACTGAAACATTTTGCATGGTATGATGATATCGAATACAAGTATTAACAAGAGTATTGTTTATGGTAACGGTCAATTACGTATTTATGTCCAAATGAGAATATAAAAAAAAGCATCATAGAATGTACGCTCTGTAAGTCATTTACCGATGATGAATTATAAATGATGTGAAAAAGCGCGAGAAAAGAAGAAGAAGAAGATGAAGAAGAAGAATGAAACATTACCAGCATCAATAACAACATTTACCGCCATCACATAGAGGCTACAAATGGTGCGATAATTAAGAAATCAATAATGACTTAATGATAATGAATGAAATCATGGCTCAATTAAAATTATTCTGTGCAAATGTGTGGTGTTTTCCACCGGATTCCAGTCTATCTTTAGTTGCGGTAGCCATTACTGTCATATATTGGAGCTCTCCACGTACCCACGGATAATATATGTTTTAAATGGAATTCAATTCATTTGATGAAAAAAAACAACAATGTACCGCACCACTGCAGTCTTAAATGGTTGTATATTTATAATTGGCCAAGTATGTTTTGGATTGTGGCTGTTTGCCTGAAAATGAGAGACAGACAGACAGGCAGGCAGGCAGGAGCGAAAGAGATGGCAATCAATGCAAAAACAATGCTTATTTCGAAAATGATATGAGTTTTATCTTTTTAAATGGCTGCAATTTGCCAATGTTTAGACGCATTCACTGAAAATGTATGTGTGTGTGTTTTTTTGGGAAATAAATGGATGGAAAACGAAATGAGAATGGAATAAAGACAGAGAAGTGGTGTCGCGAGAGAGTGTCCAGTTGTTAGTTTTGTGGGATAATAAATGTTGATGGAATTACAAATGAAAGAGAACAACCAACTCACTCAACTGCTGGCCAAGAAAATTTGTTGCACCAACTCTGACCAATTTATTGTGCGTAACGATCCAAAAATGGCCAAACTGTGTAGACATAAATGTGAATCTCATGAGAGCTTCTCGTGTTTGTGTCGCCCGGAACTTTTGCTTACTGCCAAATGGCATGCCCATAAAACCATTTGACGCGACGAAAAAGAGCTTGAATTCGACAACCCATAACAATGACTCACAATATAAAACTTAATCATTATTCGTTGTTTGTTCAAAAGCATTTTATTTTATATATGGAATTTACTTTGCACCAACAAATAATGGTAACATTAGTTTCATTGAATAGGATCGACGAACAAATGTTTTGAGATTATGACAGATTGATTTTTCATTGTCGCCATTTTTATTTGCGAAATTCACTTTCAAAATGGTCTCTTCGTTGAAAATTTGATATTTAGAAGAATAGCAAGAGCATTGAGATGCTTGCATTGAAAACAATACAACGCTTTGAAAAGTATACAACATGTACTTCATGTCTATATCACATTTTAGTGTGAGACAATGAAACCAACATTAATTTTTTTTTCGTGAAAACCATTCAAATTCAATTAGTCAATACAAATTACGAATTCAATGAAAGCGATCGATTGTCGTATGTGGATCTTATGGGGGGGGGAGAAACAACGACAATTGAAATGACAAATTATAGTGAACACTTGATGCTCATGGTGTTTATTTGCTTCTTTTCTTTCACCGATTTTGATTGAATTGAAACTAACAAAGCAATGAGAGTAATTCGAGTGCATTGCTCTTGGCGCAAAAGTGTGAGCGGTGGGCCGAAAGCAATGTAAATGGGTACGTGAATTCGGGAACATCAACTATGTAAACCTTTTTGCAAAGACAATGGCCGCACACACACAACAAACGGCAACATAATGAATGCAAAGTCAATTGAATTTTTGTTAGTTGTGCTGTTGTGGTGTTGCGCTTTGAGATTTGAGGAGGGCTCTTGAAAACGGTTTTATACAAATTCAATACATATTCCAAGTGTTTTGACCTGATCGATCGTATGGATACAGATATGATTCCAATCAAAATCCAAAGAGTTTGACTGTGAAATCTTATCTCTTATGAACCTTCAAAATGTTGTGGGCTAAATCAGTGACGGTCATCTCAATTCGATTTGCATGAAATGTATTTGGTTTTTCTTTTCAAGTAGCAACAATGTGCAAAATGCTACACCAAATCAAATTAAATGGAAAAGAGTTGTTTCTTTTTTGTATATCTTTCTCTCTCTTTCTCTCTCTCTCTCTCTCTCTCTCTTGCATATTTGTAGGTGTTTGTGTGTACATTTGTGTTGTGATGTTTCTTTGCTCGTTGCGCGACGTTATCTGCTCATTTTTGTTTCGATCGATCACATTTCATTATAATTTTAACCAGCTTCGCAATTCCATTGAGTCGTCATCAGTCATCATTATCATTGATGGCATCCTCTTTTCATTGCTCATGTGCGAGAACGTGATTTTTCTGACTGTTTTCGTCTCGTTCAAAGCTCATTAGTTTCATTGAACATCAAACATCGACGTAGGAAAAAAGAAAGAAAACCAAAACGATTCAGTCAAAAACAACACAAAAACAAGAAGTTCAAGAGAATAGAAGAAGAAAAAAAATCATTCGAACCGAACAAAATGCATCAAACTGACATGCAAAACAGTCGGTCCGATTCATTCAGAAAGAAACAGAAACGGTTAATGAAAAAGACGCACCCGATGAAAAACGATTTGTGTTGAACTGTTGATGCCACCGATGCCACCGATGCACTGATGTGCCATTGTTGCCTTATTAATCTATTTGATTGCAATGCGACCGATCCATGTCTGTTGGCTCTATGCTACGTCACACCACCAATACGGACCAATATTCAGTTCTTTACATTGCACTTGTTCTCATCAATTCAATTTACATAATGTTTTTTGAACCATCGAAGATTTGCATGTGATTTTATTCACAGCGATAATGTGATGTGAATTTTTGCTGTGCCATAGTTGAATAGAGTACCGAATGCAGTACACACCGAATAACATTCGATTCGGTACAAATACTGTGCAAATGAAAGCGAAACGAACGAGTGGAAAAAAAACACATGCACAGAAAAGATAGAGACAAACAAATAAGCGCACGAAAAGTTGGCAATGACAAAAAAATATAGAAGGAAAAACGCATACTTTATACGTTTCAATAGAGTTAGAGAACGGTTAGAGTTTAGAGAATTTGAACACCTCCTCATGAAGTGATGTTTGCTATGAACATTTCATGCATGATTTGTAATAAAAATGGGCAGTAAATATTGGCTCTCTGGAACATTAATCGCACGGACTTTTTTTTACTATTTCCTATTGGTGTGTATGTGTATATTTTCGTGTGATTCCTTTGCCAACGCAACAACAACAACAAAAAAAGAGCAAATAAACTAAAAGTGTGCGACCGTTTTTTTCCTTTTAACTTTGTTCAAGCGCATTCGTCTACAATTAAAATATATAATATGTGAATGCGTGCCTAGCTCGTACGCAAGGCCAAAATCGTAACCAGAAATCTGTAAGTGACTTAATGTGTTGTGTTTTTGTCTCGCATGGAAATAGCGCCCAACCAACAATTCCGATTACTTTCAATCCGTTCCAACATTCTTGTGCAATCTCTACAAATGCAATCGATTAATTACACGATAGATGTGATTTTGTAATTGAATGGGATCACTTGAAAGGATTGTTGAGGTTGAAACTGTTACAAATCGTTTTGTGGGTTGTGGGAGGTCAACACACAAAAAAAAAGAAGAAAAAAAACTCAAATGAAACTATGGCACTCGAAAACTCATTCGAATGAGAATGGGAATGAAATTGAAAGCGCAAAGACATCATTTGTGTTGGTTTCAGTTTTATTATCACACGAAGATGAACAATTCCATTGATGCGCGTTTCAAAACACCACCAGATGTCACGTGTTACCATCACCTTCATGCTGAGCATTTATTTGATACAATGCATCACTATTTGTATCAATCAAATGTGCTCTATTCAAGTCATAACAGCTTGGTTTTTTTTTAGTAATTATAACCGATTTAATTGTCGATTTTCACCTTGATTCACTTTCAATCAGTTTATGAGTGGCGTATATTTTGGTCTTGTGTTAATGAATCTTTGGCTGAAGTATCCACCGTCATAAAGCAATCAAATTTAAAGTCAAAATAGCTGCCTGTGAGGAAACAAAACAAAAACGATCATGTGGTGTATACTGGGCCCAGTACTAGATGCTAAACACAAAAGAGGTGCATTCAATACGAGCGCACGTTGCAAGAAACGAACACAAAAAAAAGAATTAAACAAACACAAAAACGTCCGATAGATGTAAATGTGAGGCAGTCAGAGTAATTCTTTTGTATTTTCAGACTGCTTTTCTTACGTAAAACTTCAAAATCCACATGCAGATGATGATGATGATGATCTGTTGATAATTTTTATTTGGTTTTGCTTGATTAAATATTAGGTTTGTGCGATCGTTGTGTCTGTTCGCGCCCTCCAAAATTTTATTTCGCTCAAAATGTCAGTTGTACAAACTGAACCACAAACAAATACCGAATACTTAAATTGTTACAATTCGAACTGCTGAAGAAAGTTTTGATCATCCTGCCCTAATACGCATTTAAATTACTTTTAGGTAGATGTTTTCATTGGTGGTTTCTATTTCATTACTTTCAGTTTGTATGTGATTCATTCAGGTTTTTGTATTTGTTCTTGTTCTTGTTTCAAATTTCGATAGCATTGTTTTTATCGATCGTAGCATATTCATGTATGAGCTTTGCAAATTGGTGCGCTACTGACGATCAAAGTAAAAAAAAAAAAAAAAAAAAAAAATGGTTGCGATTCATCTCGATTGATGTGCGCAACGTGGCAATCATCGAGTATTTTGCTATATGTATGCACACTGGCCTATTCAGCTGAAATATTAAAATCAGCTCAATTCATTCTTGGTTTTGTATATGCTCTTGTTCGTCGACCGTCACAGATAACAATGCTGCATGATCAAAAACCATTTTGATGTAAATTTATACATTTATCATTATTATAATTATTTGAAATAATAAATTGTTTTTACGAGCTGATTTGATGGGGTTCTTTGTGCACTCACATTGATGTATCTATCTTGTTCTGTTGTTTTTTTTCCCTATTTTACTTCTTCTTTTCTATCGAGCGCATCTCTTTTGCATATTTGATATTTATTGGTGGCTTTTATGCTGGAAATCATTTTGATGACGTGAACCCAATGCAAATGACAGCTACGAACTCGAATGCTATTTACAAATTCTGTATGTATGGAGTCGTTTATGTCTTTTTTTTTGTATTTCCATTCAATTGTATTGTAAGTGGATGGAATATGATGAGTTTTCAGAACGTAACTCATTCACAAAAAAAACCAGCAACAAACCAAATGAAGAACACATTTGACGCATTTATCTCGATAGAAGAGCGTGCATGTTCCTTATTGTTTTAATGTCACATTTTACTGGTATTTTTCCGTTTTTTTTCGTTTCTTTTTCTTTATTGTTATCAAAGCTACTCAACATTTTGAGATGCAACTACAAATCCGTTAGAGTGATGACATTAAAAAAATATATAAAGAAAAAATATCAAAGAATATTTTCCGAACCTACATCCTCAATCAAAATCATTTTTGACAAAATGAAATAATTTCAATGCGCTGGTCCAACCAAATCCATTTTAAAAATTCAAATTATTCAATTATTACTATTCTTCACATGTTTATTGTAGAAAAAAAAATGTTATTTTTTTGCTAGTTCCTTCTCGTGACCCTTATATGAGCTGTTATGTATTATGGTACGTGATGTTTTCATCAATTGTTAAAGATTTCCATAGACTTCATGAAATTAAATGTTCATCATTTCCTATGGAAAACCACCAATTTTAAGCAATAAACACCGAATCGAATTGGTTTTATTGGCTTTCATTTATTCACTTTACCATCGTTGTATAATGTAAAAGAAAAACCGCAAACAAATTAATTGCTATTGCTCAGTGAACTGTTTGTTGTGTAATCGTTAAGATCGCGTCTTGCTATCTACCATTTTTATGCATGAAAAGAGCTCAATATATTTATCAGATTCTTTTCCATTTTGTGTGTGTGTGTGTGTGTGTGTGACTCTTATAGAGTGTTGGTGTGAACGCCGAATTGAATGCATTGAAGTGATAGTAACACAGATATGAATAATGTCTATTTAAATGGATTTCGATGAGCATGAACATGAGACGGGTTGAAAATTTAACGAAAAAAAAAGAGCACAGAAGTAGCGGCAAAAACCACGCCGCACATTGGAAACAAAGAAGCGCACAAAATATCTCTCTATTTATGAAGACATAAACAAAAAACAAAAAAATGTGTGTGCCGAAAGTAAAATGTTGTGCGGTAAAACTCAATGCTAAAAATGAGCATTCGTTTTTCGTTGGAGGCGCTCACAATACGAAACAAACGAACAACAACAACAACAACAAAAGCAAAAGCACACACAAAATAACAACATCCAAATCTATATAAGCCGAGAGAGCTGATGAAAAAGCATAACAATAATAATAATATTTATATTTATGACAAAGCCGTGTCTAAATTATCCATTCCAAGGTATGTGAAGGTGATTGCAGTTTGCATTCGCTGACTGACAGTGATATGATTTTTCGGTGTGACTTTGTAGTTGATACTTGTTGTTGGTACGGTGTTTTTGTTTCCCTTCTACCTCATTCATCTTGGTATATTGTGCATGTATGGTACTCATCCGAGTGAGGATTTCGTCACGACACCCGATCTTTATTGGTTGTCTCTTCCAGTTTCTATTTCGTTTTTTTTCTGTGTTTTTGTTTTCGTTTCCAATTACGCAATATATTAAAAGCCAAAAATAATTAATGATATGACACCTCTATGCTTAAGTGGAAAGGAAACAAACATTATACATCATAGTGTGACACAGAGAGGCACCAGCACACCGCCACAAGAGTTCACATATATGCCAGTCAAGATAGAGAACGCACGGCTCAATCATATCCAGTTGACGATCGTCTCGAGCTGATTTCGATGCAGAGACAGCAAGAAAATCCGTAGAAATTATATGATTCTTTTTGCTGTACATGCAACGGATAATTTGGGGCGAATATAGAATGAGACGATTAAATTGTTTATAATAAATCATTTGAAATTTTTGTTACCGAGAATCGTGTGTGTGTGTGTGTGTGTGTGTTCCGTTGCACGTTGCCGCCGTTACTTATAATGTAGTTTTTTTCCCCTGCTTCAATGACTTTGTTAAGATGTTCAAACATTCACTCTCTGCGAAATCTCATCTTGAAATACCGTCATTCATGTGTATGCTTCTTAAATGATTTGCACTCAGTGTCGCTTGTGTAACAGCCATGCTCAGCACGTTGTTGCATTCATTCGAAAATTTGGAACAGAAACGTTGTATTTTTGTTTTTATTTCTTATGCATCGCTTGTGCTCAGAATATGACATAAATTCACCCACCGTTTGCACTTCTTATTGGGAGTTGTTTTTTTTTCTTCTTCTCTACTTTTGCATTCGTCTTCTTCTTCTTCTTTAACTTCACCGATATGAATGTGTGTGTGTACAATTTTTTTTGTTTCTATGCCACAAATCTAATCTAGCTACAAAATCTGAAAATATGCAACAAATGATGATTGTTTAATTATTACATAATTTATATGTAGTATTTAATATTATTTTCCCTGATGTGTATGTGTGTGTGTGCGCGTGTGTGTGTGTGTGTGTATTGAAGCCATTGTGTCTTGTGCATTTGGCGGCGATACAAAGAAAATAAGTGGAAAAAAGATGCAGATGATGATGAAGACGAAGAATATATATATATATATATGTAGAAAAATTATATGCGATTCTGGTTGTATCATTTTACCCAAGCAAAATACATTTGATGCATATGATGATGGGTGCACATTTATGGATTTGAATAACAGCGAACAATAGCGAAAGCATTTTCAGCATGTACGGCAATGCAAGCAAACAAGAAGATAAAGAAGAAAACACACACCACAACAACAGCACGCAGATTTTACGAGATCAGCACACAATTACTTGATGACTTCATTGGTTGAAATGGAAGGCGGACCACATTTGATTAAATTCCGAGCCACAATTCGAGATGTTGTTCCATTGTCTCGGCAAAATTGATCGGCGCTTGCCACAGCCAACAATATGTTCAATGAAATAGAATATAGCGCGCTTTACGATATTCAACAACAACAACCGCACACGATTCGATCAGCACATTTTCGAGTCTATCTTTAGTGACAATAGAATCGGTCGATTGCGGCGATTTGAATGTTAGCGTTGCGATGTGTGTAAGGTGCAAAAAGACCTCACTTAACCTTAAATAATCATCATCAATAAAACAGCTCAAAATCAACAATTGAATGGAATGAACTGACGGATATCAATCGATTTGAGGTTGTATCGTCTGCTTTTATTATTTTGGCTTTGGATTTTGAATTTAAGTATTTGTATCGTGAGCAAACAATCAACTGAATGAAACCCACAAATATAATTAGTTTCTGTTTTTCTTTTTGTTGTTGCTAATATTCAGTGGATTTTTTTTTTTGTTTCACCAACAAATTGCTCGAGCAGCGCATATTGAACGTGAGACAATGTTAAGCAGTGTCGAAGGTCGTGGCAGTACATAAAATAGACGAACAAAAAACACACAAATAAACCAGCAATATTAAAATAAATGCTTAAATGACGACGATTAAAAGAAGAAGAACAAAAATCGGGGAGTAAAATACAAAATGCAGAATGAAAATGAACAAAAGGCAACGCAACAATAACACTCTGCCTAAAGTTGACATTGTTCCTGTTAGCTGGCTCCAACTATACAGTCAACCGTTTGTTGATTTTTCACGTTTAATGGTTGCTTTTATTGAGCACAAACCAGAATCACTGCTCAAGCAGAGGGATTTGAAACAAAACCTTCAATTTTTCAAGTGTCTTTTACTAATCACATCATTTTGCACGAAGATTAAGTCAAGAACAAACAAACAAACAAAATAACAGAAGAAGAGCCGAGAGCATGCCTGGGATGCCTTACGATGGGAAAGATGGCGTACAAAAAAAAAATAATAAACAAACAATTTGTAATTTAATTTGATTGTGTGCACTGTGCACACAATGTGCATGCCAATTGAAACAACAACAAAACCCACACCTAAATTATTTTCAACTTAAATTCATTTACCGATTAGCAACCGAAGAAGGTGAACCTGTGAACGGTTTTTCAAATGAGCGACTGCATTTATTTATTAATTTGCAAATGTTTTGCGCGAAAATTGGATTTCATCATTTCCGAAGCGCAACGACAATTTAAAAACAAACAAAAAACACAAACAAACATGCATACACGTGCAAACACACACAAAAGATGCCAGATGCTGGCTAATGTACGTAGATAAACCAAATCAATCATTTACCTCAATAAGTCATGAAGTTACCAATTTGAATGCTTAAGGATAAGAAGTGATTTTATTACATCATAAATAAATAAAAACTATATTAAATACACAAACACTTGAATGACAGTTGCGCATTCAAACGAGCACATTACACAGAGAGAGAGGGAGAGAGACGACGGAATGAAGAAGAATCGTTCATTTGATTTTTGTTATCCGAACAATGGTAAAATCAATCAATTTTTTTATGCAACCAAATATGTAATTCATCATTGGCTGATACAATGTACGTTTACAATTTCGCAAAATTGCTGTAATTGGTCTATTCTAAAGTGTGCATTTCGGCACTTGAATTTTTTGTTTGTAGTTGTTCAACTTGTGTTGGGACTGCTGCTGTAAGCAAGTATGCTTACCTGCAGCTAATCGTTAGTGATGGTACTAAATTTAATGCCATTATTGAATTATTGCTTATGACTATAATTAAATAATAAAATCAAATTGACGAATTGGTGTTTGCCTAGAATGCCTTCTTGTCTTAGAATGGGCACCGAATCGTATGGCAGTAGTTGGATTTCTTGAGAAAAGATGCAATAAAATCAAACAGAAAATAACACATATGTGATGCAAATGAAATAGACAACAGAAAAAAAAACACACCAGAATCATCACGTAATGAGGTCTCTTACAGTCGAAAAAAAGAGTGAGAACGAACCACCAGAAATCGAAATGGTTTTTGCAGTGGAACCGACTTAATTGAGAGTCGTGAACTATAAATTAAAAGTGAATTAAGCGCAACACTTCATAAATAACGTTCTCTTTAACATGTCACTTCATCGGGTGGGTACACATTTGAGCGCACCATTTGCATTTTACCATGCAATTTGTTCAAATTGTTTGTTGTGTGTGTGTGTGTGTGTTATTGTTTTTAGAATTTCAATTTGTACCCATAATCAATTCACAAATCCCATCACAATCATTGCCAATCTGCTAACAGTACCAATGAGAATACACCAATGCATGCGCCAAATGATGAGCACTTATCATGTGACTTGACGTTGATGATGAACAATCAAACGATCGGGCGATTTCATTTAAAATGTGATAATCGAACTCTCATTGAATCATGAACATGACCAAATAATAATCAACTCTCCCAAAATTCGTCTTCATGATATTTTGCCATGATCATATGCATACATATACTGTATAAAGAGATAGAGAGAGAGTTCAGGTAACACACCGAAAGTGATGTAGATGGAGAGTCGGAAGATAGACAAATAGAAAGACAAGGCAAACTATGAATTTACCATGGAATAATTTATCTGCTAATAGACAATTTTCAACTTGAGTCAACCGAATGGTAAAATGCCTAAAGGCTTTTGACGAAAAATTGCGTTACACTCAAGAAGAAATGAAAATCAATATTCTGCTGAAAATCTACTATTTTTTGCCGAAAATGCCGTATGAATACCGAAGACTGTTGGTAGAATATTGGTGTGTATTTTGATAAGAGTAGTGCTTCATGATTCAAATTCAAATAATGACCATTCAGTTGAAGCAGAAAGATGATGAACTACAAACGTTCAGCTGCTTAATTGCGTATAATACATGTATTTATTATTGCTGAACACTAGATCTGGCACGAACCAACGAACGAACATTGAAACGTGTAGATGAAAGTAGACACTATTCTAAATAATTATTTTCACATAGCATTTGATTTTATTGTGACTCTAGTTCATCCATTGGTTTTATTTTCGATTCGTGTTCATTTCTGAAATGAATTTCTATAAAAATCATTCAATAATAACAACGAAAATTCGAAAAATGATGCTAACTACTCATCAATTTAGCTACCAATTTTTATTTGTTATTTTTTCTCTTTATTCGAAGCCAATCGCTTACTTCATCAGTTTCGTTCAACATTTTCAATTATGTTCATTTTCACGCTGTCTTGAATGTTTTTTTTTTCTTTCTTTTTTTTGTGTGTGTGCCGATGAATCGTTTGAGTCTGACAACTTGAAGCGCAATTTTGGTGTTATGTGCATCTTTCCATCTTCTATTTCTATATTTCTTTCTTTTTTTTCTCTCATCTCTGAATGCAGATTTTCTTCCATTTATTATGCAATCGGTTTATTAAATTATAATCAAGTGCTGTGGCAGCGCTTAATGCCCTCCGTGATTAACGGCTGGTCAGTTAATAAATTGAATATTGTTAGAAGACTTGATTTGCATATATATTCATAAAGATTCGTTAACAGTCCTTCAAACGAATGCCATTGGCATCGCGCAGTTGCTGTTGTTTGCTGTGCCAGCAAATATCTTTTTTTTTCGGCTAATTTTGTTCTCACTGTCAAATGGTTGGGAATTTTCCATCGCATAAATAGCTACTTGATTTTTTTTCTTCTTCTTCTGGTTTCCCATTTTTTTCTTTTCTTCACTTTTTCTTATATCAGCAGACATCTCATGCATAAATATGCACGTGTATTCGAAATTCTTTCTGTTTTGTAACTGAAGCGTCGAATACAAATTGAAATCGTTACGATCGAAAGCGAAGAAAAACACACGAGCTAATGACGTTATGCTAAGGTCAAATACAATATGCACGGAAAACATCACATAAAATGAAAAAAAAAACCAAAACAACAACAACAAATGAAACACAAGATTGAGTGCGTGAACTGTGCATGTGAAAGAGCAAACAGTCGAATGACATGTTATCGCAAAACAGTTAACGATAAATAATAACGCGTAGTGTTGTGTGCAACAAATGATTTCCTTATTAATTCAATTATTGCCGATTTTACACATTTTCTATTGAATTGTGGCGAATTTCTTCATGTCATTTAATATGTTGTCAATTATTTAAATGAAAAAAAAACTAGTTGATGGAATGCCACTTACTCATTTAATTAGATAATTGTCGTAGAGTATCACCGATTGTAATAGTTCCCATTAAATTAAATGATCAGATATCGTTATTTGATGGCCACAGATTAGCGTACAGTATGTTTTTTGGTTGTTGTTGTTTGGTCGAACAATCTCTCAGGTTAGAAGTAGACTCTATACCAGGGTGGCTCTTATTGGTCAACACATCTTGTTTGAAGAAAGAGCTTACGATACGTCTTTGTATTGTTATTTGACTGCGAAATATATAAAAGCGTCCCAAATTTGCATTTTGTTGATATCGAACCAGTCAAGGCCTCCCTAATGAATACAATTTTTTACACGTTAATTGATTACTGGCTTTCGATAATCAAATAAATGCATTGATTATTTTTATTTGAATTGTCGATATGACACAATTTCATAACAAATCATTTAAGATTCACCTTAATCTTCAGATATTTGGGCATTTTATACAATGGTTTGAATAGTTTAGGCCCAGCCATAGGTTCTCAAGTAGGTGGTCTTCAGGGGGGCGAGAAGGCTGCGAAAAACGTGAGGACCTAAAAAAAGGTCCTCAGCTCCAAAATTCACCGAGGGGTAACGATGGCTCAATTGGACCCCTCCCTTCGGATCCCTGGTGAGAACCTATGACCCCAGCCAAAATAAAACCAATTTCGGTTGCTTGAAAATATCAATTTTGGCGATCATAGTCTGATCGGAATTGAAGAGGTTTTCATTTGTGTGTTTTATGGAATGGTCGATATTAATGCTTTTCGATATTATTTGATGATTCTTCCTTTCAGAATTATGTAAACAAATGCTCTAAACCATAAAACATGTTTCACTTATAAAGCATAATCGACGTATTAATAATCACACCTTTGGTAATAGGAAATTAAAAGTGGCTGTGCATCGAAAGCACTCCAAATATGTTTATCGAAAGTTTACAAGTCATTTTCGCACATATTTTGCAATGTTGATCTTAAATTCGATTTTAAGTCTTTTCTTTCTATTTCGTTTTTATTTGATCCGACTTGAATTTCCTTTCTCAACTTAACAAGCATTTAACTCACATTATCTTACCTTCAACTGTTCAAATTCATTGCGCTTTGAATCAATAATCTCTCTTAAATGAATAAATTTATGAAATGCGCTTTAATCGCATAGAATATGTGATTGGATTTTTTTTTCTTATTGTTAAAGAAATGTATCTAATTGCTTAGCATTTATTTGTCTAAACCGTTTTTGTTTGTATCATATAATAAATAAGAGAGTCATGCTGCTCTAATACCATGAGATGGCCAAGTGTATATTGCTACTTGAAATACGAAAGACTCGATTGGATCATGGCACGTTGAACCATTTGTTCTGCATCTCTTTCAGTTTTGTTGTTCACCTTGATTTTGATGTGCCCAACCAAATTGGATTCATTTCCATAAGGTCAAAGGGTCAGAGCGATAGATATGGTCCATTCACAGAAGGATTCAGTGATTCGTGATATGGACAGTCTTGAATCGAGACCGTTTGAAATCATGCCAATTCACTGGAATTAGTCGAAAACCCTTGCACATCCAATTACACATTCTTGTTCGGTTGGTTTCGATTCAAAATAGAGGCAAATTGTAATGTTCCGCTAAAATATCACAGTTGATGCGAGTCAAAAAACGAACACCGTACAATATGGATGAACTGATTGCACGATTTGGAAATCAGCTATTTTGCGGTAAGAATGTCAAAGAATCTTTGAGGCGAGGCTCAAATTTTCTCACATTTGTCCTGATTGTATGAACAAATTAATCGTCGTGAGAGCATAACTTCCGACAAAAATGCAATTTTAACTATTCAACGGATTCAAATTCAGATGTATTTTGAGTATTCGAACAATTCGTTAGTTGGTGAAAAAAAGCTGCTTCATCTTAGTTGAAGGGAAAAACACGTAAGCCCTGAAGGTTTTCGTCTATATTACGGGTATTTTCTCAAACAAATCACAAAACAAATGAATCGAAAATCATATTTCACGACGTTGTCGCGCGTTGAAATAGTCTTCCGAGTTGAGTGAGCTAAACAAAAGAACGTTTTGATGGCGTTTCGAAACCGAAAATATATCGAAGCCAACAGCAACAAGATAGTGGAATAAAGACAAAATTAATTCTTCTCTCTCTCTCTCTCTCTCTCTCTCTCTCTCTCTCTCTCTCTCTCTGTGTGTGTGTGTGTGTGTGTGTGTGTGTGTGTGTGTGTGTGTGTTTGCATGTAATTTGTATTAAAAAATGTTCCTCATGAAAAAAAATGTAACTGATTGCCAGCCATTCTTTTTGTTTCATTTGATGGTTTTGTTTTGTTTTTGTTTGTGTTGTGCTCCCATCTCTGTTTACAACAACATATGTGTCGTGATTTTGTGTCAAACAATAATTTGTTCTCGATTCTTTTTGAGCCTATATCATCACTTACAGATCAATGTAATGATTACAATGCAAGCGAAGCTGACACGGTGCGCGCTCATTCGCGCCCGCGCACCCAACCAACTGAATGAAAACGTAAGCAATGAAAAAATATCCAACAACTACAACAGCATACAGAGAACACAAACGTCAGCACATATACTCATCAGCCAATGTGACAAAACGTGTAATTTTAGCTAGACAAAGGGAACAAATAAACAGATTTCCTATTGAAATATTAAAAGCAAAATAATAAGAAAAAAAAAAAGAAAAATTCAAATCGCCGTAAATTTTGTTGGTTAACTATTTAGTATGCATTGAATGTTGTGGCACTAGTAATGTGCGAGATCTGGAATAGTCGTTGGGCTCCATCATCATCTCTCTGTCTTTCTGTGTTATTTGTCATAGGTCTACTTAAGCGACAACTTCTAAAGCAGACGCGTTGAACGAATGCCATTATGTTTGGCTGTTTGTATCGCTGTCATGGATCTAAATCTTGTTACAGTTTAGCTTTATTACGTCAGATTCGACGAGCACCAGTCAAGCACAGTGCACAGTGCAGTGTGCCGTATGCAGTGTGGATGTTTGCTTTCGTTAGCCGTGCACATTAGGCAATGTCTTTTGTGTCTTCATTTTATTCTATTAGCCAAAGGGACAATAAATTACGTGGCACATTTGTCATGAAATCTTTCCAACTTTTCCGTTGACAAGTTTCGCATTTATATTGTTTTACTGCATTCTCATTTCAACATGTTCAGAGCGGTTTTTGATCGATATGAAAACAAAAGTATGCCGAAATATTCGGCAATATTACAAATGGTCGACAATTTCGATATTCAACCTCTTCGAAGGCCCAACCAATCAATCTAATTTTTAAACTAAATCGACCTAATTGAACGGCACTCGTTAATGTTCGCCTTCTTTTGTCAAATGCATTGGATTGATTACATGCGATCCACTCAATGTGAAATGTGTCTCCTCCATTTCGATTCGGTCGTGCCACATTCGTGGTGGCCGCTGAGCCAGCTCCGTTTGAAAACTATTCCATTTGATTGCTTTTCCCAATCATTTGTCGGTCTTGCTAAAAAAAAAACCATTTCAAAATAGACAACTGAAAATGGGTACGACTCGGCATGTAGACCACGACTTCTTCACGTTTTACTATTATTTGTATTTCGTGGCGTACAATAGGCACAAAAATACTCAATGTGTGTGTCTATGTGTGTGTTTCTTTTTTTTCCATTGCAAAAGGAATTTTTACAATGCTTTGCTGAAGATTCGCATTCTCATATGCATCGGCTGTGTGCTGGATTTATCTTTGCTAATTGACTTTCGATCTTGCATCGTGCAAACGAGCAACAACCAGCAGCCAATGCAACAGAAGAAGGAGAAGCCAACCAACTAGCCATGGCTGCAGCCAACAGAAAATGAACAACAACAATAACAACAACAACAACAACAACAAATAAAATAAATCCAATGAGACGAAATAGCATTCGGGCTAAGTATACATACTTTTGCGTAACATTCGAAATGTGTGACGATGATGATGATGACACTACAAGTACACCGTTTGCCGATTTTATGTCTGCATTCCAGCAATAATAGAACTGTAAACGTAAATCATAGGCCCATCAATACACGATGGAAAACAACAACAACAAAAAACCACACGTCGCTTTATTTGGCAATTCTTATTTAGGCCCATGTCAGTCAATTTCAAGCTGTGATAATGAGAGAAGAATTGAATAATTTATCAACTTCCTTGAGCACGTCAAGCCTATAATTCTCTAATTTAATGAAATTCTGCTGAACATTTTTTCACACATAAAATCAACTGACAGCCGCAAACATTTCATCACAATTTCAACAAATCAATCGATCATTTTACAAGGATCTCTCTAATTGCTGCACGGTGATCTCAAAATTATAAAATCACTAATTGCAAGCTAGAGCTGAAAACATGTGCCCAGGCTTTTATGAGATGCACAAATTTGATGAGGCCACACACGAATCGAATGATGTTTGACACAATTTTTGCGCCGAATCGCGCCACATCGTCACTGCTTTTGGTAAATTGATTCATTTAATTCACCACCACGATGAGTGAACGAACACCAACAACAACGACAAAAGAAAAATCGTTTGTTGCCAATTAAAAGGAATGCCAATCTCCACATTTAAAAACCAAGAAGAAAAAAAAGAGCCACACACATTAAAACATGCCATCATTAATTATATTTTTGCCATTGTCGCGCCACACCATTTGCCATATGCGTTCGGATAACTCTTTGATTAAGAGTCATGATCTTTTCAAATCATGCATCACACGCACTTGGTGTTCACTATGAAAATTGGCATCAATTCATTTGCAGCAATACGTAATAATTATATTTCATATCTCGCTTCAATTCATTCATCGGTCCCATATCGGTATTTCGGTGGCTACTGTGAGTGGTGAATCGAATGGCAATTGATGCTCAGTGAGTTGGAGGGACTTTTATTTTCACTAAATGTGTGTGTGCGTAGTTAGGTTGGTTTGTTTGTTTGTTCATTCATTCGTACGTTCGTTTCATAGTATCATTGGCTCTTCTTTTGATTGTGATTTGAGCATCGTGAAGAGAGAAAAAAAAATTTCAAACTTTGAGCACATTGAAACATTTAAGCCCTCATCAAGCACATGTTGATCGTGCACGCATTCACCAATACACCAAAAACACGCACAAACATACAAGTGCTTCATTCTATGAAACAACATCAAAAGGTACTTACAAGACGTATCTCTCATATTTGCATTCAAATTCCACCACTCATGAACGTGTCTGTGTCCGTATCGTTTGTTTTCTCACTCTCTCTCTGCACACCATGCATTAGATAGAGATGAATGAATGTGAAAAACAAAGAAACACACAAAAAAAAAGTAGCGGCAACCACAGCAAATTCAAAACAAATTGATATACACACGCTGATCATGGCAAATGTATGCATGATGAAAGGGAAACTGATCAGTTGTTTTAGCACATTTTTTGGTATATAAAGATAAACTGAACCTTAACAGCCATCATTCACTGCCTTCCCATCGTCTCAATAATTTGGGTCTCTGCAGTCTAATAAAAACGGTTACCGTACATAATTTACCGAGCTTGTTATTACTCGAACGGCATTTTCTTCAATTAAAAAGACCGAGTTTCAGTTTAACGGTTAGTTTACAATCATTTTTTTTATCATATTTTTTGGTTGTTGTTTTTCACGACCTAATAAAAAAAAACAAGTGTGTTATTTTTTTCCACAAGTGTTAATGATTTATCATTTAAGCAAGAGAATAAAATCACCAAATGCAAAATGTATTTGATTAAAGAACTGTTAAAGTGCAATCATTTTGGAGAGAGAGAAAAAAAAACCAATTGTTGTGTTTTCGATGAAGATTCATCGTTTTGTGTTTACTTGATGGATTCGGAATTTGGATGAAGATAAAAAAAAACGTAACATCTTTGCAAAAAGCGATTGGGAGATAAAATAAACAATTTTCAATTATACTCGATCGTTATTTCCATGCAATGAGAAATGTTGTTTTTTTCATATTTTTTTTGTTTTTCACTTCAATTTTCATTTATCCTGCTGGCTGATTTTCGAATTCGTGATAGAGCGCACCAAAACGTTCAATTGAGCGATGACGCGACGAACAAAAGATCGTATTTGACATTTGATTTATGAACCAATTCAAGCCATTGAACCGACGAAGCAACAAATGTTTTGCAAACCAACACATTCATTCAATCGACATTAATTTGTCCGAATTTTCTATTTACTGGGAATGAAGTTCGAATCGCAGATCAAAGAAAGAGAGAAAGAAAGAAAGAAAGAAAGAAAGAAAGAAAGAAAGAAAGATAGAAAACAATTCACGTGACCATATTTCCCGCTGATTTACGTGCAAGTTGTTCCCTGATCGCAAACAGTCATCAATGATGGGAAATCGAATTGGCGCATATGTGAGAAATATAATTGAATAAACAGTGATTGCGTTGTAGTTTAGTCAATTATATATATATGGAAATGGTGAAAATGAAATTTGCCATCATGAACATTAGCCCGTGACACAGCCGAAGACATTTCGATGTTGGCCCGCACCAATAAAATGTATTTAGTCATTATTTGCATTGCATTGGCTAGACTTCGGAATGATGTGTGATGAATAACAGAGATCGACAAAAAAAAAGACTATGCACATAAAATGGCCAGAAGACGAACCAAACCAATAACAATACGAAGAAAAAAAAATCGAATCGCATACACATTTGCTTAAGGTTATTATACTCGAAATCGTGCACGAATCGTACAAAATCGCTAAAATGTCTTGCCCGGTCGTTAAAGTATTGGCACTTACCGATCTTGATACACGGGGCAATTTCATTGAATGAATGAATGAAACAAACATTGAACCACGAACAACAACAACAACAACAACAACAAAAACAAAGTCAAATGGTCGTGCGTACCGGTGGAGAGCATTGATTTGAATCACGATTTTGCGTGGCGTTTCGTCTTCAATGCACACCAGCTGATTGTATACGATCAATGGCAAAGCGATGTGAGAGCTTGAGAGCACACGCGCGCATTCACTGTCGGTGAATGAAAATATTTAATGGGCAAATGTTTTCATGCTTATTTTGCATTTCTTGCCGAATGATAGTCACATCGTTATGTGAAATTACGTATTGTCTCACACAGGAAATTGTTGTTTTTCGGATGGTAATCGATTGTGTTCGAAGTTTTACAATTGCCTGGCATTGCATTGAGACTGTCTTGAGAGTGCCTGCCTGTACTTACACGGCGTTTTTTTTATATGTTTGTTTATTTTCCAACGATTTATCTCTGATGTCAATCGGTTTAATGCACATAGGCTTGCGAAGTGTTTATCTTGCGCTTGGTTTTTTTCTTCTGTTTCATCTTTTTTTCATTTTGTCTTGTTTGCCATTCAAAACAAATCGAATCCATGCAGCGTAAAGTGAATTGACCATTTATAGCTTTACTTGCAAACGATGTCGTTTTCCATCATATTATTGTTTTTATTTTTATTTTTCAACCAAACGTTTCATGTGCATCAATGGTGACTACAATTCTCTAATGAACCATATTCTTCTATATTTGCAGGTCGACAACGACAAACAGACAAAAAAAAACACACATTTCTAGCACACCATAAATAATCGTATCAAATTCATCATGAAGGCACATTTAAATAAGGTAATTAACACATTTAAATGGTTTTTCCACATATGACTCAAAATTCAAATTCAATTCAATTTTGTTGTTGTTGTTGCTCATTTATTGCACCCGTTTGTGTGGTGTTTTCACAAATCAATAGATTAGTCTACTTTTAAAATATCAATTAATTGAAACTTATTCTGATGCAATGAAATCTTATTCGAAAAACTTGTTCTCATCATTTGCATTGGAACAAAATTCTTAGTAATGATGATGCAGTTTATTCCACAATATTGAAATTATAACCCACAGTGCGATGACAAGGCTCACTTTAAAGGGTTTTTTTTCTGGCAGAGAATGTTGGAGAGAGACGGATAGATACAGATGTATATTTCCATCTCTTTTTGTTCTGTGTTCACATCTACAAAAAACCCTACAAAGTGAGCCTTGTCATCGCAGTGTGTTATAACCATTTTGAATATCAAATTTATATCGCAGTGAAAATAATTTAATGATTTGAATTGTTTTTTTTCAGAAATTGATAGTTTTGTTATTATGCTTGGGCTTCGCTATAGCTGTTGGACATAAAAAGCGTGATGGTAAGCTGTTTTATAAGCGGTTCAAGTGATTCAGTAAAAATAATTGTTGATCATTTATATTTGTAGCACCATTTGTGTCGCCAGGACGTTCATATTTGCCACCTCAACAATCATCAGCGCAACAGCCATCTAATCAATATGGACCACCAAATCAAGGCGGATCGCAACCATCAAGCCAGTATGGACCTCCAAGTCAAGGTGGATCTGGTGGATCAAGCGGATCAGCTGGCTTCGGAAGCTTTGGTGGTGGTAGTGGTTTTGGCGGACAGACACCATCCAGCCAATATGGTGCTCCATCAAATCAAGGCGGAAACGGAGGTGGTAGCATTGGCAGACCATCACAATCATACGGTGCCCCTAGTCAAGGTGAAATATATCGAAATCTTATATTTTCAAACTATAGCGAAAAATCCCACATTTTTGAGCTTTGTATTCAAGGCATGAGTTATGACACAGTTTTATGAGCAAGACTTGTTATTTTCATATGAATCATAAACAATTGATTGAATAGAAACAGTTATGACGAGCATGTTAGCCAATTGCATAATCATTTGCGTCAATCAATTCATGTAGGTGGAGTTAGCTCATCATACATTCCTCCACCATCAGGAAACTTCCAACAACAACAAGGCGGACTCGGCAGTGGCTTGCAGCCACCATCTCAGCAATATGGTGCACCACAACAAGGTGGCTTTGGAGGTAGCTTCGGTGGTTCATCTGCTGGCGGTGCTGGCGGAGCTGGCGGTTATCCATCATCCAGACCAGGCCAAGGCCAAGGTAAAATATTAAATATAAATGCATTTCTAAAAAAATATATTGAAATATAATAACAACTTTGGAATAGCTTTTTTTTGAAAGCGTACCATCTTTTGTTAAAGTGAATTAATTATTTTACTTGTAAAGCTCCATCACAACAATACGGACCTCCATCACGGGGCGGCTCATCGGGAGGTAGCTCATCGGGAGGTGGTTATCCATCCTCATCTGGTGGCTTCCCATCACAACCCTCACAACAATACGGACCTCCATCACGAGGCGGCTCATCGGGAGGTAGCTCATCGGGTGGTTATCCATCCTCATCTGGTGGCTTCCCATCACAACCATCACAACAATACGGACCTCCATCACGGGGCGGCTCAGGTGGATCAGGTGGATCAGGTGGTTTCCCATCACAACCATCACAACAGTATGGAACTCCAGGCTTCTCATCGCAATCAGGACAACAAATCGGTGCCCCACGTCAATCATTCTCACCACCAGGTAAGACAATCAGCATTGCATTTGTTGGCATATAAACGCCAAAATGTTCCACCATTCTGGGGACTAAAATACTAATCCTTTCCTACAGCCACTAGCTATGGTGTTCCAGACAGAACATCTCCAGGATTGGGTAATGATGTTAAATTTAGAAAATTATTTTGATTAGGCTAATTTTTTTTTTTATTGAAAATTTAGCACCTCCAGCACCATCTGGCAGCTATGGTGCTCCTCAACAACAGCAATCTGGCGGTTTCGGTTAGTATATTTTGCATATAAAAACAATACATTCAAAATCAAACACTTGAACGTATAATGTAATTGGATGTATTCATGGTAGGAAGTGGAATTCCATCCGGAAGCTACGGACCACCACAACAATCATCTGGCGGATTTGGTAAGTAGTGAAAAGAAGCTATGACCGATGTGATGACTGATTTAACCAATTGTATCTTATTTTAGGAGGTAGCGCTCCATCTGGAAGCTATGGACCACCATCACAAACATCGGGCGGATTTGGTAAGATATTTTTTATACTTATAAACTGTTTAATTGACTTTGGCAGCTTTAAAAGCAAACTTTTTGAATGTATTCAATTACAAATTATTTCCAACGAATATCTTAAGCTATGATGCTTCTGAATGACAATATCAAAGTAAAGTAGAAATTATAAACATGTAACATGTAAATCATTTATTATTTTTAGGAGGTGGCGCTCCATCAGGAAGCTATGGACCACCATCACAATCATCAGGCGGATTCGGTAAATAGCTTTAGCTGAATTGATGAAAATCTTAAACACATAAATAACACAAAATAACATTTCATTTGGACATTTATAGGCACTCCATCTGGCAGCTATGGGGCACCACAGCAACAACAATCTGGTGGATTCGGTAAGTGTTGACAAGAAACTATGATCGTTGCTATGACTGATTTAACCAATTGTATCTTATTTTAGGAGGTAGCGCTCCATCTGGAAGCTATGGACCACCATCACAATCATCAGGCGGATTCGGTGAGTGAAAAACCACAAACAATTTGAACAGCAGTTTCTTAAAGTTAAATGTCATAAATATGTAATACCGTATCATTTTTAGGAACACCATCTGGAAGCTACGGACCTCCACAGCAATCCTCATTCGGTACGATCAACTCACAGCATTCTTCTCTTTTCTTTCCTTGAATAGCTATTGATTTTTGATGTTTTATTGTAAAAAAACCAGGACAACAAGGTGGCTCAAATGGATATAGCTCAGGAAGGCCAAGCCAAGGCTTTGGTGGATCACAATTTGGTGGTAGTCAGGGTGGTTACAGCGGAGGTCAAGGAGGACAAGGGGGTCAAGGCGGTTACAGCGGTGGTCAAGGAGGTTTCGGTGGCGGTAGCAATGGTGGCAGTGCTGGTTATCCATCTGGACGGCCAAATCAAGTACCGGGAACAATTCAACAACAATACGCCCCCAACGGAGGCTATCAATACTAAACTGTTCGGATGCGCATCCATAGTTGCATTTGGTTTCTTTTCGTTAGATTAAAATTATAGTGTTTTTTTTTTGTTTTGTTTTGGTTCAGAAATCAAATGAGAAGATGACATAAAGAGCCGATACCATTGTTTATAGTACGCTTCAATCGTAAGGCCTGACATGTGTGAAACGAAAAGAAACTGAAGTATAATTTTAATCATAAGTGCCTTATACGAACCATTAACTACTGACCCTTGGCCTTCTTAACGTATTAATCCTGTCAGTCTCCCTGTCTCCGATTCTGCCCATCCTCTTCCCCCAAAAAACCATATAATATATTATATATTTATCTCATGCTCTCCGCTCTTCGCTAACACAAACAACAACAACACCAGCTGCAATACAACGATAAAATCCATTTGTATATTTAAATTATTCTTTTTTATGCTTTTATGTTTCATGTGTTTTAATTTTTGTGAATTTTCATTAGCGCATACGTGAAATTTTCTTTAATTTTATGAATTTTTTTCAACAATTTTTGATTGAATGTTGTACAAATCAATTATTAAATACTGTTTTTACAAAATGGAGAAGAAAACAAAAATCATGAAAAAAAAAACAAGCAAAAATACTCAATGAAATAAAAATTATATTGATGATGATGATGAAAACCACAATCTCACCAGAATTATGTGTTATATTTTCTCTCTTTCTATCTTTCTTTCTTTCTCTCTCTCTGTGTGTGTGTGTGTGTGTGTGCATATTCTGGGCCCCGATGCCGTAACCAATTATATCGAAATGACGCTTCAATTCATAATAGTGATCATTTTTGTTTTCATGAATGTTTGCCACACTAAAAAACTTATCAGATTGGAAGAAATTGCATTGATGTTGCATCAAAATACCGAAGCAGCGGGAGTAAAAAGCGCGAGAACAGCAAAAACATATACTAATTCATATCGTGAACTTTCATTTGCAGAATATTATCTCGTTGATTTCATCGCGTAAGCAAATGACGCTAACATAACAGTAATACATGTGCTTTAGGTGCTAAATAAATGCATACACACACACACACAAGCTACACAGTACCGCAAGCGCCACAAATCCGAAATGATTACATTATCATTGCATATATTTAATAATTGTAGCTCGCACAGTGGAATCGTTGTTTCAGGAACAATTTGAATTGTAATGCAAAATCATCATTTGTCAGCTGAAACAATGACGGTTGGTATGCAATCCAATATTGGCTGAATCATAATATTATTTCCTCTTCTTGGTATTCAAGTTTTGTAAAACCACTATTCATAACAACCAATTAGACAAAAGAATCGAACTATTTATTTCAATGAAATATTAGATGAAGTACTACTAAACACGTAAAGAATCTCATCATTATCATGTTCATTTAAAACGATAAAATAGCCCAGCCAAACGTATATCATTCACAAGCGGGTATTATTTTGATCTGAATTATTCAGGCTATTATCGCATTCTTGTATCACATGCAAACTTTTCTAGTTCTCTTCAAATAACAAAAAAAACCGTCAACATTTTAAGTGCACTGAATGTGAAGAGCTCAAGAGATGTTCAATGTGAAAAGAAATGTGTGGATAACATGAAAACTCCCGAAAATATTCCATCTCACGTACAGGTTTATTACATACGATATCACCGTACATCAACTAACTATGCCATTTTCAACGAGATAGTAGACAACATTAAAAACAAAACGTTGTTTTGCATTTTGGCAAACCATTTTGGGAACATAAATTTTGTGGTTTGACCTCATTTCTTGAAAAACAGCGGTTCGTTTGCAGAGAGAGCATTTTATATATTTGAATGTGACCTTCAACATCAAACTTAGAATTGAATTTAGAACCATTTTTAAGAGAAATTATTGCAGTTGGAAAAATGAAGAAAAAAAATCGTTCGGCACAAGACTTTTGAATATTCCAACAACTTTCGCTTGATTATAAATTTTAATTTAAGTTTCACATCAAAAAAAAAAAAATTGGTTCAAACGTTACGCAAAGTGATTGAATTAGTAAACACATCAGTGTTTGTACTGCCGATTACTTTCTTTGCTGTAACACAACCGAATATGAGCCCGTTCACATTTAATCTCAAAGGAACCAGAATGAAAACAGAAAGTCTTTTTTATTTATGAATTGATAGAGAGATAGAGAGAGAGAGAGAGAGAGAGAGAGAGAGAGAGAGAGAGAGAGCGAAACCACCCAACAACAACCTCAAGCGATCACATAAATGTGTCGAAAGGTGTAATCAATGTAGAAGCAGCAGCTACACCAACTTGCATTGTACTTTGTGCACCGTCAAATAACGCATTCATTTCGATAATTTTATGCATACATATTTTGTTTTTTGTTGTTGTTGTTGTTGTTGTTGTTGTTGTGATTCTGTTCGAGTGTTTGTAAACGGGTGAATGGATATGTGCATGCGTTTGTTTCTTTTACGGAATTCTGATAAAATCAAATCGACTTTGATATATTAATATTTTGTGCGCAACAATGATAATCTGGTGTGGCACCTTTTGTTGCCGCTGTTTTGCATCGCCATCCAACTGATGCGATTGTGTTGATTCTGTGCTCTGGTAAAATTGACAATAGTCTTGCACTGGCACACTGTGTTTGCAGTGTGTTTCCTTTTGGATGGCGATGGACATTTTATGATTGTTGTTTGCAGATTCTTATCAGGTATCGCATCAATGCTAGTTAAAAGCACATGTTTTAACCATTGCGCTCTTCGTTTTTTGCACATCGCTGCTGTACACTCAATTTTCGTGTGTGTGTGTGTATGAGTGGTTGTGTGTTTGTTCGTTTGTCTACTTGCAACAAAGAAGATAATAACAATGAATAAGCGATAGTGATTGAGATGCGATGCGATTATATTCACAAGTTGAAAACAATTCACGACAAAATAGCTGTGTAGATTGCTCTGTGTGTGAATGTGCTAGTTGTGATTTTACCACATCGTTGTTCGTTGTTCGTCTCTCAATGCCAGTTCACCACTGCAAATGTTTATTGGTGAAGAAAGAAACGAGAGTAAGAGAGAGAGAGAGAGAGAGAGAGATAGAGAGAGAGAGAGAGAGAGAACGATTCACGTAGTACGTTTGAACCATCGCATTTCGCTGATGAAACCGAAAGTAATGAAATATCATCTTTATGCTTAATTCACGTAACTTTTCACCGTCTACGCCGTGCCACCGCCAGACATGTTCATTTATTCATTCACACATTAGTACGTTGTTAACTTATTCAATAATATTTACATGGACATGCATTTTGTTTTTCTCTGTTATTTTTATTTTTTTTTTCTCGTTTGGCTGTTATTTTCTTTTTCTTTATTTTGTTGCCATCGTATTTCATATGGCATAATCGTTGTGCGCTCACGTGTCAGACACTTGCTCATATTCATAGTGTTGTGTTTTTTTCCACTAATAGACACAAAAATAATCAATCAAACTGTACAACCAATCACTGTTAATTAATCACATGAAAAGAAGAAAAACACATTTGTTTCCATTTTGTGGCACTTGCCGAACCAATATGATGAGTGTACACTTACAGCATCAAGCATCAAAACATTAAAACATAATTGCACTAAAATAAGGCCAAATGTCAAAACCTTTGTTTCATCTTGTTCGTCAATTATTTTGTTTAAAGAAGACTACCTGTTTTATTAGATGTTAAGTGAGGATTATTTGCTTCAAATATGTTACAGCCAATTGTTTCGTTTCATATTGTCACAAAATTTATATAAGCAAAAAAAAATAGACTTCAAAACCTCATGATAAGTCACATCAAACGATTATCATCTTCGCATTTTAGAGAATCCGGAAAAACTTGTAACATCAAATCAAAAGACACCGGCGACACATAGATTCGCTTTTCTGGTTGCTAGTCCGGTTGTAAAACAAAGTATTTAACCTTAAGCTGACATTATCCAATTGTACATCGTGTACAGTTTACATCTTTTATGTACACTTTCTGTAATCGATGCCGTCAAAAAGACGTTTTATTAAAAATGTATTTCTTTCACTGTTGTCAACTATGACAAGACTATTCTCATAACGACAATAAGATATGCAAATTACCAAAGAAAAATTGACAGAAATTCAATTTGACAATCAGTCAGTCAGTCAGCCAGTCAATCAGTCAGTCAATCAGTATGGCTGTAGATGGATAATCAGGTTGATGAAGAAAACAAATATTCACGCTAAAGAGTTTCGTAAACATTTCCTGTATTGTTTTTTTTAGCATAAAACTTACCATTCCGGTGACCAGCAAATGACATTTAATAAATGACCAGGAATTTGGAAAATGGATTTTTTTTAACATTACCATGTAATCAGTGCACATTACACAGAGGAAGAAATAAATAAACAAAAATAAATTCATTTTGAAGGCCGTTCGAACATTTAAATAATATTTTTTTTTATATATGTAAACAATATATTTTTCCATTGAATACATTCATAAACATTTGTTATATTTATAATAGAATATTGTAATTGTAATTGATTTTCGACGGAAGCGTGCTTCCTCAACAGAATTCATGATGCCATAATAAAATTCATTTGAATCGATTTGCATCGGCTTCACTTTCATCTTAATTTTGCTTTGGTTTGTTTATGTTTTATTTTGTTGATGATCATTTGAGTTATCCCCAAAATCAGAGTGTGGAGTCTGAAGCAAATAATAAAACCAGTTAATCTCCCCAACAACAGAAAGAGAGAAAAACAAATATTTAACAACAATGTACGAAGATCGATTCCATTTGTTGGTGTTCATTTGGCAAATTGGTTGAGTGTTTTCAAATGAATTGTGGATATGTTTCGATGGTGTCTGTTGTTGTTGAGATTTTGTTTTGTTTTTTTTTTTTGGTAGAGGGAACGGGGAAGAGGGAGGGTTACGAATTCAGTTTGTAATTGATTTGATAGTAATGAAGACACTCATCAACTAATGTGTCTGTATACAATAAATTATTATCACAATAATTAATGGGGTATCTTCTACGAGCTGAGATGTAAATGTGTGAACGCTAAAACATGAATAACAAGAGTTGTTTATGATAAAATGCGAAAATGTTGATTTTGCTCGGAAACAATTGTGCGGAGAATGTTGGCAAACATCGAAATTGAATTTGATCGAATCGAAAGAGATTGACATAGACGCCGTTTGCAAACGCGAGCAAGGCCATTTTTATGAAATTATTTAGATCATTTTCATTTGTTTGTTTGTTTTTCGTTTGTTTGTTTATTCTTTGTACAATAGAAAATAGTCGCGTTTTTATTGAGTATGTCAGTGTTTGCAATTTTTTTTAAGTGTTGAAACTTATCGAAATGAATAACACACACTTTCGTTTGATATTGTTTCGTCGATTTTAATAATGCGACACATCGACTTACCTAGGGCTTGGAACTATACAAAATCATAGTTTATATGCTTTTTATTCGCAGTATATGCATTCTATTTTCAAATTTATTTCATTTCATAATGTTATTAGTCAACAATATAAGGTATAAACTGATAGTTATTTCATATTTCTGCATATGAACATGTATAACAATGGTGCCTAACGGTTCGAATAAATTAGTTGAAAATAGAATTCGCGCCATCTATATTCATCTATAATGTTATGTTATTTACTTGTGTAAGAGAGCATTCGACTTAGCTATTGCGTCCACCCTGGTGGCGAACTGTGTAGAGATAACATGCAAAAATACAAACATTGATGTTTAATTTGATCATGGCAAAACGAGATGGCGTGGTCTTGCGAGACTATCACATCGTTTACATTGCCGAGATAGGAATGTTAAGCACCATTGATGTATAACGCAAATATTTTACGGATCCGTGAAAAATCCACATTATATATTGCAATTATGTGTAGAATTATAAAATATATGGCAGTTTATACTCTACATTTGTGTCTATATTTTGGTAATTTCCGAGCCACCCAGCAATTTACATCTCAACCGGTAGAAATAACATGAATTGTGCCGATTAAAGCCACTTTTAACAACAAGATAAATAAATGTTCACTTAAAATGTTTGAATAATGAATCGCATGGCCTCAAATGGAAACAATATTTTGTAGTCTATTCTATTATTCGTCAGAAACAGATTTCATAAATAAACCATTGATAGTTGCCAAACAAATGTTATAAGGATGCTTTTGTTCGCAGTTAGTTAGGTTTTTTTCTGAGGGGGTTTTGTTTAAATATATATAAGTTTGTTTTGGTTTTCTTTGTTTCATTTGAAGTAAAACGGAGTCACAATTTTCAATAGAGGGCTTTTAACATAATGTAACATTCATATAATTTGTATTTTGAGAGTATTTTTGTTTTATTTGATATGTTTCTTTTGAAGGTGTTTCACCTCACCACTTTTTTGTTTGTTAAATACGTGTTTTTTTGGACAATAAATTATTAATGATATGTTTTCAAGTATGCTCACATTTAATAGGTATGTTTACGATAAACTTATATCCACTTCAATTAATTTTATTGATTTTTTGTTGTTTCCTATAATATTCACTGTTTACTTTTTGTTTTATTTTACACTAGACTTGATCTAAAAAAAAAATCAATTTTTGGTTTGATCGTTTTGCAAATTAATGAGTGAATCAACGAGCTGTCTACTTTGGGCACGTATCGCTAAATATTACCTTGGAAGGATGTGCCACAACATCAGACCGACATCATGTGTGCTGTTTGTTTGTGTGTGTGCGGCCCTTTTTTCATTATGTGCAAACGATTTCAAGGTTTTATCTAACAAAGTGCTATCCAGTACTCTTGAAAATGTCAATAATGGCGCAAAACCAAATATAATTTCACTAGTTATAGAGTATGTGGTAGTTCAAAGCAAAAAAATATAATTCTTTTTTATACGGTTATTTTATTTTTATTACAATGTACTATCTCCTCTCTCTCTCTCTCTCTCTCTCTCTTTCTCTCTTTTCATTTCTCTCTTTTCATTTCTCTCTTTTCATTTCTCTTTCTCTCGTTCTCTAGGGTAGACCACAACGAAAAAAACTACATGTGCGATAACCATTTCGGTGTGCGGCTTAGATGCTGGTTGACATTGACATCGCACATTATTCCAATTCATCGCACACAATTCACTGATGATTTTATTCAAGCCATCTCATTGGACAATTTTTCTTTCCAACTTTTATGAAAATTATGATAAAATGTGTTTCATTCAAATCTGGTGGTAGGAATTTTGGATTCAAGAAACTGTTTCAACAAGAACAAGATGGCTTTCGGTGGTCACCAAAAAAAAAAAGAAAAAAAAACTAAGACCATTGAATGTGGTGTGATTTATGAATGTTTGTTAGTGAACTTTCTTTTTGCAGTGGTTTTCGTTAAGTCGTCTACTCCTCGGAGAAATAGTCTTTCATGAATTAATTTAATTCATTAACATTTGAAGCATACTTCTTTCATCACTGTATATATATTGCTATTTAGAACTTAATGGCGATAATTAATCACAAAAAGAAATCATTTCCTAACTGTTTTTCTCTTGTTCTCTCATCATGTTCACTACTTATTGTGTGTATTTGTGTGCTTTTCTGTTTTATTGTATCAGTATATTTTATTGTTGTTGTTGTTGTTGTTGTTGTTGCTGCTGCTGTTTTACAGGTTTTGTATGTTAATTCACTTGGAAGGACACAATTTTATTTTTTTTTTTTCATGTTGAGTGGAAATGGCTATGGAGCGTGCGATTTTATTTCATTACTAATTTCAACTACACACTCATTACATGCTCTTACACGTATATCATACAAGCCTCAACAACAATTGGGCGCTGTACGTGAAGAAATTGAACGCAAAATAGTCATTTGATAAATTTAAAAACAAAACATTCACATTCCTTTTTGTTGCCATTTACATAGATAATAAATTTTGTTTTTATATACTCTAAATATAAGTTGTAATCATTCCATGAAAAATGATCCAAACGACTGTATACAGGTAAATACATTGTTTCAATTGACATTCTAACTCCCCTGTCTCTTTTCATATGCACACACATGCATTTGTATATATAGAAATTTGTTTTTTTTTGTTTTTTTTTTTGGTGATTGAATAAACAGCATCTAAAATTCTAGTGTATTTCAGTTCTCTAGACAAGCATTCGTGGTGTCCATTATGTGTCAACATGAGTTTTCTTTGTTTTATTTTTGGGTATAATTTTTATGTGTTCCTTACATTTGTTGCATTGCTAACATCATTTTTTCGTTTTTATTCCTCGAACAATATAATAATGAGACAAAATAATATCGAATGTTTTAACGAAAAACAAATTGGAAACATTGATTTTATTTGCTTGATATCTCACTTGTTGTTGTTGTTTTTTGGGGAGGGTAGTTATCATATCTCTTTTTTTTGCAAAATAATTTCTCTATACCTTATTTGTACGTTTCATTTGTTTTTAGTTAAATTTTTAAATGGATATGTTGTTCTTTTCGATATGTTTTTCGTTTTCAAATGACTAATAAACAATATTAACAACTTAGTAGGACCAGTGCTGATTTGGTGATGGACTCAGAGGAGAAGAAAAAAACCCGAATCGTTCGCTTTTCACTTTTGTTTGTCTGCACATTTCATTCTACATTCGTTATTAATTATCTACTTAAAGCACCTTTCCAAATTGATTCTGCAGCAGCTATTTCGTTCATATCAAATTCACGTAAAATTGAAAATAATTCCGAAAGAAATCAATTAATAAATAAATGTGATAACTTAAGGAACGAACTGAGTCGCTTGTGTGTGTGTGTGTTTTTTTTTTACAACATAATAGTTTGTCTATGTTATTAGTCATTTTCATCTATTCTTCATTAATTTAATTAATTTTTTTTTGTATTGTTCTTTGTACATTTAAAATAGTATGCTTTGATATGTATTTGTTTCCGTTGCATCAAAATGATATGTATTTCGGTTAGAACTCTTTTTGTTTTGCCTATCACTAGATTTAAAAATAATTTTATATATTCTTGTTTTGTGGTTTGCAGATTTCATTTTTCATTTTTGTTGTTGTTGTAAATATTATTTGCATTTTGTGAAACACATGTTACATTGAATTCAAAACATTTGCCTTAAATATTAGTTTTAGTTTTAGTTTTTTTTTGTTTAGTTTATTTTAAAAATTTGTCTTTTATTGAAAACAAAACAGAAGAAAAAAAATGAAATCCATTCACTTCGATGTCGGATATGAGAGCTTATAGAATTGAAATATGGTGTATGAGCTTTGGTTTTGCGTTGGATTCAATCCAAGTTTAGTAATTAGTCATTTTTGTTTTGACATAAAACGTTTTGTTGTTGTTGTTGTTGTTGTTGCCGTAATTATTCTATTCCATTAGAACATTCGAACATTATTGAATATAATCAATTAAGCTGATGTGAAAATCAATTCGAACCTGAGTATTGTATATATGTTTGTGTATTTGTGTGTTTGATATGCATACTCTTTATGAGGGAGGAAAATGAATGGTTCGCTGTTTTTTTGGTTTGTCTTTTTTTGTTGTTGAAGTTAATCAAGAAAAATTTTGATGGTTCACGACAATCGAAAGAAAGTTTTCTAATTTTTTGGTTTTTTTGTTTGTTCGCTAAAAATGAAAGCTCTTTAGAAGTTTGTATTTCCTTCAGTAGTCGGTGGCAATGCGGCAACTTTTTTCTTTACATCTTCAACAATTTTACGATTTCGTTCTGCCTCTGCGGCTGGTAAATCGTCATCAATTTCCATGGCCGGATTGATACGTCCATTCATTTCATCTTTGCCAGCCATTGTTGCTGCTCCATAAATCTTTGCCATGGGACCAGCCATGACATGTAACTGAAATGGGTATTTAAACAAAAAAACGAAAATGAAAATGAACAAACATTCAATTGACCAAATATGGTTGTCCGTTTGTTGAACAATTTTTTTTTGCGTACCTGTTCACCGACTTCAGATGGATCACCAACACGAATTGCATCATCGGGAATATTTACCACACATCTAAAGTAATCGTATTGTGGTGCCAAACGACCCGTCTCAAATACCCATTTTGTGTAGTATGAAACGCCCCACAGTGTAAACAGACTGATCAACATGGCCGTCGTACGGAATGGAAACAGTTGACGTTCATTTTCCTCATCATAACCGGGAAAGTGTATCAATGGTTTTAAACCGATCAATGATTCACCGCCAGAGAGTCGAATCACAAAACCAACAATGTACGCCGATAAGCTTCCATACGTGTTACAATGGTGTTTAAAATGAACGACCATCAGCAACTGAAACGAAAAAAAAACAAATACATTTATTATTCAATAGAAGTCCCAAAAATAAAACATCCGACAAAATACCAAAAAAACAAGTAAATTAATAATTGCATAAATATTAAAGCCATTTTCATACAAAAATGAAACAAAAAATAATAAATATTCATCTGAATAAATGAACAAACAGTTTGGTCATTTTCACATCATTCATTAAAATTATGAAAATACCTGTGGAAATAGGATGCAGTATACCAAATCCGAGCACATAGACCTGGTGAAAAGAAAACGAAAATCAATTATTAATACATTTTGAAATTGTTCGGGCAAACGTATGAAATTTCCGCATTTTTTTTTTGTACCATAGTCCATAAATAGATGGGATTGTTAATGCCATGACAGTGGCAAGCACACCAACTACACAGATACCGACTCGCATAACCCAGATGATTTCCATTTCGGATGCATTTTGTCGGAATATAAGACGATACACATTCCGTGCAAACATTGAAGCTGCAGATAAAACGGATGAATCGGCTGATGACATAACAGCGGCTGAAACAGCGCCCAAACCGAAGAATGATACAAAATCTGGCGTCAGATACTGCAATACCATTGGTAGGATCATGCTTGTTTCATCGGCGGTTAGTGGATATGGACCTTTGTAGTCGGTCTCATTCCATGCTAAAGGAATTAGAATAAAGAACATGACAAAAAACAACAGTTTCATTTCATTTTATTTTACTCATATTGTTTATAGAGATTACACGATAGTACATACGTGTCGCTTTAGCAATGGCTCCAATTAAAACCGGTGGGATGGCCATTAATATACAGCCAGCAGCTGCTACATAGGAGAGGATTTGTGCTCGGCCGGCCGTTTTACTAGACAGTACACGTTGGAAATACACTTGCCATGGAATGCCACCGAAAATAAGTAGCAAACCATAATCAATGTAGAACCATTGCTCACGTGGATCAACTTCGCCAATCCAATCAACTTCCATAGATGATAAACTTTTGACATGATCGTTGGCCCATGCAAATGGTATGCACATCCAAAGACCAACAAATATGCAGAACAATTGAATGACATCTGTGTAGGCAACTGAATATAAACCACCGAAAAGTGTGTAAAATACGGCAATCATAGCTGATAAAATCACGGACGTATGATGATCCATGTCGATGATAACAGCAAGTGTCGCACCTAATTTGATTTGAAGTTTTTTTTTTGGACACGCACACACAAACATTGCCATTAATGATAGCCACACAAGCAAATAAACAAACAGATTAATTTTGTGCTTTGACTAAAACCAAAAAAAAATAAAATGAAACAAACATTTCAAGCAAAAATGAATCGCTTACCTAATGCGGCTAAAATGCCAGCAGCCCAAAATACTTCACCGCATAATGCTGGCAAAAACAACAATCCGCCCATTCGTTCGCCAAATAGATCCTGTAATGGATCCAACATGGTGATGTAACCCTGTTTTCGCATTGGATTTGCAAAAAAGATGCCACCAAAGACCAAACTCAACGCATAACCGAATGGTGCTTGACACCATACCAAACCAGACGTATAAATTGCCTCAGCCGTTCCATTTATGTAACCGCCTCCAACCCAAGTAGCTGCAATAAATTTAAATTAGAAATATCACCAAAAACCCTGTGTACATTTCCATTGAATGTTAAAGTAAAATGGGGGATCATTTATTTGCATCTTTTTTTTGCTTGTGAATTATTTAAACATGGTACCAAATGAACCAGTGGTTGGTGTGGTACAAACAGGACAGACGAAATTTTCAATTTTCACAAAATCTCCAATGTTACCATAGGTGAGTTATAAATATTTACATTACTTTGATCAAATAAACACATTCAATATCTGCGACACAGACGCTGAAGAGAGAGAGAGCTTGAGAGACAGACTTCAAACGATAAATTATGCTGTTGGCGACGATACTTCGAGTTTTCATTGTTTTCTTTGTCAAATTCAATAATAATTCAATGATGCAAATTCGTTAATGGTACTTATGCAAGGAAATAGGGCAAAACGACAATTGGGAATGCATTTTTAATTGTATGCGACGAAGGGAATTGTATTGGGAATCAATTGAATGAATTACCTGTCATTGTGAAAATTCCAACGAATAAACCGATTGAACGGCCGGCCAACATCACCTCCTCCTCCGAATCATTGCCTTCTTCTTTTTTTCGTCCAGCCCATATTCCGACCGCCAAAATGAGTAGATAAAATAACACAATACTCACAACACCAGCTATATTAATCATTTTTACGGCAGTTTTGATAAAGCTTCTCTTGTTTTATTTGTTGTTGTTTTCAATAAAATGGACAAAAATGTCAACTAATGCAATACAAAAGTGGCACCCAGTTGGCTGCAGATCGTCAGAAACCTGGTAAATGAAATGCAGAGAAAAGCAATGTGATAAGTAATGTGTCATTGAAACACGATGGATTGATATGAATTGAATGTAACGAGTTCACAATTGTGAACGCAAACAATGTTCATTGAATATCAAGTATATTTGCTTCGAGTTCAGTTATTTTGCTCAGTCGATTTCACAATGCTAATTACATTTTCCATTAGCACAGGGCACAATCAGAATGGTCGAAGGCAATGTGTGCCCAATATTGACGTCATATTATGCATAAGAACAGTGGATAACTACATCTCGGGTGATACTTAAAAAATACAATCGCATTTTGATTTAATTCAGATTTAGTAGATTGCATAAGGCAGCTTTGTGTATTAGAAATCTTTCAGCAGCAACTGGAATACAAAATTAAGCTTCACTCAAAATCAAGCTTTTCCTCCTTATTTGTTTTTCTAAGTGGGCGAAAGAAAAATGCGATCGACTTAAAATGGGAAAGCCAATTCTTGAGAAGTGGCTGTTTCTCTTTAAATGCAACACACAACATGGAATTGGTGAAAGTATTGGTCGCTTGTAATTTCATCGCGTGAACACATAATCAAATCGCTCATTTGTATGCCTGAATGCATGTGTCATAAAACTGTAACAGGCACTTTAATTAAAATTTCAAAGGAGAGAGGTCAACTAGTTGAAAATGTCACTTGTGGATATTTTGAAATGGGGTAATCGTGTTTGATATTTTTCACATACTGTATGAAGTTCATGCTCTGTGTACATGGTTAAATTAGAATGTAAAAGAATGGCAGCTGTATATTTTGCTAAGAAAAAGGGCATAAAACACGTACATAAACTATTCTATTTTACTATTTAAAAATGTGAGCAACCTGTGTTGCTATGATGCTATGGTATGATACTCAAACACGCATTGTAAATTCAGACGCATCAGAAAATGACTTGGTTCTTCCATGCGCTGAAGATTGTGAAAATACCACTTAAGTTCTGTGAATTCATGCTATCATCGTATTAATTTCAACATTGCCTTGAGGTTTACCGTTTGTTGTTGTTGTTGTAGTTATTATAACTCAACACCGTTCGGAGAAATGTTGCCACGGTATCTTGTGATCCGATGATGTTGTTGATGGAAGCTAAGTTTTCTATATTTATCTATTATTTTCAATTAACTGTTGTTCTATAGAGTTGTGAATGTAAACATGCAGTTCTCATCGAAAGCAATTCATTATGTTTTCCACTACATTTAATGTAATAGGTGTTGTTACATTTGTTTGGTCAACAAAAACAAAGAAGCAAGTTTAAAACGCATTTTGTTTTTTGTTATTGTACACTAAAAATAGTCACTTAAATGACTTATGAGGTTTACATTCAAAGACGTCACAATTTCAATTCAATTGATTCAATATTAGAAATAATCGTGGGGAAAAAGGAAGCGGTGAAAATGTTGTTGCCATTGAATATAATTAATAGCCGATCGAGCAATGTTATTGGCGAAACACCACTTATAACTCTACATGCAATATATTCTATACATACACAAAAATGACATGTGGTATTGAATCTGTGATAGAAGTATGTCTTACAGTTGGGGAGGTGATTAATAATCGTCTGATGGTGCCATCGATTTTAACTTAATGTGTTTGGTTCGACAATGTTCATTTTATCCCATCAGTTTTTGGTTGATTATATACTGAAAAAGGTAAACACATGCACAGCCCACACACAAGGAATAGTTTGGAACGCGTTAACGAACAACATTCAACGGCCAATGATTTTGTATATTCATTTGAACATAATAATCGCGTATATAATATTTTGGTGGTTGAAAAATGGAAAAGAGAGTGTGTAAGGATGTGTGTGTGTCTATGTCTATATATGTCTATATATGTGTGAGTGAACAAAAAAAAGACTTAATTAATGTTTGAAAACGGGTTTTTGTAAAAGTGCTGTTATTTTTGGCAAATTTGTTAACTGTTGAAATGAAGATGATTTCGGGGCCGGTTGCTTGTTTGCGTGTTTGAGAGCTTGTACGGTGGTGTGCATTTGGCTTCTTACATTGCTATTTGCGCATTGATTTTATTTTCATGTTAACCATAAAATTTGACATGACCTCTGCGCTCGGTATTTAAATAAACAAAACAAAAACAAAATGTTCAATGTGGTCAATGGTGTGAGTGCGGTTGTGGTGGAGTTTTCCCTCCTCATTGACTATTTTGTTTTTGCTTCGATCCCTCGTCTCGTTTGTTTCATAAATTTCAATGCTGAATTGATGAATAATTGACAAATGCTTAAAAATAAAATATATTCTATGCAATTCATACAAAAATCCATATCAAAGCTCTGAAAATCCGCAAATACAAAAAGAAAATCGAAACGATGAAATGAGAATCAAGATTTAACGAATATATATCGCTCGTCACGCACAAATCTTTCAGCCGCTATGGCACAGCCAACATACAGAGACCGTGGCCTTTGTAACATTAATGAGCCAGTATCGACTTACACTCGTGTCGACACTATGACATTCACATGCGTGCGTGGGTGTGTATGTGTGTTGTGTGTCAATGAAAAAGCCTGACTACCAACCAATCAGCCAACAAACAAAAGCTCCACACAAAAAAAAACCAACAACAACGCTAATAGTTCACAAAATCTTCGTGAATTAAATATGAAGCAGCGAAGGGAAAAAAAGTGAACAAGACAAAATGCAGTAAATACCAACACGAACATAGCTAAAACGAACAACAATCATATTCTGATGGTTAAAAATTGATAGGCCATGTTACCAAAAACATTATTAAGTATAGATGCGAACGGAAACCGATCTCAAATTCAAGTTGGTTAAATTGGTTTTGCCATAAACGATAAGCCGCGTGCGTAAAAAAGCTTTGACTTGTCAGACATTGAGCTTGATTGTTCAAAATGACGACGATGATATACATGTGTATTTATTGATTAATAATTCTCTGCGAGATCGAGTGAGACAGAGCACATCGAGAAAAAAAAATTCGGCACAAATACCAACGAACGTACCACGTTCCCAACGCATATAGCTCACACATTCCAAGCGTATCGCTTGTAATGTCACCATCATTGCCATTGGAATGTTGATGTTGGAAAGAAAAAAAAATTGCTACTTGGCCAGCCCATCCATAGCACGTCGCTGAGCATGGATCGGATAACAGATCGTTTGTTGTTGTTTTTGTATTAATATTCCTATATATTTTTTCTGTTGGCGTTTGTGTTGATGTTTTTTTTTCATTCACTCAGGCAAATATTGATTTGCGTTATAGTTCTGTCTGCCTATCGATAAAAAACCATTCAAACCACACAAATATATAAAGTAACGATGAGGGTCGTAACTTGGTGTGCCAATTTTGATTCTAGTGTGGTTCATTTTTCATCTGACAGAAAAACAAATCCATTCATCAATCTATTGATATTTTCGGTAATCAGAGCCGAAATGGTATGAAACAAAATTATCAACCTGAGCTTTTTCCGCTCAAAATGGAATTTTTGACAAATTGGTATATGAGGTATGCCAAAAATATTATATACAACCATTTTGTCGAATCGACAATCGAATGATAGATACATAAGCACAGTTCGAAAAATTGAAGAACCCTTTGCTCATGAAATGGAAGTGCAATGCATTGGCCTGAAAACCGAACACGGCATGCGCACAAGCGTCAACTCAATTGAGATAAAACGTGTACAACTTAATATGTATTATCCCATTCATATTTCACAGCATATAAAATGCATTTGGAGGCATTCGTTATCTATGTGTGTGTCTGTGTGTCTGTGTGTGTGTGTGTCTTTAGGAATGTATGTATTGGGGTATGTAGGTATTCCGATTGCGATTTAGCGGATAATATTACACCGAATCGTCGTTGCGCTGCTCTAAATTATCATAACCCAGAGTTTATTTACTGTTGTACATCGAGCATGTTAAATAGTGGCCGAAAAATTCCAATGCTTTGGTAAGTAACGTAGTGGTGGTGAGAGAGAGGCACACACACAAACACACACACACACACACACAGAGATAGACAGACAGACAGAAAGTGAGAGAGAGAGAAAGAGAGAGAACATGAACCGAACAATCAACCGATCACAGTAATTTTACGAGTAGGAAAACACTTTCATAAATTTTAAAGTACACATCGATCAGGACAATGATAGACATAGAAAATTGCATTTTAATGTCAATTTTAATTTTGATCGATGCTTCAATGTGAATAATTCAGTTGTGAAAATTAAATTGCATGCAATTGTTCCTGTTGACCATTGCATCAGGTGATTCGTTATTTTGCTACATTTGAATTTATTGCGTAATCAACAGTAAAAACAAAAATCCACGCACACACACACACAATTGATATTTGTATACTTACCAAATCGATATAGCCCAAGCTAAACACGGCCGATATTTGTGTAAGTGGTGGATGCGAGACAGTAGAGAATGATTGATGATTGTTCAAATGGAAATTGTTTCCTTTGCTGTATCTTTGCCACTCACCAACTCTTTAAACTCAATCGCATTTTTATAATGAGTTCAGAAGAAAATTTCGATATTATGGATATTTTAGATTATATAACCGTTGAATGTTCCTGTTGCCCGTTTCACTTGGGTTTGCTTTAACTTTACTTAAGTAAATAACTGTGATTTGTAATTTTCTTAACGAATTTTTTTTCTCTATTATTAAACTAAAACACTACGCACTTGGTGCTCGTTAAGTGGACACCTCATTCCCGATTTAATCAGTTTCAAATAAACAGTTTCATGTTTCAATCAATTTGAAAGAGTTACGAACGCTTTCAAACACGTTCAAATCAAACAATCAACAAATGGAATTGGTATTTTATGCACTTCAGATTTCATTCAACTCTTTTATTGGAATTGATCTGGTCGATTTCGTTTGATGATGGAACGTCGTTAGATGATGTTGTTATCGCCACAATGAAGCAAACAATGTGTTCGCAATAGGAATCGAAACACTATTTTCGTTGATGGAATATAATTGCTACAAATTCGGTGTGTGTGTGTATTTTTATTGTTGTTGTTGTTGTTGTTGTTGTTGTTGTTGTTGTTGTTGTTGTTGTTTATCGTGTGTTAATTTTCGAGCAACCATCAATTAGTGGTAGAACCAATGAAACAGCTATCTCCCCAACGTAAGGATGTTTTTTGTGAGGGACTGTTTCTTGTTCTAAAATGTAGCCGACACATGTGCGTTTGCTAATTGCTTAGCTTGAAAGTGGCTTCTTTCAAGCATTTAAATTGATATCTTGAATCGAATTTATTTACACAGAAGAAAACAATCACAAGCGCGCGCGCGAACTATGAATTTCAAATGAACGATTGATCCAAGATATGCTCACAATTTAGATTGAATAGTTGTTTATTTATTTATTTTCTTTTCGTTAAAATTGTATGCCTTTTCGATCGTCAAGTCGTTTAATTAGGTTTAATTCGAATGATAAACACAAAATCGGTGCAAATGTTTAATATTCAAAAGATTATTAAGGATTTGGCAATTCTGTTAGTTTGAAATTATAAGAGCTATTGTCGTCAATATTTTATTCTATTTATTCAAATCGTTTATTTTCTAACGATTTTTTTTTTGTGTGGATCTTTTCAATCTATAAATTTCAAGTGTATTTGGTTGAAGGGACACGCGCTTTTGGTCGACGACCTAGCTACGTTAGAGGTGAAAATGAGACTAAAATGCAAAGGAAAGCGTTTTCCATGCTGCACACATACATTCATGGTGTGAGCTCTATTTGGGCTGTGCATGTGCTGGTGTTAACTTGTGTGCCAGTGTATTTGTGTACAACCAAAAGGGGAAATATTGATCGGATAAATTTTGTGTGACGTAAAACGTTTTCTATTGGTGGTACTGATAAATGTGTACGGTGGCCATTATGGTATACGTTGTTACATTAAAACTCCCACTTTTTTTCTTTAACTTTTTGAGTTGGTATCCAAGAACATGCACAAACCCAAGCACAGTTACATGCATAAGCACAAGCCAAAGTTACACAAGCCAGAAGATAGAAAGCTAACACAGCACCGCACAGCACACAAAATGTTGTATACGGCAAACTTTACAACATTTTCCATGGAAAGAAAGGACGAAAGGAAAGCATCGGATTACACGCAAACAATTCACTATTCACTTGAAAATGTTTGTCAATGAATCGCACAGATATTACACATATACATATGAATGTGTTGTGAGGTCGTGCTACAATCAAATTGTATTATTTGCAATTTGATTTTATTTTTCTTTTGGTTTCTGCATGCACACTCATATCGTTGGTATAGAATGTTGTTCACTGATCAATCGCGTTCAGACAGAAAAAAACGATGTATTTTTATGGAACGAACATTTCGAATGCCAACTGAATCTATTGTTTGCTACTTTTGCTTTCGCCAATAAAGGTTTTCTATTGAAATACTTTGATTCCGTTTGAATTCGTTCGACGCAGCAGGAGAGAAAGAAAGAGAGAGAGAGAGCGAGAGAAAAGAAGCACTTTGTGGTGTACAATAATTTCACTTTCAGCCATCGATTCTCAGCTACCGTACAATAGTCGACACGATTACTTATCACAATCCACCAATCGGTCGATTTCTATTCATGGAACTATTTTTAGGAAAACCGTAATCACATTGTACGTCATTAGGATTTTACGGGATTTTCTTTCATTTATTATGTGGTTTAATTAAAACAAATCAAAACATGTTTTAGCATATTTTTTTTTTTTTTTTTTTTTGTGAAGGTGATTTTTTCTTTTGCGTTGTTTACTACAAATATGAAATTAACAATAAAATATCAATATTTGATAATGAACATCAATGCTTAATTTAAATGATATACAATTTAATATCCGTATTTTGAATTAAGTGATGTCATTCCGTCACCACTTTGATTTTCTGGTGGAATCCAACCGGAATACTTTTGTGGCGATGTGTCCTCTTCGGTTTCGTCAACATCAATTTGGTGTCGCATTTTATTGCGTTGTCGATTTTTATTTTTGGTTTTGTTACTCACTCTTGAGCTCAAACCACTTTCAACATTGGGCTCTTCAGCAGCCAATTGACTTTTGCTATCAATTTTGCGGTGGCTGCTCATTTCTTTGGGCATTGGTGATTTTTCTTCAACTTGTATGTTTTCCGATTTCGCTTTAATTTCATTTGGTGATGGTTTGTCAGCCGAATCACTAACCGAAGCATTGATTATTTCATCGCTGTGTTTAGCTGTATTTGATGTATCAACGGTAGAAGACGCTGTTCTTTGTACATCACTGATGACCTCTTTCTTTGGAATTGTCGATTTTTTCTGTGTGGCTTTTGAATCATCCTCATCTTCATCGAATTCTTCAATTGATTCACCCTGGTTTACATTATTCTCGCTAGATAGCGCCGGTTTTTTACTCGAAACCTGCTGCTTTAATTTATCAAATCCAAATGTCTTCTTCTTACCAAACAATGGCAGACTTTTTTTATTTTGTGATGCATCAGATACAATTTTGTCGATTTTTAGCGGTGGCAAATCGATTGGTCGTGCTATATTGATGAGTCTTTGCATTTTTTGAATGTCACTTTTTATTCGCTGGAGTTCAAACTGAAACGAAATTAAATTGTTTTTTTTTTTTTTTTATTAGCTCGATTATTTCATCCATATTGCATTATTGTTCTTACTCGGCATTTTCGAACATCAGCTTTGTCCATTTTCTTTTCATTCGATAAACCGGACATAAAATCATCCAAATCATCAACGTCCATCGCTTCTTTTTCTTTTGTTGCCTTTTCTAATTGTTGATATTTTTCAATTCGCTTCTCAGTTCCACTTAATTGTGATTGCAATTTCTTCTCTTCCTCAATCTAAAATGATGTTATGTCAATTAAATGTTTATGTCATTTCAAGGATTTGTGTCAATCTAACTAACCAGTTGTTCGTATGATAATGATACATTCTCTTCGGTGCCGGCTTTTCGTCGTCGTTTCTCCTCTGCTTCGGCGGTTCGATCATAAAATTCATCATCATCGTCATCCGACGATTCAATTTTACGTTTTCGTGGTTCATGATTTGCTTGTCTCAATAAGCCATTTCGATCGAGAATCCTGCATGCCTCCAAAGCGCATTGCACTACACATTCTTTTTTCTTGCCTTTGTGCGTAAATTCAGCCGTTATGCCTCGGCCCATGGAATCGGTTATCGGTAATTCAACCCTAAGTTGAATGAAAAAAAAACAAAATTATACAAATTAAATTAGTTTCATATTTTTTCGAATGTGATTTATCAACACTAATAAATGATAATGCTCGCTTACTTGCACAGATAAGTACCACTTGATAATTCATCAACTTTATAGTCCAAATTGAGTCCTTCGCGCTCGAAATATCCACGCAACGTCTTCTTTGGATCTTGCAGGAAAAGATCTTCATTATTTGTCGTTGCAAATGGATTATGCGATAAATCGGTCTCTTCGTCAGCATCGTCTGTCATTCCCCAGCTTATGCCTTCCGCTTCTTTTCGCTTTTCTTCTTCTTCCTTTCGTTTTTCCTCTTCCATTAGTTTGTCTTGTTGCTCTTGCTGCTTTTTCAGTTTCAATTCTTTCATTTCAGTGATAGTCAATTCAGATTCAGCTTCTTCATCAAATCCAGGACCTTGTAATATGTAATTTCGTGTGCTTGCTCCAAATTTTAGCATATAACCAACTCGAATGCGAATGTATGTTTTTGGCGGCACTTTCATTTTATTCACAAATGTTCCATGTGTACTGTTCAAATCGTAGAGGTACCAACCTTTGTCAACTGTTGGTTTATTTGAATCAGAACCATTCTCTTCATCGTCACTACTGTCGCTGCTGTCATCTTGGCTTGTGACCTCAGGCCTGTACTGTAGCACGGCATGATATCGAGATATTGTTGGATGCGCCATAACAATGTCATTGGTTTGAAATTTGCCCATAGTCCAAAATGCCTTTTGCTGTAGATTTTCCACATTTTCAACAATTTGGCCACCTTTTAACACTTCAAAACTATACATTAAATCGGATGCGGGTGTTTTTGACCATTTTGGCTCAACATATGGAAATTTTGGTAAGTTTTTTACCAATTCCGATTCAACTTTGGCGCTTTCTGGCTCTTTTGGCGCTGTCACCGATGCGGCTACGCCAATTTCTTTTGGCTCAACCACATCGTCAGTCGAAATTTTATCTTTTTTTGTGATTACCTTTAATTTTGGCTCAAATGTTGGCACTTTAAATTCGGTGTCCATTGCAAAAACCAACAATAACGTTTAAAAAAAAAACACTCGCAATAAAATCAACAATTCCAGTCAAACGTCTGAAAATGTTTACATTCGTACGTTTTGGATTGACCGTTCGTGATTTTCGTTTTCAGAACTAAGGTTATGAACTCATTCAACTGCAGAGTAAACAAATGAAATAAATTTAGTTTGAACAGAAATTTATTCAATTCTGAAAATTCGAGTTGATCTTCAAATTGAAATTTTAAAATGGAAACATTATATTTGCGACATAAAAATGGATTATAATTCCGAATATTTTTCAATTGGTAGCATGTGAACGCGGCATTATTATTGTTACGTATTGTTTGAACTGAACCATTTCGAACCAGTTCGGCTTGTCAAACAGTGTTGACACTACCAGCCATTGCTAACTATCGCGTCATCTTTTTAGTTTTACCAGAGGTGAACTTTGTAGCGTCTGTTCCGTGTGACTATTATCATTCTCATTCATTCGTCGTCTGTGCGTGTGTAAGATACACTTCGAAAAAAAAAATTATTTCAAAAGAATAAAAAAAAAATTTCTATATACATAAACTGTATTGAAAGCATTGTGTGTATAAAAAAAAAGGCAACATTTAGTCGAAATACTTTTTTTTCCTCACTCATTAAAAAGCGAAAAATTTGTTTTATTTTGTTAAAACATTTTTCATAGATAAAAGAAAAATTAAGTTTTGTGGCATAAATATTAGTTAAACGAGATCGAAAAGAAGCGGATAAAAAAATGGCAAACAATCAAGAATCACAAGAAGATTTTTCACAAGATGTGAAAGACGATCAACATTTGAACGGCGATGAGGGATCACAAACCGGTGAAAATGGCACAGAAAATGGAAACGATAATGGAGTCTCAAATGAGAACGAAAATAGTGAACAGAGCCAATTGAATGAAGCATCAGGACGCGATGACGACAGGTTAGTTGCATTTTTCTCGTTAATTTCTCTCTTGAACGGCATCAAATTGCCCTTTTTATAGCAAATTTTTTTGTTGTTGCATATCAATATCACAATTACGTAGTTCACGATTGCAATTATTAATTTGAAACAAAAAAAAAATGAAACACGAGAAGAACAACGAAGTTAGTTTTTAATGTCATTCGAGAGAGACAGTTAAATATATATAGATGTAGCGAGAAAAAGAAAAGAAACAAAAAAAAACCCACAACGTAATGGCGTCGTTTGTACGATTCATTGACTGAAATCTAGTGTTTTCTCTGAATGCGAAATGAAATCGAATATCATCCGTAGCTGAGAATGATAATTTTTGAACATTTTTTCAGAAAAGTTCTAGCTTCTTACTTCCTTTTATCGTTTGTGTTAATCGATTTCAAAAAAAATGTGAAATTTCACCGAAAATTCCAGTTACAAATTGAACATCCATATTGCTGTTATACATGACGGTCGAAAATTGAAATATATATATATATGAATAAATATACATATATATATGCATATATATCTATATATATATTGTCGGTATAATAAATTTATTCCATCTCTTTTACGCTTGCAACTAAATGCGTATAGTATACATATGCAGAGTGAAGCGGCAATCAAGTGTTTAGAACAGAAAAGACGAAATAATTCCAAAATGGCGTCGGCTTTTTTTAGATTCGTTGCCGCTACACAGATTGTACCGATAACTGAATATATCACATTCATAGTGAATGCCTCTTTTTTCTAGGCTTCATATTTTTTTCGCTACTATCGTATTTTTTGTTTGTTTGTTACAAATCTGTACTTTATAAGCACACACAAACTGAGAAATTCGCCGAAGGAAAATGCTTGAAATGTTTGGCATGTTGTTTGACAATTTCATTTACATTTTAATTTCATCATTTTCATTTTCTAAAGCGTTTATTCATTGATTGAGAAAACGTACTGAAAGAGAGAAAAAGAAGAAGAAGAAGCAGCAGCAGCAGCAGCAGCATTAGTATTAAAGAAGTGAGCATCGAAAAGTTAAAATTGTAAATCTAGTGGAAATTTCCATTAGTATGAGTCATGTTAATGTGCATATGTGCGAAATTGACTTCTGGACTTTTCGCCCAAATTGTTTCGGCTCATTTTGTATTGTTTTTAGAATCACAAAAAAATGTGCATTTGTGCACTTTGTCCCTTTGCTAATTGACTATTTGTTGTCGTTTCTTAATTGCTTTTCTAAATTATTGCTTATTTTCGGGCTAAAATTCCAAGTATTCGTCCATTTTTGCCGGTAATAATATGGCTATTTCTCTTTCTCTTTCTCCCTCTCTCATACACACACACACACACACACACCAACCATCTATACATAATACTTGCACACATCGACAATCTATCTCTTTCTGTCCCATTGTCCGTTAATTACTGTACATATATATATATATATATATATATATATATATATTTGTGCCGATTTGCTTTTTTCTAGCCTTCAGCGTGGTTCGATTTTTACCTGAGGTGTTAGCGTACGGTGATGTCATCTATGGGCACTACTACAACTACATCATCTATACTATTCAAATTGCTTGTATGCTAATTACGAATTGGCCATACAACATGGTAGCCATGATGTACTTTGAATTGTGTGTGTGTGTGTGTAGCTTACATTGCCGGCTTGCGTTTATTTCTTTCATTTTCTTTCTTCTCTCTCTTCAATATAATTTTTGTTTCTTCTTCATTTTGCTCGAAATACTCTCGTCGTTGATGTTTCTTACATTTGTGAAAATATATATTACTTTCTTTTTTCTCATGTTAGATTTTGTTTCGATAACCTTTTTGAATGACTGGTTCCATTTGAGCCAGTCACATCATCTCTGATTTATTGATTATTCGTTCGAAAACACGTCCAAAAAGAAAACTTGCTTCCATTTACACTTGTGTACCCCCCCCCCCCCTAATGTTCCACTGATGGCTGTTTGTTCTATGTTCAATGTGTCCTAGTTTCACTTGGCATTTTATCGACACGATTTTCACTCGATGGAATCCGCCCTTTTATTTAATGTCCAAAATATGTTTATTTTCATGCCATTTCTGCCCCGTTGTAAAATTAATCAAATACATTTCCTTTTCTATTCATTTTTTTCTCATTCCGTATATTTTCCTTATGTTTAAAAAAAATGTTTTTTAATCGGTTGCTTGAAAATTGAAAGATAGCTCTATATCGATCTGATTTTGCTTGTTTGTTGCTCCCATTTTGTTTTTCTTGTTTTCACTGTAATTACGTATTTACCGACGTAACATTTATTCGCGAACAACTAATCCGTTTAGATCCTAAGATGTTGATTATCAAATGAGAGAAATAAATTTAAAAAAAAAACCTTTTGCTTGACGCCAAACATTTTAAGCATTTGAACTTGAGGTGATGCAAATCAACAAATGCATTTTTTTTTGTGTTAAATATTTACCATAATTTTAACTATTCTTAAGTATTCTGTGATTTGAATTTAATAACTTTTTTGACGATTTTCACTATGCATTGAAAAGAACAGTTTTTATTCCGCGTTTTGGTAATATATACATGTATACATAACCATATTTTTTTATTGCATTTGATGCATATGTTGTTTGTTACGGTACCGTGTGACCGAAATTATCATTTGGAAGCTCTACAGACTTTTGCTGTTTTGAATTTTGTAGACATTTGCATTAAATTGAGAAAAAAAGACGAAGTTTTAGTGCTCTTACAAAAAAAAAACAAAACAAAAAATAAATAAAACAATTACTATCAATAAGCGAGAGATTGGATTTGTTGAATTATGCGATACCGAATGATGTGATTACGGAGCTAAATGATGGAGATTTGATAAAGAAAAAAAATTCTAACGTAAACAGAAGACTTCATTGGAGTTTGTAAAACAGACACACGCACCCTAAGACGCGAATGACCTTCGATGGGTCCAAGTCAATTCGTTTCCCTTTTGCCACTTTAATTTATCGTTGAACATCGTGTGTAATAGATGAAATATACAGTTTATTTTTGGTTGTCTTTCAATAAATAAATAAACACATTTTTTTTTCTTGATTTTAGATCGTTGATGTTATTTGTTGCACTAATTATCGATATTGACATTCGTGTTAAAGTTTTTTGCAAACTCAAAAACAAAAAGAACAAAAGAATAAATTGACACAAAAAAACCTAAATCGAAGTTAATCTATTTCCAATGCAAACGGAGTTCCGATCCGGTTGGTAAACAGAATCGCAAAAAGACCGCATATAACTGAAACACACAAAAAAAAGAACCGTTCAAAAAAACCATTGTCCAAACAGTAAACCGACCGTGAAAAATGAAACCAAACGAATTGATTCAAAAATTGAAAAAAAAACAAAAAACAAAAAATGGGTTTGTTATTTTCGTTGATTTGATTTTTGTAATAACAGGGCATTTTACAAAAAATCAAAAAAACAATTGCATTAATCTAGAACCAAAAAAAAACGTTACATTAGGTTCCTGTTGAGATTAGAGTGAACTAATCTTGTTCCTCTCCGGCAGGTTGTTGTGATTGAATTCTTCTGGATACAGGCAGATACCAAACTGAAGAAGGCATCGCACCAGGCGAAAAATGGGCGCGATTGATCAGCAAAGACAGCGTTAAGTGTCGGACTGAAAAATCATTGACAGACTCGACAGCACACACACACACACACGCGCGCGCACACACACACACGCGAGAGAAAAAAAAGAAAAACATTGAAATGGTAGCGAAAGTGATACGATTCGGACTATGCGAACCGAAGCGAATCGTGTGTGCCACTGCGATACTGAGCACGCGTTCAGACAAAAATCAGACCAAAGGTGCCGTCGCAAATAAACAATGGCAATCCCATGAACATTGAACGAGACACAAGCAACAGATGGTATATTTTGTTCAAAAATATAAAAAAAACAAAAACAATCAATCTAAAAACAAAAAAAAAACAAAATCACAAAAAAATCAAACAAATCTAGTCAAAAGTAAATCGAATTGATGTACGGTGGATCGTTATGGTATTGCTTCTTCCAAAAATCGTGTTGAGCTGAAAACTGTTTAAAATTTGCGATGAAATAGCTAATAAAATTTTGGATATTGATTTAATGCGTGCTTTCGATGATCTAAATGATAATTCAACGGGTTCAAACTTGATTGATTTGTACGAACAAAGCCAAAGTCCTTGAGTCTTAACATTAATTGCACTTAAATTTACAGAAATTCTACTCATTTTATTTTCTTTTGAGAGAGAGAGAAAAAAAACATCTATTTAAATTGTAATTAATAAATGTAAATTGTTTTGAAACAAAAAAAAATGGAAAATTAAAACTGTTTTTGCTATCGGAATTTGTTTGAGAAATCTGACTTAGAGACATTTGTGAGGTCATTTTTGATTGTTCTTTAAACTATTCGCTGTTACTTGTTGCAACTTATTTCAATTTTTTAATTGTATTTTTTCGAACTTTGTACGGAACTTTGTAATTCTTGTAATTCTTGTTTAAAGTAGAGAATTGAGTGAGAAGAGCTTTTTTTCCAGAGTCCATTTGTTTGACATTCATTGAACGAAAAGTGAAGGCTACCGATCGATTCGCCAGTTACGAAGAAAACGAAAAAAAATACATTTGATATATTGTTCCTTTTTTCCCCCTTTTTCGATAATTGATATTTTTGTTGTTGAGACATATTGATATTTAAAAACCAAAAAAAAAAAATGAATTTTTAACTTTGCCGATAAATTTTCCTTGCATCTTTGTATTTGTTCAAGTATTTGAGAGCGTCAAAATTTAACTTGATTTTTTTTTCGTTTTGAAAATGTTTTCGAAACAAATGAAAAATACGATTTTTTTTATCATAAATGTAATATTTAGCTAATGATTTTTTTTCCTCAACACTTTTTTGTGCGCTACATTGCAATCGTATTTTTGAATTTATAATGACAGCATTTCTCTATTTTGCAGAAAATTATTCGTTGGCGGACTGAGTTGGGAAACAACAGAAAGTGAGCATTTCAACCATTAACCAAAATCCAAGCACACTTTTGCAAGTGCAAAATATTAAACGATCATTTCATTTGTTTGTTCGATGTTTTTTATTTTTCTTACAGAGGAATTGCGCGAACACTTCGGACAATATGGTGAAATTGAAAGCATCAATGTTAAAACAGACCCACAAACCGGCCGATCGCGCGGCTTTGCATTCATTGTGTACAAATCACCGGAGGCAATTGAAAAGGTTACAGCTGTTGCTGAGCACGTAATCAACAACAAAAAAGTTGATCCGAAAAAGGCCAAGGCTCGTCATGGTAAAATTTTCGTTGGTGGTCTTACATCTGAAATCAGTGATGAAGAAATCAAAACTTTCTTCGGTCAATTTGGCAATGTAAGTTTTAAATTTGTTGAATGTCGGAATCTGTCTAAAAATTGAAATTCTAATAAATTGTTGTTCAAATTTTCTATTAGATCGTTGAAGTCGAAATGCCATTCGACAAACAAAAGAATCAACGCAAAGCTTTCTGTTTCATTACCTTTGATTCGGAACAAGTTGTTAACGAACTCTTGAAGACACCGAAACAGACAATCTCCGGTAAAGAAGTTGATGTAAAGAAAGCTACGCCAAAACCAGACAATGTACCAGGCTCATTTGGTATGGGCGGTCCACGCGGTGGATCACGCGGTCGCCAAGTTCGTGGTAAGTGGAATTTCACCTCAATGTTCAAGATATCCAGTAATTACGCCCCATTTTGTTTTTTGATTCAAATCACGTTACTAATATGACTACAAATTTGCCGTTTTGTAGGTGGTTTTGGTGGTCCAAAAGGATGGAATCAAGGCTACGGATATGGCCAAGGTAGTGGATACTATGGTGCAAATTACGATGGTTCGTTATAATATTTTGCACACTTTTCACCATTTAGCAACTTGGATATTTACAGTCGATTTATTTTTTTTTACATTCTCTTTAGGCTACGCCGGCTACGCTGATTATTACAGCGGTGGCTACGGGGCAAGCGGCTATGGTGCTGGCTATCAAGATTACTACTCGGGGAACTATGGTAAGCCTTATTATAAGAGCAATAACTATCATTACAACAACCACCAACAACAACAATAAAACAATACAATTTTGAGTAAACTATAAAGCAATGCTACACAAAAAAAAACAAAAAAAAAACAAAAAAAAAAACAACAAAAATATTTATATATAAATATTACAAAACAACAACAACAAAAATCGATTTAAAAAAAAAATTATAAAATTAATTAAATGTTAGTAAAAGTTGTGAGGAGACGGAGACGAATACATTGTGCTTGGTTGACGAGTGAATATATTTTATGTTGTCTTGAGTGTAATTCTCAAATCCACACAATAAAAACACACGCATACAAAATATAATTGTTCTGTATATGTTTGATTAATTGTGCCGCCATTTCATAAACAATCCTCCTATTAAATATGCAGCCAAAATCAAACCCAAAAAAAACAAAAGGAAAACACATTTTAAACATCATAAATCTCGGACAATTCATAGAATATATTCGCATTGAAATATACCTCATTCATAAAGACTGTTACCAAATATTATAACACTAATCAAAACAAAAAGGGAGACCTAGATGAAAAAATAAGTGGAACAATGAGAAAACGGAATTTAAGAAGGGATTTTCAAATTGAAAAAAAAGGAAAAAAAAAGAGAAATGAAATTATGCATCAGTAAATTGAAGGAAATAATTAATGTGCCCGCTGATTTTGCATTACATTAGATATAGCGTAAGCGCATTTGAATGAATGTTTATCTAATGAGGGAGACAGAGAGAAAGAGAGCTCAGGGAACAACGCGAATCACCATCATTGAAACGCACTGTGCTTGCAATCATAAATCTTTTTCACACATAAACACACACATACACACAAACAAAACAAATACACAAATTTGTTTGATTTTATTTTCTCATTCAAGCATATAAAATTGTCTATTTTTGTTTAAACATCAGCTTTTTAACAAAGCACATAATTATATTTATGCATATAATTTTACACAAATTCAATGGCTCCGATGTCTTTTTTTTTTCTTTCTTCAACATATTCGCGTTTCTTATGTCCTTTCACATCACAAATTGGAAACAAACTTCGAACAAGAAGAGAAAAAAACCCTTCATCAAAAGAGCAGTCGGAGTGCCGATCGATCACAGAAATGGCATAGAGAGATGAATTGAGCAGAATCAAATGTTGAAATGTTTTTTTTTTTTTTTTTAAATGAATGTTACTCATTGTTCGTGTGTAATACGCTATGCCATATAGAGTTATCGTACAATATTAGTCATAAGTTGTAACACGGTATGATATAGCGGTGCCTTTCCAATGATTTTCTTTTTTTTCTCTTGAAAAACTACGTAAATCAGTTGCCCGAAATAAAAAAAAAAGTTATTTTAAAAAATGTATTTTTGCATATATTCATATTCTAAAGTGCATACATAAGATCGTAAATCGGTAATATTTTATTTCGCGCTAGTTCGATATTGATTATCCCAACAACAACAGAAAATAAAAAAATTAGATCATTGGATGCGATGGCAATATATTTTCTTCCTTTTTAGTCACCTTTTTTTCTTCTCTTAAAACAACGCAATACAACAGAAATGATACTTAGGGCGTAGCAACAATTTATAGTTTACGAGCCATAACTAAAGTTGCCTAAGTAAAATGAAAGAAAAAAATTTAAAAAAAAAACAAAACAAAATAAAAAATTTCAACAACTAACCGAGAAAAAAAAACAATTTCATTTGAACGTTTGTTCGAGTTATAAATCTTCATATATTACAAGCAATTTTTGGTCTTTCGGTCTTTAAACAACTTTTAATGCACGTTAAAATTAAGGCAATTTCTGAACAGCGTACGCGTGCACACAATTACACAGTCCATTGAAAAATCAATTTAAGCGAGGTTACTTTAGAAGGAGGTTTAAGATACCTAGCACAAAATCAGAACATAGGCTCTTTTAACATTAGTGAGATATAGGCGAATAAAAACTCCACCTCCCACCCAAAACCCACCACCCCCCAAACACTCCCCCAAAAACACTCTCCACAGCAATAGTGAATCCAAAAAAAAAAAATCAGCAATCAATAGGCGGATGCAATAGCAAAGCAACAATCAAACAAATCATATTAACAAATGTGTTTAAAAACTAACTCAAATAGCGACAGCAACTAGCAACTGAAACCATAAACAAAATTAAGCAAAACAAATACACACAAATTACGTTTATCATTTAAGACAAATCTGAAGAAAATATTTATTTATATACATGAATAAGTAGTTTTTTCGTAAGAAGTCAAGTTTTCTTTTGAAACACACCGCAGTAACTTAACACCATTTCACCAAAAAAAAAAAAAAAACAAAACAACGAAAAGCAAGAGCGCATTTAATTTGAAAAACAAAAACGATTCTGCATGTTTCCAATGTTTATTTCTTCAATTGTCATTATTTTTGAGTTTTATTGTTTGAAAATTTTGATTTTTTTTTTTTTTGCAATTGGTTTGTGATACCGAATTTATTTCCTTTAAATGCAACGACTCATCACGTGTAGGCCAATTGAATTCATATACACGACAGAAGAAAAAAAAGAGCGACAATCGGCACACATTGAATTTCCTTTCTTTTTTAACGTTTCTAATTTTTTTTTTCGTTTTATTTTGAACTTTAAAAACAAATTTTCGATCTTGATACTAATTGGGAGCAAAGAATTGCGACTTTACGAATTGTCAATGTTACAAATATGCGATATTCATCATCGCTAAACAACAATCGAAAGTCATTTAATTTTTAAATGCAATTTTATTTATCATGATTTATCCGCTTGAATGCAACCAATCAAATAGTTGAATTAAAGTTAAATTAAACTAAATTAAATTAATTACTGACCAAAACGGGAAAAAGAAATGAGCAAAAAAAAAAATTACAAATTCATACGAAACGCCACCGAGTTACGAAGTTTGACAAAAAAAAAAACAAACAAACAACAAAATCGGTTGATATGTAAAACGTGTAACACTCATTCGGTAAACGATACGATTACGTTATCTGGTCGATGCATTTAATTGAAAAAATAAGGTAAAAAAAGAAAATAATAGATATATGGAAATACATTGTGAAACATGGCAATGCGAATGCTAAAAAGAAAACTGATTACAAACATCAACAAAAGAAGCAAAGAACGAAATGAAAATATTTTGTAAACGAAAAACAAAAGAATTCTAAATAAAAGCAATGTGTTTCTCATATATTTATTTTTATTTTTTTCCCTTATTTTTGTCTCCTTTCTTCTAGCCGGTGAGCGTTGTTACGTTGTTTTTTTATGTTGTTGTTACTTTTCTTTTCCGTTGGCCCTCATTTCATAACACACACCAGCAAACAAACAAAAACACACACTTACACACACACACACATGCTCATCGATCCAGACACACGCATTTTAATAAGTGTTGAAAATTTTGATTGCCATCAGTTGATACCATGATAGAAACAGAAATGAGAAAAGTCCACCAAAATGCCATACAAACAGATGAAGTTGATTTTTTTTTTTCGCTTTGGTTCTTGAGTATGAAACTCATTGAGGAGTCGAAATTCGGTTCTATTCTTTTCGGGTTGATTTGATGTTCCTCTCTTGAAAAGGTGTGCTCTTCATGCCATCGTTGAGTATTTTCTAACGGTCAACGCATCCTGATTTCATCCATCAGCATAGTTTTCACTCGTACTACGCTGATCAGTCATATATCAGGAAAAGAAAATATGTTTTTTATCAAAGCAAATTGGTTTTCTTGTATCAATTTGCTCAAGTAAAACATACAATTGAATGCAATATCACTGTGGAAAATGCTCAACAATGCTATAGGATAAATGCAATGGATTCGATGCAATTAAGATTATACGTTGACATTGAGGGTCAATTGAAGATCACAATCTTTATTTTTTTGTCGATTGTTTTGTGTCTCCTTCAATGCGAATAGACGAGCTATGGCCAAAAAAAAAAAAACAGAACCAAGATCAAGGTATGACTATTGAGTATTTCCTAGCTGGAATGTTCGCACTGATCCTGATTTCATCCATCAACTTAGTACTTCTTCGATACTATGTTGATCAGCTTATCGTCAGGAATAGAAAATCGTGTTTTTTATCAAAGCAAATTGATTTCTTGTATCGATTTGCTCAAGCAAAAACATACAACATCAACAACTGGAAACTCTTCTAAAATATATGGCAAATACTCAATAGCCAAATAATAGGCCAATTTCACATTGATTTATTGCAAGACCAATTTTTTCCACAATGATAGTATCTGTAGACACACATTGAAAGAAAAAAAAAGAAAAATCTTACATTTCATGAAACAAAAACATGAAAAACTATACAAAAATCCAAATATTCTGTATTCAAGACTATGGATATGGGGGTGCTGACTACACAAACTATGGCGGCAGCCGACAAGGACGTGGAATGGGTAAAGGTACACACATAGCAGTTTCATTCATTCTCATTATCTCACAGTGGATAATTGACTGATTGTGTGTTCTGTGAATTTGGTATCGAATTTAAGATTATTTTTGTTTATTGTTACTTTGGTCATTCATTTTATCCCATCGCAACGCAACACACATACAAACAAACACACTCCAAAAAAAAACTCTGTCGCTCGGGTGCGCGTGCTCAATCAGTCAATTTCTGCTCAATTGTCTGTTTTCTATTTCACATAAAAGCACTAATTTAATTTGTATGCGCTTTTAGTAATCATATTTTTCCCTCTCGCTGTGAATTCCATGATTCCATAGAAGCTTGACAGCATCAGTTTTGACAATCCAAAATTGCATATGGCTCAAAATTTCCGTTCATTTTAATTCTATTTTTTTTTTAAATAAAACAAAAAAAAAACATATTAATAGCGACAAAAATCATATATTGGCTATAAAAATCAAACCATTCGAATGTTCTGGCCAGTTCAAAAATGAATTTAGAATTTAGTGGTGGCACTATTTTAAGTTTTTTTTTTAGATTTAGTGGGTATTTCATTATATAGTTTTTTTTTGGTTTTTTAGAAATTAGACATCAAATAGTTAGAATGCAATTTCCAAGGATAGCCACTGCATGAATCAATTTGTTAATGACATGAAATGATTATACCACACAAAAAAATATACACACAATTTATGATCCTATCAAAATTCTGTGATCCGGCTTATTTATAATTGCTAACTATGGTTGAAAAAAAAAACAGAAACTTAACTAAAAACCAAGCCAAATTTCAAAAAAATAATAATTTTAGAATACAAACACACACACACATACACACAACAACAACAAAAAAAAGCAGTTACTCAAATCCTGAATCCTCGCCAGTGTTGATAACTTTGATTGTTCACTATCTTCTTACCTTTAAATTGACTGACATCAATTTGATTATGGAAGTTGTAATTTTAACGGTTTTCCATCATTTTATTTCTCTTTTCTTTTTTAAACAGGCGGAAACTATCAAGGTGGCAAACAACAGAGAGGCGGTGGCGGTCGACAGCCACGACATCAACCATACTAAACTTTTAAATTAGTATAACAGAAGTACACAGAAAACAAACAAACAACAAAAAAAACACAAACATAAAATGAGAAAAAAAACAATATTTAAAAGAAAAAAAAACAAGTAATATTAACGAAAAAAAAGAATAATAACAAGAAATGAATACAATACAAAAACATGAACTCTTCATAGGGAACGAACCGAAGGTAATGGAAACTGGATTGAAACAGAAATAGAAACAGATAGAGAAATAGAAATGAAAAAAAAACACGATAGCATTAATTAAATCTTAACTTAATTCTATGGAAATTTCTAAGCGAAAATACAAATGCAACATCAATTTCAATTTCACTATGACAAATTCGAAATATTAAACACAAAATATAAATGAATGAACGTTCCAAAAACGTTGATCGCGTAAAATAAAGCCAAGGAGATTGTGAAGATGGAAGAAAAAGCGTGTGTGGAAAATGAATATTAAACACCAATCAACCAAAAAAAAAAAAAAACAAAAAAAAACAAAACAAAACAATAACAAAACACAAATCAACCGCTTTTAATTTCATGAAAACACGTGGGCAATACTACATTTATAGCTAAATCGGCTGTAACGTCACTTCCATAAAATGAATATTCGTGTGTGAACAACCGAATCAAACAAAACTCATGTAGCCATTGCTCAAGCAATTTCAAAAGCATCTATCCGTGTCCACTTCTCAGCTTTCGATCAAAATAATCTGATCTGTAATTCTTTAAGTGCGTTTCTCTTTTTTTTTTATACGAACGCAAAACGATCTTTATTTTGATTAAAATTTAGTTTATAAAATAAAAATCGAACATAAAATCAAACAGTTTAAATTAAAATACACTGCGAATTAACTTAACTTTATTTAACATTTAAATACACTCTCTATTTTCTCTGTCAAACTGTAAAGTATAAAATGTTTACACGCAAAACCATATATTCTTTTTCCACCTCCCAATCCGGGCTCAGAGATTCTTTCAAATTTTTTTTTTCTTCTCTCTTTTTTTTGCTATTCATAATTAATTTCTTTTTTTTTCTCTGATAGATGCTAGTTTATAAGTTTACAACATGAAATTTCCATCAAACATTTTTTTTTCGATTTCGTTTTGTTAAAGAAGGATTTACATTATTCTATATCGCTAAGTTTTTGTATTACAACCACAATTAAGAAATCATTCAAACTGATAAATGAAAAATAAAAAATAAGATGAAAATAATTGTTTTTACGTTTTTTTTGTTGTTCAATGCGATGAAAGATTTTTAAAAAATTTCGCGCGGATTTTTCCATTGCCCATTTGGTTTAATGCTTATTTTCATATTCCAATTTGAAATTGCATAGCATTTTGTCACACCTTTAGCTGCTATTCTCTCTGTTCGGTCTGTTTCATTCTAATCCTTTTCTCTCTCAATAGTATACTGACTTCCAAGATTTTTTTTTTTGTTTGTTTTGATTTGTTTTTTTTGTTTTTTTTTTTTTTTTTGTAATGTATTTGTTTTGTGTGCGTGTGTATGAAAAAGAAATATGAATCTCACGGTGAGATACAAACATATAAAGATTGAAATCAGTTTTTGAACATCTGTTTGAATTGTCCTCCATATCATTCCATTTTCACTGTTTTCAATGAGCACGAATAAATTAATGAAATACATTTTTGGTTCAACATTTTCACACATAAATACACCGAACATACAAAAACCGACTGAAATGTTTCATTGTGACAAATCATTTAATAAATATATAAATATAACAATTATAGTTTTGGGATCAGCGTAAACCGTTCGTTTTTTTTGGTGTTTGAATCGATGAATTTCAAATAAATATAGTTTGCTTTGAATCCCATTGATAGTTCAATTCAGTAGGATTGATACACATCATGATTATAAACCGAACACTTTATTCGGACTAATAAAATGTGAACAGAAGAAACTTCTGTTATTTGTCATATTCGAAACATGAACAAATATAATCTGTGTAGTGTTAAGACAACAAGACAAAAGTGACAAGGTCATGATTTTATGCACGTTTGACTCAAAAAAAATGTTTTTCTTTTCCTGGGTAACTTGTAACTTGTATTACAAATAACCGAAATGAATTTAAATTTAAATGAACAAAAAAAAAACACAAATTTATTATAAATATATACTCATATGCAAATTACCACCGTTACTTTTCAAGCCAATAGCTAACAATATTTCAAATTACATTGTATAGTAATTTATTATTTAAATGAACAACAACAAAACAAACCTTTTTTTTCTCTATTTTTTTTTTATTCAAGTAATTTGATGCAAATAAAATTCACTTTCAATCATTTCGATAGTATTTTCACTGTTTTTTTTTTATATTTATTCAAATTTTATGAAAATCATCAATGTCATATTGTGGATGAGACTTAATATAGGAAAATCAATCGATTTCGAGTAGTCTGGTGTATTTTAAAACAGAGCAAAACGATCAAAACAAATGTTTGTATAATATCGAATTCACACCATTCACAGCAGTAGCAACTGAGTACAAATTTAATGAAAGAGAAGAAAAATACAAAGAATAAAATATAATGGTAATTTTTTTTTCAGAATTATTATTTAAATTTATTGTACGTGAAAAAAAAACTATCTTGAATTAAAAAAAAAAAAACGATAGGATTGATGGGACATCAAAAAACATGTTTTTTTTTAATTTTTTATTGAGGTACAATTATACCATCAATCAAATCGAATTATAAACACATTGCGTACCATTAGAGGCTTTTAAGTTGAAAACAAAATAAACTTATATAAACGCATTTAAAGCATGAGTATATTTTGTGATTATTCTCATAAATGAATTCATAAATAGATAAATGGCGCAGCAATTGCTGCACTGACTACTTATTCTATTCACATACCAATCTGCCAAATCTAAAAGTAAGAAGCACCTGAATAATATTCATTGGATATCAAGACTGGCACATTTCATTTTATTCAGTAAATTCACACACAACTCAAATATTTACTCGAGATGAGGGTGAAATCTCTTGGAAATAATTATGGATCAGCTTATCGAACGGATATCCAACAGCTACATTGAATGCGACATAATAGCGCGCGGTTTCTAGAAGAAAAAATGCACTATGTACATTGAACATTTTTCCGCATTTGGCTATGTTTGGACAACTTTATGGAAATTCTTTGTTTAAGAAGTGAAAATCTTTCAACAAAAATGTTTCCATAACTTTAATAACACAGGATAGAGACAACTGAAGAAGTTGACTATTTTATCTAATATTTTGAAAAGACTTTTTCTTTTAACCACAGCTATTTTCAGTCTCTAGAGATTTCTTTCATGGATTGAATGAATTTCATCATAAAATTGTAGAAAAATCACAAAACTCTATCAACTTGAAGTGTCAGAGAAGTTGTAGAAATTTATTATGGTAATCTGAAGGAACTTATTCTTTCTTATATATATAAAAATGAATGTAAATCCGTGACGTTCGCCTACACAGATACACAAATGGGACGATTATTGCCTACTTTTGGGCCAATAATTGATTTATATGCAATTTTTCATTAATTATTGTCCCAAAAAGTAGGCAATAAATTTGGGAATATATGGAAAATTGGACCAAAAAGTGGTTGGGACGTTATATCAGCCCAAAAGTAGGCAATAATCTTCCCATTTTAATATCTGTGTACATCTCGAGAACGGCTGATCCGATCCAAACCATTTCACCATACCTTGGGGACCTCCTGGAGATGGTTTTAGGCTATTAAAATCCGAAATCGGTCGAGTCGTTCCCGAGATATGCCACTTCAAAGATGACCCCTTCCAGTTCCATACAAATGCAAAAAAACAAGAACAAATACACGAAAACGCATGGCGTGGTGAGAAAATTCAAACGCTTCTGTTTACCGTATGTTCTTTGTTGTGCTATTCATTCAACTACGTTGAGAAAAAATCTGGAAGTGGGTTTTGGTGGACCCAAGGATTGACCAGAACTGCTCTCAGTTCTGGAAGTGGGTATTGGTGGATTTTCAGGATTGGCTAGATCAAATGTCCCAAATTTCCCAAATGTCCTAAATATCCCAAATGTCCCAAAAGTACAAAAATTCGGAAAAATTCGGATAAATTAGCGCAAAATGAAGTTTCAACATGGACAAAAATCGGGAATCTATGCAATTGAATGTGGTGTTTGCAGGAGACGATACATAGGTCAAACAAAACGCAGTTTATCGACGCGATACAAAGAGCATTGCGCTTGCGCTAAAAACGGTAAACATAGGCAATCTGCGTTTGCCGATCATGTGTTGAACGTAAATCATTGACCACAGTGTCAAATTGATAAGAAGTGTGAATCAATGTCACAGACAGTGTTGGGTAAGATACTAAATGAAAATATCTAGATAAGATGAGATTTTTTGGCCAAACGAAAAAAAATATCTAGATAAGATATGGTATCTTATCTTAAAAAAGGGCTAAAGATAAGATAGTATCTGGAAAAAATCTAGATTTTTCCCAGATACTTCAGTAAACTAATACGCATGTAAAAGTATTTTTTTCTCATTGTCAATTCTCTCAATTTGATTGAAATTCAAGTATACTGTAACTTTTGTTGATGAAGTAAACATAAAGAAGTATCTAGAAAAAATCTGAGATATTAAGCGAAGATACCGCAATTTTTTCAAAGTATCTAGATAAGATGAGATTTTTTGGGCATAGATTCAGATAAGATTTAGATAGTATCTTATCTGGTATCTTATCTGGTATCTTATCTGGTATCTTGCTTAGTATCTATATCTTTACCCAACACTGGTCACAGACTATACGCTTATGAGAGTTACTTTATTAAGAAAGAAAAAGAGGCATTGAATGCAGGGGATGGTGTTATAAAGTCGACTCTATCTGCGCTGATTTGACAATTTCTTTTTTCACCCGCGTTCGAAATGCGCATTCATTTTTGTAAGTTTGATTGAATTTTTCGTTTGAACTCATAGGCCTGACAGGTCTCAGATGACCCCCCCCCCCTTAACTTTTCGGACCCCCTGTGAATTCGTGGACCCTGTACGAATTTTCGGAGCTGAGGACCTTTTTTTAGGTCTTCAACTTTTCTGAGACCCAGCTTACACTAAATAGAATAGATTTTCAAAAGTGATGACCTTTTTTTTAGGTCCTCAACTTTTTCTAAGACCCACTTTACACTAGATAGAATCGTTTTTTTTTTGGGACCTCTGTCGCATTTTCGGCCATGACCCCCATGACGTGTATTTCGTCAAAAAGTCAAAGCATTGAGGGATATGATTGTAAAATTGAAAATATTTGGAGATTTGCGCTGCTGGATGTATTCGATTTAATGGCAAAAAAGAGGATTGCCACACGCACACATTTTGATATGGCTGGTGTGCAAAATTACACCGGTTCAAACTGATGACATCATATCAGCTGAAATTCCAGATGAAGCTACAGATCCAGGCTTATTTAAGATTGTTAAGAAAAATATGATTCACTGCCCTTGCGGTGCACTAAATATAAATTCACCGTGCATGATCGATTGAAAATGTTCATAGCGGTACCCAAGGGCATTGACTTCTGACGATGGATACCCGTTGTATCGACGTCAGTCGCCAGAAGATAATGGCCATACAGCAACAATCAGAATGCAAAATCAAGACATAGCCATTGATAATCGTTGGGTAGTGCCATACAACCCATTGCTGTCAAAGACATTTCAGGCTCATTTCAACGTAGAAATGTGCAATTCAGTAAAGTCAATAAAATACATCTGCAAGTATGTCAACAAAGGCAGTGATAAGGCTGTATTTGGAGTAGCTGATGCCAACACAAACGATGACATTGCACAATACCAAATGAGCCGCTACATCGGCACAAACAGAATTTTTTCATCTCCAATTCGTGAGCGATATCCAGCAGTTGTACATTTGGCAGTTCATCTCAAAAATGGTCAACGTGTTTATTTCACGGATCGAAATGTACTGCAGAGAGCTGCACAACCACCAGAAACAACATTGACTGCATTCTTTAAATTGTGCGAAAGTGATGAATTTGCAAGAACATTGCTCTATTCAGATGTACCGCATTACTTGCGGTAGTTTCTTAAAATTTCTTAACACCAATGCTAGGAGTTTTCATTATGTTTTCTTAATTTTTTTTTTATGGGTGTAGCGAAGCGCACCGGGAATTAGCTAGTGACATATAAACAAACCTAATCTTTTTTCAATAATTTAAGAAGTGTTATTATATTGACGTATTTGTGTCCAAACATCAAGGCTCAAATATTTATCAAGTTAACAGCCCCGAATTCGGCTTCAATTGAATTCAAAGATCATACATTGGAAATTAAATGAGCAACGCTTCATTGAAAATATTGTCGAAAATGTGCGATTGTGCTGTACTTTTAAATGTTGGCATTTTTTTCATATATGATTGTCATTTTTGAAAGCACGTTTTGACCATCAAACCTACAAACTAACAACAAAATAACGAACAAATGTTGATGATTTAGTTTTTGATAGTCTGAAACAATCAGCCAGTAAATAAACAATATTTCGCTGATAATATTGACGAATGTGAATTCATTGTGTGTAGCTATTTTTTCACTTTAAACAAAGTAACATCTATCACACATTCAACTCCAAATAAATCATCTGTGATGGATGAGTTCGATGAAATTGGGTAAGAATAACTAATTAGTAAAAACAATCATTTTTTTTAAAAAAGAGAGTCACAATTTATTTATTTCAAATCAGCTTTCTTGATCCAATTTTTTACAATGATTTGTATTCCACACCGTTTTCTGCTGCCATCAAAATGACAAATTCTCTTCGGATTTAATGAGTGAACAGTACGAAAACCAGTAAATAAATGTTGTTTGTGAGTTTGCATATTGCAAATTCAATAAAATTAATCACATTTCTATGCTCCAAAAGAAAGCCAATGTTGTTTCTAAGGCACTTTCTTCAAATTCAAAGTGTACGACAATTGATTTGCGCCATTATTCGATAACAATGCGGAACAAAATTGATAGCCGAGAAAAATATTTTAAATTTATATTTTAAATGCACAAAAATCGATCAATATTTTTTATGATATGTTCTTTTTCGGCGTTAAAATTGCATGCACATTGAATACGAATTATACGCAGAAATCGATTGTCAAAATTTGGCATAATAATAATTAACATCCTTATAATTAATGGCGTTGCTCAGGAGTTACTACCTAGTGAGAAAAAATTTAAATAGACAACGTATTCAATATTAAATTGCTATAAAAAATACGATTTAAACAGTGTTGTTCCAAGATAATTTATCTATAATATATAAGATAAATCTTTTATCTCATCTAAATAAAAGATTTTTTGGACGATTCATCTTAATTTTCAGATGATTTTGAGATAATACATCGGATCAAAATGTTCGAAAAGTCATCGAGAATGAAAAATTGTGAAAATGTGAATTCGAATGTCTATAAACAAGCTCAAAAAATCTTCATCATTGATTGGTATTGCGTTCTCACTCGACTTCTCATTTAAAAGTTTATTTTGGATTTTTGTTTTGATAAAATGTTTGACGTAATTGATTTCCTTATAATCGACGTTTTTGAATGTTAATCGCGAAAATGACACCAAAGTAAATGAAAATCACAGTCCAATTTTGTTCTCAGCCCAATCAACGACCAACTCAATTCAGATCAAATACAAGCTAGAGCTTGTATTTTAAAAAAATCCACATTTCTTTCATTTGTTTTTAAAATTTCTATCAGGATTTCGTTTTCTTTCTTTATGCTTTTCTTTGTCTCACAATTTTTGTTTCCAGTCTTCGAAAATCTGCATTTGCTTTACGGCATACTGAGCTGTCCTAGCGAATTGGTCTATGGAATGTTTTGAAATGCTTGCAAATTCATCAATCCTGTTACTTGCACTTAATTTGCGCTCCACCTTTTCTGGGAAGCAATCCGAGTTGTCTCAATAAGCAAAACAACGTATAATTATCCATGGTGTAGTGTGTGCGTTTGAAATCGCATTGCGGTATTACGACAAAATTACGAATTTCTGGTGGATCTATTGCGTTGTCAAGCATTTGTTTTTCACGGCGCCATTGGCGACGTTTTTTCTTTGGTGCGCCTGCACCTTGTGGCTGTTGTGACTGTGGATGATTGATGTTGTATTCGTCAATTTCACGCTGCATTTCAATCCATATCGGAATCGACTTGAACCAATTCAATTTATTGCATTTGAGTATACTATGATCATCAGCACCCCACCGATAATGTATGCGTCGTAAAATTTGAAGCAAACCGTCGCGTCGCATACGTTTGAAATCGTTGTTGTTCCCAATTTCAATGTCCTTTCCAAAGATGATGAGGTCGATTACGTTTGAAATATCTTCTGGAAAATATTTGAAAATCACGTTCGGCTGCGTATTGTTCTCGAACACTTTCAATTTGAGGTAATTCACCAGCCGTTGTTTGCAATGCGTTTTCAAATTTGTGATGACACTTTTGACGTATGGTTTCATTAAATCTTTCAAACCATTTCCGAAACTTACGTTATTGGGCCACTCAAATACATATCGTTCATCCATATTTTCCACAAATTGACGGAATTCTGGAGCCATTTTGTCGGTGTTTTTGTTGACATTATGCTCGAGAACACCTTCAAAACACTCTTTGATCACGAGCTCTCCGTTCTGCCAAAAAAAAACCACATTTCCGTCGTCATACGCTTTTTCCACTTTGTACAAAAATAACATCGATGCCAATGCACATATTTTTGTTGACATCAAACTTTTTTCAGTGATACTTTGGGTAATGATTTCTTTATATTCAGGCCGAAGAACTTTTTTGAGTGTACATTTCACTGTTGTATACTTGATGGCATCCTCCTCATCATCACTATCATTCTGCCCATCGTTCGTTTTCTTTGATTCAGTTTTTCGCTTAAATGATTTCCACATCTCTTGAAAACACGCCAAAAACCACTGTTTCAATTCCAAAAAACGAGTCTAGTGAAAAATAAGTTGAATAATTGAAATGATGATGAAATTCATTAGTTATTAGTAAACAATGCAATCCATTGATCTCACTTTGGGTAAGACGAAAAAACACAATTTGACTTACTTCTTTGAAACTCTAGCTGCATCTGATGCGTTCGTGGCGAAATTTGCATGCCATAAAATAATCCGCTATCCAAAATATTCTCTTTTGAGCAGGAAATCACCAATACCAATGAAAAACACAACATGATGAAGTCAATGTATTGTATCCAAATCAAATTCCAAATGGCACAAAATTTGATGATAACAATGCTTATTAATTGATACTGCATATTTTTCTGTCTCCTTCAAAATCGTTCACTTGTGAATGTAAACAATATTTGGATGTGTAGCATTTCTCTGTGACATCTGATGTCACCTGATATTGAACTTATCGATCGAATGCAATGAAGTTGTTCACAAATTATAAAAGTGGGAAATTCAATTTTGAGAATTAGTGTTAGTAGTGTAACCATGAGTGTAACCGATTCGGCGATAATCTGCGAGGAATTCAATTGTATATTGAGATTATGATTTATTTTTCATGTTTTGCTTCGGGAAGTATGGATCGAACTCATATTGTTTTATGAATGCTGTCAATTTACACAGAATTTAGTACACTTTAAATTAAGACTGGACATTTT